>OZ038487.1:88470717-88473217 GCA_964036315.1 Acanthosepion esculentum
GGAATTATTCTTGAAGTAATACAATTTTGAAATCAGTTTGTAGGCAAAACCTGCAAAAATGAACTATTTCTGTACATTTTTTGAGATGATCTTTAAAACTAAACGCTCAAAATTGATAATTCTTGGTGAAAGTACTTATTACCTCAAACCCCAGCTGAATGCAATGTTGACAATTATAAAAATAGATAAAATTCAGCCTACCCTAATCACACAGGGCTTTTCTTGTTACTTTCATGTCTCATGTCGAAAATAAAACATTTGAAAAAGATCCAAAACCTAAAATATATGTCCACTACGGAGAGGATATTTTTTATTTTAGCTGGAGATAAAAAAAAAAGAAATCGAAATTTTCAAAATTACATTTGAACTGACCTGCGACCCTAAATTTACTTGATGTTTGCTATTTGATTTCTTTCTTTATCGTCACATCGACTACCTAGGAGTGATTTAAAGCCGAAAAGTAATTTTTTGGGAAGTAATAGAGATATCTTTTACAAAAATATATTGCTAGTAAGTTTTTGTTTTTTTTGTAACAATGTAAATTTTGTTTATATTTTTTTTTGTTACGAAAATGGTTGGATAGTAATTTTAAAAAAATATATTCCTGCTAATTTTTTCCTTACAGAAAAGTATTGTGTATAATTTGTTTTACTAAGAAAATGTATTGCTGGTGTTTTTACTACAAATTTTTTATACTTTCATAATGTTTTGATCCCAGATTTGGGTTTAAATATTTACCAATAGCAGGGACACTAACAGGTGCTACAACCCTAGTTCAGGTGAACCTGGGAACGACAGAAATTAAGAATTGGTTTAGATTTCTCAAAATCTTCGAATCATATGCCTTGCTGTCGGATGTAGTTTTAAAATAAATGTCCATTAATAGATTTTATTGCAGAATCAAATAAAAACACATTCATAACTTCGTTATGCTAAAAATCGACAAGTAGATACTTATGCAAACTTAATTATTTAAATTAGCTTATTTTTATGAGGAAATGTACACTTAGATACAAAATAAGTGTCATACAAATTCATCACGAGAGCGCACGAAAATTTTAATGTCTGGTCCGTTTTTACTTCATAAATCCCAGTAATTTGAAATAGACGCGGGCTAATAATAGCTTCTCAAACCACGTTCTAGATATTTTCAAGGAAATCACCCCAAGCAAGGCGGGAGTGCCACTAGCACGCAAGGGATTACTGAGAGTGGGAGTAAGGGTAGAGAGGAGAGTTTGGGAAAAGGATAAAGAGAAGGACAGTGATCAAGGTCATGGTATCCGAAGATGTCTATTGACGTTACATCTGAATATTTGAAGATTATAGCTGTCAGGGAAGCATGTGATAGGAAAGGACTTTCAATGAAGGGAGGAGCGAGATACGAAGTTGTTGGAGTAGAAGAGATGGCTACATTTAGTCGTTTCTACAGTGAAAGGTCGGGTCCGAGATGACAACTTAGTAGGACGCTTACATTCATGCATTTGAGGTACTAGTGAAAGTAGCTCGTCAGAGCAGTTGCCATGAAAAATACTTATAGCAAAGACAGAGGGAAGCCACAGCATGTCTGCGAGAAAGTGACTGTAGACGGGATGCCAGATCAGAACCAATCACGTTGCGTATCCGTCTGTGGATTTTGTCGAGGCCCACAAGATGAACAGCGGGAGCACCAGATCATATATGGAAGCAGTATTCAAAGCAAAGACGAATGGTTGATCTGTATGGATTTTTTTATCTCTAAAGTAAACAATAGTAAGTCTGAGAATGCAGAAACGCACAGTAATATTAACATTTTATATAAAAATTCAAATATACTTTACTTATAAGATGGACGATATTTATCCTTAATAAGATTATTAAGAAATATATAACTCCAGTCTACCTGAAGAAAATTAAGACGGCCAGCCTCATCGTCACGAAAAAGCAAGTCACAAGCAAGATCCAAAGAACAAAGGGTTTAGCCTATTAATGAATTTAGATGTTCCTTAAGAAACTGTGTTTCTGATGAAAACAAATTCATGAATAACAATTCCATCGGATATACAACTGTATTATAATCAAGGAATCTTACAAACCATCTCTTGGATCATAGGTCTAGGGCCGGAAATGGTTAGTAAGCTTGTCTCGCTCGAAAGTATATGAGTTCGATCCTCACTGGGTATCGCATACTCTGGGCCTTCTGCCACATCTAAACTTAGAAAATCAACATAGTTCTATTAGAACCAATTTAAATATACACGGAGACCTATCAACATCTGTCCGCATCATACTGAATATATGCCAGAATAGACTCAACGACATTTAAATAATGGTTAAGAATAATGGAACCGTTAATAAAAATGGAGCCACTTCTCAATAATATTAAGAACACGGGCACAAATTCGTAGATTAAAAATCCTTTAAAGAATAATCGCATTGCTTTATCAGTCATATCCAATTAAACTTGTCTAAAAGAGTGATGACCAAATACACAATTAAGAAACACGCTAAAATTCACCCTCAT
>OZ038487.1:88478217-88640717 GCA_964036315.1 Acanthosepion esculentum
GTATGTGTGTGTGTGTGTGTCTGTGCGCGCGTCTGTTGGCGTGAAATGGGACAGATATTTTTAATTTTATGCCGAAAGATTCCCTTGCACATGAATCTTTGAATAACAACTTGTGCAGTAAGGAACAAAGGTATATTTTCTAATTTATATATACGATGATACGTAAAAAATTATCTGCACTTTCGTCATATTATGAATGCGAATATTTTTCTTTTAAATTTGCCTGGTAAGTATATATATACAGTTCTTTGTGAAGTATTATTTCATTTATTTTTCTATATTTCAAATAATTTCCTTGTTTCCGGTATATATTCAAATATAAATTGTCAAATACTTCCGGCATTTATAAGCCTTCAGCAATTTCTTTTTGTTTTTGTTTTTGCTACGTCGGTTTTATCATTTTCACAGATCGTGTCTTTTCATCTTCACGTGAAAGTCATTACTATCGTGTCGCGTTTTTTTTAATTATTTATGAATCAATTTTATGTTGTTTGTTCTTAGATTTGACAACACTTTTTGATGGGCTGTTTGTTTATTACACTTAATGCTTCTAGCATTTGTAATCGTTTTTTAGATTTTATGTGATATAGCCTTTTATGCGTTATCGGTAAGGATTTGCTGAATAAGTTGTATTTTTTGTTGTGTAAAAAAATGTAACAAAGTTTGCATTTCGAAAAATTACGTAAACAAGGTTAATTCTCGAAGGTACCATATTTTTACCAACCAGTCTAACAGAACAAAAAGCTAGGAATTCGAACCACGTTTTCCGGTTGGGACGGGACATTTGACTACATGTACATTCGTAGGACCTGGGGGATATTTAAATGCATATCGATCTGTTCGGAGATTTCGAGGCACACGAAGAACATATTGTTTGAAAAATTGTTGAAAAAAGAAGGGAAAATACAAGGTACCCATTAAAATGCGCAAATTTATTCTTCGAGAAAATACAGCAGCTCGATGTCCTTTTCAGTATTTCTCTAAAAGCCAAGATCTGAATGTTAAGGCTTATTATATCTGGAGTATACTCCGAACTTACTTGCAAAACCGTCGTCGTGACATCGTCGATGTTGATTCATTAAAGTGGAACAACTGATGTTTGGAATAAAATCCTTCTTGAGAATGTCCGCGAAGCTGCTGCCTCTTGGTTACCACACTTCCAAATTTGTGTTGAGTATTCAGGCTGACATTTCGATAATCTACGTTGATTTTTCAGTTTTTGTAAGAATCATGACAGCTAAATAAATTTATTTGTGACTTTAACCGATTTTTTACTGGACACACTGTACTAATTCAAAAATACTGGATTAATTGAGTGTTTCATTTTACGGTCATTTCAACCAATGCAAGGCCCAAGAGATACTCAATACAGAGTGTTATCGAGTTAGATTTCTCTGAGGGAGGCGGAACGAAAAAGTAAGAAATGCATGTTGTGAGGACGTGTAGGCTCGGTATCGGTTAACCCTACACATAAAGAGATCCCTGTTGTAGATGTCAGGACATCATCTAATAGGGAGCTTTTTTCTCAATGCAACAGTTTGGGGAAGACGCTGAATGTAACTTGTTCCTTATCAAATGAACAGGAAGGTAATGGGGATCGGTTGCCACTACTTACCTGACATGACAGTCCTAGCTGTGAAGGTCTGAGAAGGTGTATCTAAAGGGATGTAACTCATCCGAACATCTGCCATAATAATAGCGATGGAGTAGTGAGAGGCTAATTGCAGAGTAGAGGATAATTCATCACCCATAAGGCCACGTCAACGCTGACCAACACCGTTCCATCTAACATGCTGATACTTGTCGGTTTGTTTTACATCAGATTCTGTATGGAGTATCCAGTTAGGATTAGTTAAATATCTACTTAGTTGTCAAACAGACTAGCCTTGCTCAATATTATACCCACAATCAGCGGCAAGGTTAACTGAAGCGTTTCTCTTTAAATCGCCCATCAATTATATGCAAACACGAATCACACGCTAGCTGAATGTACTTATTGCATTAACAATGAGAGGGGAGTTATCTGAAATATGAACAATAATACACACTTTTCATATCAAAATACCAGGTAAAGTAAACCTGGGAGCGTACCGGTCGAAAAGCCGTGATTAAAACAGCAAGTTATTGTGTTTAAAAACTCTTAAAATAACAGCTTTAAGCGTCATACTGGGTATGACATTGTTACAATTGTGCAATTATTATGTTACTCCTGTGTAAAATACACAGAATTATATGTGTTGTGGGGCAGACCCATTTTACATGAGATGGACTCGTCCAATGTATACTTATACTGACAGAGAGAATACCTGCAGGTTGAGATACGTTGAGTTAGGGTGAGAGATACGGATACAGTACACAGGGTGTTCACAGAGAGTTATACGAGAGTACAGCGAGAGATAATTACGACTTCACTTACAGAGACTTGTACATATACTTTCTACTAACCCGCATTCCTGGACTACTAATCTTCACTTCAAGTCTGTATTCTTACGTTTAATACACTTATTTTTCTATCTCAATTACTGGCGTTGTTTATTTATTTGTGCAGGATTCCATTACCGGAATCCACAACAATATGAAATGTTAATCTAAAAGATTTAGTTGATATTAAGAGGCCCGAAGAAAACATCGGCTGAATTATAATGACCTAATCGACTGTGATTAAAAAATTGTTCAATACTTATAAATAATTTCATGTTAATTGTTCTCCTGATGTGCTTTCCTTATTGCTACATCGACTTCACACATTTAAGCGCAGCCTCGCTATTTCTTAAACCTTTTTGCCCAAAGGAAGGCGATAATGCAACTAGGGTGCGGGTTGTAGAGTGAGTGAAAGAGAATGAAAGAATTTAGTGAGAAGTAAGGAGAAAAGGCACTAAAAGGACAGTGCTCGAGAAGACAGATGATAGCGACTGGCGGTCCAGTTAATTTTTTTTATTGTAGGTAGCAGGCAAGCACGAAAGTGGAAGGAATTTCCACATGCGAGAATTTAGATGAAATAACCTATTAGAATAGAACAGAATCTAACTTGTTTAACAATAAAATGACGTTACGTAGATGCCAATCTGGTGGCACGATTAAATCCATGCATTTGAGACAGCAAGAAGGAAATCTCATCAGAACAATTTCCATGAACATATTTGTAGAAAAGACAGTGGGAAATCACGATACGTCGGTGAGAATATTATTAAAGTCAAGATGACACGTCAGGATCGATTAAATTACAGACACTTCTTTGAATATTGTCAAGAATCCCGAGATATATAGTAGAAGCAACTGAACAAGTATGGCTACACTATTCAATTTACCAACGAATGGTAGACGCACGTGTAAGATGGATTCATCATAGTAATTTTGAAATTACTATGTGTAAGCGTGATTTCTATGCTATTGTTTGGGTTTACAATTCTCAAATGAGGGTCTTCCGGCCATATCACGTTAGAACAAAGGTTCCTGTACGATACCGAAGTTAAGTATTGTTGAGCCTGGTCAGTAACGGCTTGCGAACCAGGTACTTTAAGCTAGGATGTGCTGGTGGTGTAATGGATAATATCACGAAATTTTTAATCGGAGAGCTGAGTATCAGTTGGCTTCGTTATATTCCCTCACGCACACATACCCTTAGGAAAGGCATGAATCCGCCTATTCCCCCATCTATGGGTTAATTAGTAATTAATTGTATCACTAAATTATCTAAAATAATTCTTAAAATCTACAATATTTTCAGGCTTTAAATAACCGTGAAAGAGTTTATAAGCTGTAAAAAAAACGAATCAATAAATCGAATGTGTAACTCTCTTTCGGCGACTTGATTTCATATTGACTACGTTATTCAAAAGTTAAAATGAAACACCAATCGTCATTTATGACTCATTGAATTATAGTCTCTTCTATTTTCTTGAATAATAGATAATGAGTAGAGGTTCGGAATTGTTAATCAGAGACCTGAGTTCCAATTCCAGTTGGCTTGCTTATATTCACTTACGTGCAAATACCTCTGGGAAAGATGAGAAGCCATCTATTCATCAGCTTCGATGTAACTGCATCACTACAACTGTACCATTAAAACTATTATTATCTTATAATAATTCCTACAATGAAAAAAAATATTTTATGGCTTTAAATAACCCTCAAAGGGTTGAAAATTTAGAACTCTCTTCCGGCTACTTGCTTTCCTATCAACCACCATGTTCAAAAATTAAAATGTAACACCAATGGTTAACTTATAATTCTTTAAAGATCCTCTCACCCCTCAATTTTTTCCCAGTTTTGCTTCACTCTGAGTAATCCTTTGCGTATTACTGATTTGCTTGGGGCTAAATGATTAAAATTCAAAGATGAATTCCACGCAGTTGTGACTACAATTCCTGGGCACTGGTAGCGTTGAAAAGTTACATACTCTGGTACAGTGGGAGAAACGAACAAGCAACACAAAAGCAAATAAGGCGGGCAAGCAACAATTGATACGAAATATTTCCGGAGTTAAAAAAATGAGACGAGTACAATCTATACATGTGAATGGAATAAAGTTTTCTCTTCGAACTTCCAAGAATGTTGCCATGAACGCCAATAGCCCCGTGAAGAAGGTCAGAGTGTACAACATCTGAAAAGTTGTGTGTATAACAATCAGGATTACTGTGCTGATTCAAATAGCAAAGCATGTAATAATGATAAACACTCTTCCCAAAACAACCTACAAAACTTATGAAGTGGCGGAGGCATTTCCTTTTTTCGAGACGACATGCGTAGTGGATATGTTTTTGAAGTTACCTTTTTCTATCATTTGCTTGAAGAGGCAAGACATACAAGGCAGTATGTGGTCTAAATTGAATTTCCTTCTACTAGAATGGTGGCCAGCTGAGGCCATAGGGCTCAGTCTGTCCTGCTGTTTACACATAGCTGAGAGAAATAGAAGTATTCGTAACGTTTACCAAGGATATTAGCATGTAAGTGAATACCATGAACTCCACGGGAATTTGAACTCAGCACTGTAATTCCTCAAACCGAGCCGCTTGCCATTATTCCAATGTCCAAAAGAGTTTACGCGGCCATAAGGGCGATGGCATTTTCAACTTTAGAGCTATTACCACAGACGAATAGTCGCTAGCCTATCATCTAAAATTTATTCATTTTCATAAACTTCGTATTTCATTAGTAAGAAGGAAGTTCTACAGATAATTTTTTTCTCGAGAACCGTTGCTTCTCTACAAACTTAACCTCTTCAAATCATGACTAAACCATTACCTATTCTACATATCCTCATAATCAGAAATTCCCTTACACACTGTCATCCATACAACAATTGTATTATCTACCTGGGATGGATCTTAAGCCTTGTAATAAAAATAATTATGTATCTGATATAATGATAGTGTATTGGGATCCGATAATCTAAAGTTAATTTCTTCTTCAGCTCCATTTAAAAAAAAACCCTGCAAAATAAGGATCAATAACATACAAAAATGAAATTCACCCTAAATATTAATCGAATGGAAAATGTATTGTCAGTAATACGAGAAACATTCAATAGATACTTGTCCATTGATCGAAAAGTTTTCTAATTCATGGATCCCGTGTTGCATGAGAGAGTGATTAGTGTCTTGCTAGACCACGTGTAGAAAAGACTCTAGACCTTGATTACCTTTGTGCAGGCAGTCAAATTAAAAGTGGAACAACATGGCATAATCGTTGTTACTCACAAACCCCAAGACAATAAAAGATGACGTTGAGCTTGGGCATCTTTGTTGGGCCCCCGCAGTCTGACCTTTCATTCATAATCCAAATGTTTCTCCTGTTATTAATTATTATCATAGAAACTTCGAAAGTTCTTGTAATAGATCAACTTGGTCAACAGGCGTTTGCATCGCATCACAAGTTTTCGCAGTAGCATACTGTTATCACATATAACTTGTGTCTGATGTTCTAATACAAACATCTCCACCTTGAACAAATAGGCGATAACCCTGATAGATGTTCTAGGGTCCTGATCGCCCGCGTGAGATCGCAATCTATTCGCTTCAAATATTCTTTTCTCTTCGACAGAAATGATACCTCCACGGACCTATTCAACTAGTTCCTGTCACGAAGAAGTTTCCCTCTAAGAAAAAAGTGTCCTAACATTGTCGGATAATGCGACGAATAAGCAGGATGTGTTATTTCCTGAGTTAGATTGGAAACTAACGTGTCAATGCTCTCAATAGAGGTAAAGAAATATTGAAATGTGAATAGTATATTTAGTGCTTGTTTTCATAAAATTAAAATGAGAATGTTCTCAAATACCTGGCACTACCTCAATATGTATATATATATATATATATATATATATATATGTGTGTGTGTGTGTGTGTGTGTGTGTGTGTGTGTGTGTGTGTGTTTGTGTGTGTAATTGATGTGTTTATATATGTGTATTTGTGTATGGGTCTATGTATGTGTGCATGGGGCTATGTATCTATGTGTATGTATCTATATAAGTATATGTGTGTGTGCCTTTCATTTACCTTGCATAATTTCCCATTAGAGTAAGTTTACAAGTAATATTACTATACAACATTATTATTATTATTATATATAAACTCATAATGATAATAATAATAGTAATTATTATTATTATTATGTTTATTATTTTTCTTTTCAATGTTATATTTTTTCGATACTATTTGGAATTTAAGTTTTAAATTCTTAAATTTGAATTTTAAATTATAAATTTTTAATTTTAAATTCTAGATTTTAAATATAAATTTTTACCTTTAACTATTAGTTGTTATTAGTAATATTAATACTATTAATATTTTTTTTAATTTCATATTCATATTATTTTTTTTTATTTTTCCCCTATTTTATTTTCTTGGTAGTTTTTAAAATAATTTCAAGTGTTAACTGTAAATTATATTAATCTGTATATTTGAATTTAACCGCAATAAGCCTATATATGTTAATTTATTCTTCCGTTTCTTCCTTCTCCTCTTCTGTCCTCCCACCCCTGCTTCTCCATTTTATATCTTATCTATTTTTTTCATTTTTATCTTTCGCTTTTTCTTGTTTCTTTTCCTTTTCCTGTGAGATGACTTATTAAATAGGTCAAATGTCTGGTTTTTACCCCACCTCCCTTACTCTTAATAATCTTAATAAAGATAGATTTAAAATTATTCCTATCTCTCCCTACCTCTCTAAATTATCACCGTATCTATCTTCCCCTCTCTCTATCACCTTGCATCAAATTAAAAAACTTCCCCTCAAAAACTTGTATAGAAATAATAATATGTAATTTTTAAGCCGTTTTCTTTTATGCTTCTAAATGTGATCCGAGGAACCAGGAAAAATGACTTTCCTGGGAAAATAATATATAATCAATGTACCCTTAAGGTTGTCTCTTTTCTAATTTAACTTATATATTTATATATATATATATATATATATATATATATGTATATATATATATATATATATATATATATATATATATATATATATATATATATATATATATAAGTTTAATTAAATATATATATATATAGGGAGAGAGCGAGAGAGAAAGAGAGATTCATAGATAGATATGTGTGTGTGTTATTTTTATTCACATCTTTCTTTTCATGTGCCATGTCCTTTCAGAACGTAGGCGATCATGGATCTCTACCTCCCTCTATCCTTTGCAGGTCTCAACAATTTCCTTCCCTCTGCCACCTCCCTACCAGACCACGTTCTGTCATCCACTTGCTTAAGCCCGCTAGGTATGTCATACGTTGTTTTCTCTCGTCTCTCTTTTCCTCTATTTGACCCGTGAGTATCAGATTCTCCAGGCCCTCCTTCCTCATTATGTGTCCCAGAAACTTCAGCTGCCTCTTCCTGATGTTAAGTATAAGCCTCCTGCTTGTTTACAACCTCTCTAAGACTTCAGCGCTGCTCGCACGCTCGGTCCATTATATCCTTAGAACATCTCCGTCGCCTCGAGTCTCTTTTTCATCTTTGAGGAAATCGTCCAACATTCCCTGCCGTAAAGAATGGCAGGTGTCACTTGACCGCCCAAAGAAATCCTCCTGTTTTGCAATACTCTACCCAGCTTTTGGAATACGTCATTGCCTATCCCAATATGACTACGGATTTTAGTGTCGCACTTACAGTCAACGGCGAAATTATTCATACACACATCAATTTTGAATATTTTTATTGATTTTTCAGAATCTAATGTGTGTATGGTGCCAGGATTTTTATATGTTAAGAAGCACAAAAAAAAAAGGAATAAAAATGTCAATTCTCAGAACAATAGGTTAAATACAAGAAATTGGACAAGCTAATTACGCAAAATAGGTAAAGATAAAATTATTTATACAGTATGA
The DNA here is from genome assembly GCA_964036315.1 of Acanthosepion esculentum. Taxonomy (NCBI): domain Eukaryota; kingdom Metazoa; phylum Mollusca; class Cephalopoda; order Sepiida; family Sepiidae; genus Acanthosepion; species Acanthosepion esculentum. The sequence goes on from OZ038487.1 coordinate 88,486,551, forward strand.
AAAATAGCAAATATTGAACAATTTTCTCCATATTAATATTCAGTAGCTTAGCCTCTCATCTCTATAACGTGTGCAATCGTCTTCTAAAGTGGCTCATAATGGAAACTCAGATGAGTTCTACCACGAAATACCTGATCGAGCAGCACTATATCGAGTCTAATTTGTTACCACCTCGGCGCCGAGGCCGGTTTGATACAGTTGATATGACGTTTGCCTCGTAACGGTCCGGGTTTCAATTCTCGGTAGTGGATGCGCACATGGGATGAATCACAAATATAAAACGAAACGACCGTCCAGTGCGTTCTGCATGCTGTTGAGGCTTCTTCTAGATTCGATGAATTACTTAATTATGATTATCTCAAATCCTCTAAATAATTACTTAAACATATATATGTGTGTCTAAGGACCAAGGTATCGGTTGTTCATTTTGTATTAATTTTATTTCATTGCCATGTGGGAACAGAGTAAGAATTTTGAGAAATTAAATCTATTTGGCTACACCAGTTGCATTCTTTGATGCGATAGAATTTTTTTTTTATTTTATCAACTTTTTTTTTTTTAAGATTTACACCCCAGGCAAGGCTGGAAGCCACTAGCACGCAAGGGGTTACAGAGGATTTGGAGCGAGAGCAGATAGGAGTGATAGAGGAAAGGATGTGGAGAAAGATAGTGGATAAATAAAGGTAACTGGAGATGTCGATTGACGTTACATTTGAATAGTTGGAGATTATAGTTGTCAGGGAAACAGGAATAAGGAAGGGAGTTCCACAGGCGTGAGGTGCGAGATATGAAGCTATTGGAGTAGAAGAGACGTCTACATTTAACAGTTTCAACAGTGAAAAGGTGGGAACGGGATGCCAGTCTCGTAGGACGCTTGAATTCATCAAACCTGGGAACCAACGAAAGCTGCTCTTTGGAAAAATTACCATGGAAGTATTTGTAAAAGAGACAGAGAGAGGCGACGGTGCGTCTGTGAGAGAGAGACTGCAGACGAGAAGCCAGATCAGGGCCTGTCTCTGCATCTTATCAAGAACCCCGAGGCAAACAGAAGGGGCTCCAGACCATATATCGCAGCAATACTCCATGCAAGCGCGAATGGCTGATTTGTAAATTTGTTCCATCTCAGGTCATCAGTCAGCGTGACACCGAGAAGCCACAGAGAGGAGCTCTCGAGAAGTTGAGCTTCAGACATTCTAATGGGACGCAGGGAAGGATCCCTGTGGTGATTAATAGAGAGCTGTTTTGTTTTGGAGGCATTACAGTTGACCAGCCAATTCCTTCCCCAGTTCACAAGCGATTGAAGTTCCTTTTCGAGACGAACGGCCAGGTTAATTTTGACACTAGATTTGTTTTTGAGGCAGAAGTAGATTGTGGTGTCATCCGCATAGATGCCGACTTGGGAATCTATGGCGGCAGGAAGATCATTTATGAATATAAGGAAGAGGGTATGGCCTAGGATGGAGCCTTGCGGAACACCTGCGTTCGTGGTATAGGAGCTGGAGAAGAATCCGCTGAGAACGACCTTCAATTCACGGTTTGACAGGATTGTTTGTATTAGGTCAAACAATCGACATATAATACCATAGCCCTGAAGCTTGCGAAGAAGTCCGGTATTCCAAACCTTATCAAACACCTTGGAGATGTCAAGCGCCACGGCGCGAGCTTCTCTGTTATTATGAAGAGCTTGGTAGACAAATTCAGTGATGGCCGTAAGCACATCAGCTTTAGATCGGGCAAAGCGGAATCCATATTGCTTGTCTGAGAGCAGATCATATGATGTAAGTTGGTTAACCACTTCGGTGTTGATAAGGGCTTCGAAGACATTGCCAAAGAGTGGTAGGAGGCTGATAGGACGGTAATTAGAAGGGTCGGAGGGGTCGCCAGAGTTCTTAAATACAGCAACAATGGATGAGGACTTCCAGCAGTCAGGAAAACAATATACCTTGAGGCAGTAGTTGTTTAATTTAGAGAGGGTGGGCGCCAATTCAGGCGTGCATTTCTTCAAGACAATGGCTGATATCCCATTTCCACCACTAGCTTTATGGGGGTTTAAATTAGTGATAATACCCAATACCAATGACGGGGATATGTGCAATCCGCTCAAAAGGGCCTAAGTTCTGAGAGGGAAATCGGGTATGGTTACGCCGGAAGAGTCAAGCGTTGAATTTAAAGAGAATTTCCGAGCAAAGCATTCAGCCTTGTCGGCAGAGGAGGTCAGGACCTTAAACTGGTTGAACAGAGGAGGTATAGAGGGTTTGCAATTGTTCAGAACGCTCTTGCAGAGACGCAAATAATCCTTGGAGCCGAATTTGCGAGATGCAATACGTTCCTTCATCCGAGCAGCAAATAGTGACTTAGCTTCGTTGAGGACATGCTTACACTCGTTACGGGCGGAGACAAAGAGGCGTCTATTGCAGTCGGACATATCGCTACAAAATAGCAATGGCGACTGAGCAAGCAGCGGAGAACCACGGGGAGGAGCGCGATTTGACCTTGAATATCCTTCAGGGGATGAAAGCGTCAATTCCAGCTTTAACCCAGGATGAGACCTCTAAAGCACATTCTTGAACGGGGAGCTTAAATACAACATCCTAAGGGACATCGCGGAGGAAATCACGGAATGAGTCCCAGTCAGCTCGTTGGTAGCAGAACGAGGTTCGGGTGGTAGCAGGCTCTTTGTAGGGGGTGCGGTTGAAGCAGATGTTAATATACACTACCACATGATCAGAGTTAACAAGAAGGCAGAGATGCCTGGCACTACAAGACTCGGGGATGGAGGTAAAACACAGATCGAGAAGAGAGGCATTACTGTCCCGGTTGTAAGCAAAACGCGTGGGGAAGTCAATTATCTGCGTGAGGGATTGAGAAACTGAAAAGTTAATTGCGTGTATGCCTGCGAGGTCAGTAGCAGTATTCTTAAACCAATTGTTATGGTGGGCGTTAAAATCGCCAAACACAAATATGTGGGCAAACGGATGGGGAGAGAGAGACCCTTGTCTATGCTGTCAAAAATGATATCAAGTATTCCACAGTACTGAGAGCATGGAGAGCGATAGAGGAAGAAGAGATAGCTTACAGCATTGAGAAGAGATAGCCGGAGAAACATGTACGAATGGTCCGGCGATTCGAGGGAGAACTCTCTAGCCAGACGGAGATGGTCCTTGACGTAAACACCAAGGTCATGCATGTGAGTTAGAGAGTCTTTTCTGAGGAAAGGGAGGTAGCCAGTGATCGAGAGTTCAGAGGATGGGATAGATGAATCAAGATTGGTCTCACACAGAGACAGTATGTCCGGGTAGTTTGAAGTGAGGAAAGAGTCCACACTGTAAAAATTGGTTCTAATGCCACGGAAGTTGGAGAACGAGATGTTGAGCGGTTTAGGTGATTTTTGGAGGGCTGGTTTAGGTTTACTTTTTCGATCTTTGTAAGTCATCATGTGGAATTATGGTTGGAAGATGAGAAGGCCTGAGGTAAAAGAAGCCGACGGTTTTAGGGCAGAGGGAGTTGGGCACAGCCTGCATCATAATGTGGCCTCAGGGTTGCCCACCGGAGGTGATTTCAGGGACACCTTTCCATGCGCGACATGGCACTACAGACACCCCGATATTATACAACTGTTGATCAGAGCGGCCTTTCAAGACGCTACGCAAGAGTTAGTGCTCCTAACTACCAGTCGGAAACAGCAACCAGGGAACTGTCAACCGTGCACCCTCAGAATGAGGTCATGCCACAGACTGCACACATCATGGGAGATACACAGCAGTACTAGTACAGAGGCCAGAGAGACAGAGAGTGAGAGAGAGAGAGAGTTCCGGGAAGGGGTTCCCGGAACTCTCTCTCTCTCTCTCTCTCTCTCTCTCTCTCTCTCTCTGGTCTCTGTACTTGTGCTTCTGTGTTTCTCCCGTGATGGTCGAAATTTCAAATTTAGTGTATGATAATGACTTCAGCGCGTGAATCATTAATCCTTTGATCTAGGTAATTGATAATTTCTTTTAAGCCCGCTACACCATCTTAGTCTTTTTATCTCTTGCTCCGGGCAGTTGAGGCAATAATGTGAATATGCGAGAACATACGAGATCGTGCGAGAATAAAAAAGGAAGAATATTAAGCAATAACAATATTAACCCTAGAACACTAAACATAGGTATATATAATACCCAGCGCAAAATTTCCTATTTTTAATTACAGTTTTCAGTAGATGATTTTCTCACCTAAATAATATGTTTTTCATTTTCTATTAGTGTTAACTCAAAGTACAAAGTTTGAAGTGGTTGCATGTAAAATGTTTCAAATAATGATTTATATTTAATTTTTTTTTTTGATATTTTCAAAATCGGGTATGATATACACATGGTTAGTATTGGTGTAATTTTAACTGATGGTTAGAGTTCTAAGGTTAATAATAATTATTATTATAATACCTAGCATGAGTGAAGTGATTATATAAATTGAAATATGCAAGTAAGTGACACATGACCTGTGACCTTCGGGTGATCAGATTGTTTATTACGATAATAAATTTGTATTAAGATCAAAGTAATAAGTAGAAAGAGGCATTCCCTGTCCACCATTAGAATGTCTGACGCTCAACTTCCCGAGAGCACATCTCTGCGGCTAGTCGCTCTCACGCTGACTGATGACCTGATATGGAACAAATATATTGAGTCAATTGCTTCATCCACCGCAAGGAAATTTGGCTCCCTGTGCCGGGCCAGGATTTTTCTTTTCCCCGGAATCGATCATTCAAATCTACAAATCAACCATTCGCCCTTGCATGCAGTATTGCTGCCATAGATGGTCTGGAGTCCCTTCTGTTTGCCTCGCGGTTCTTGATAAGATCCAGAGAAGGAAATGCAACCTAATTGAACCTGATCTGGCATTTCGTCTGCAGTGGCTCTCTCACAGACGCGCCGTCGCCTCTCTCTGTCTTTTTTACAAATACTTTCAGGGTAATTGCTCCGATGATCTGCTTTCGCTGGTTCCCAGACTTCATGAATTCAAGCGTCCTACGAGGCTGGCATACCGCTCTCACCCTTTCACTCTGGAAACTGTTAAATGTAGCCGTCTCTTCTACTCCAATAGCTTCATATCTCGCCTGTGGAACTCCCTTCCCTATTCCTGTTTCACTGACAACTATAATCTCCAACTATTCAAATGTAACGTCAATCGACATCTCCAGTTGCCTTGATCTATCCACTATCCTTCTCCACATCATTTCCTCTATCACTCCTATCTGCTCTCGCTCCAAATCTTCTGTAACCGCTGGTGGCTTCCCGCATTGCTTGGGGTGAAATGCTTTTAAAAAAAGGAGGATGAAACTCTCGGTTGAGGTGACTTTTGACTTCGTGCCAGCACAACCAATGACGGCTCCCAAGGGTTCCGTCTCGCCACTTTCACTCACATGGCTTGGGTCAAGCCGCGGTATGCTTTTCAGGTACTTTCCAAAGATGCCGAACGCTGTAACTCCGCTTCCATCCCCTAACAAATCAACCATGGTGTGATTCGAACCAGGGTCTCATGGTCTTTTAGCTAACCACTCGGGCCCGGCCCCCAATACGTATACAGTAGACATCTATATGAATGCATGAACATCTTTAGAAAATAGTAATTAATATCGACATAGTAAAAAATATATATTCTTCTATGTGCCGTGTACTTTCAGGACATTGACATTCATGGCCCTCCACAGTTTTCTGTTCTTTGAACCGCTTAATAAAAGTATTCCATTTTTATCTCACATGAAAATGTTCCTCTATTCATTTACTTAATCCCGCTGGTTAGGTTAGGCGTTGTTTTCCCCTGTCGATCTTACTTTTCATATGTTCTGTGAGTGTCAAACTTTCCATGCCCTCATTCCTCATGACGTGCCATAGAAATGGCAACACTCTTTCCTGATGATAAATATAAGTGCTCTTTTCTCAATTTACTCTAAAATGCATCGTTGTTCGCAGGTTCGGACCATGCTATTATCAGCATCCTTTTGTAGAACTAGATTTATGTTGCTTGAAGATACTTATTCATCTTTGAGGAGATTGTCCAGCATCCACTTCCATATAAAGGAACTGATATTACGTAAAATTTCACTACTCTTTTTTTTGTTGTTTTTGCTTCTAACGAAATTTTTGTTTTCTTAGTACATTACTTAGCCTTTTGAAGGCATCTTTCACTATCCCAAAGCCACTTCCGTTTTCAATGTCGCACTTTCCACACTCTGTTATAACACGTCCCACTTATTTAATTTATTTTATTTGTTTCATGTTGTTATCTCCAATTTGTAATTTGTATGTTAGGTTGTCCCTTTTGCTAGCAATCATATATTTTGTCTCCGTTGCAATAAAAGTTTAGTCCTTCCTTTTGGATTTCCTTTCCTGCTTCCTGTAGGATTTGTTATAGTTTCCGTTTTATGACTGCTATCAACACTTTCATTTGCATATCTTATGCTGTTAAGATTATTGCCGCCAATAATGAAACATGGTAGGGCTCTCTCAGAATCAACTCAAAATATATAACCCTCGCGAATTCCCAGATGTTTATTAAACCCTAAATTGTGCGTATTAAGTTTGATAATGAGATTGTTTTCAGGTTTTTCTACAGGTGTTCTGCAAATGAAACAAAGAGACTTGAAGGATATATCCAACATTATCTATATTATGATTTTGTAAGGTGAAATATTGTAGATTAATTAATGTCTCAAATTATCATTTTATGATCGGCGAGCCAGTCTCTCAAACATATTTTCCTCGATCACAGGTATTGCAGGCAATCAGGTAGGCTATATTGAAGGTGTCGGAAGAAAAGTAAAGGGCGTATGTTACTTTTTGTACCTGGAGGAATGTAAATTGAATCGGTGACCACGTGCTTACAGATTTTGCGCCGTGGTTTATTACAATGATGAGAAGAGCATTTGTCCGTTTGAGTTTGGAAGATGTGAGTAGTGATAGGAAATTGGTTGGTTTTCGTTCTGATTTAAGTAAACGTTCCATGAATGTACTATTATTTTGAGGATGTAGTTGAAGATTTAAGAACTCTCTTTGGGAGGTAATTTAGTGGTATTATGACTGAAATCAAATGTCATGGGTTTTCGAGGTCCGATGTTTTTTTTTCCTCTTCTCAGTTTGGGTATATTTTATATTATTTATACATTGATTATATTTAGGGGTCGGTTTCTGTTGCAAATGTGGTTAGTGAGGGATTCTCTATTGAATATTTACCTTCTTAGTGTCCGAACAAATTATACTTTTGCGTAAGCATTGGCTACAGATTATGGATTTCTTTAGCTTGTTGGGTTGCTGTTATAAACATTTAAAATCCGTGACGTCTGTGGGTTTCCTGAATCTCTCTTCTCTAATTATGTGGCCAACAGCTTCTCAGGTTGCTTATTTTTTTCTCAATATCATTTCCTTTCATTTTCGTAGATTTTGATAATTGATAACATCAAAATCGTATAATAAATAGGGAGTATAAGGAATTTAAGATGATTATATTGCGTCTCTGTTTAAACTTAACACATCTATCTATCCACACTATTTACATTATTCGGACTATTGTCAACATCTTTGTCGCCATATTTATTACAACGTTTCGTCCGTTATACGTCCCGGCCTTCTTTTCCGGTTGGAATTTAGAACTGAAGCCTTTATTTCGCTCACTGGGGTAGACTGTTATAGTTCCATGTGCCATGTTTAATGGATGTCAGTTATCAGTTATCTCCTGTTAATTCCCCTCTCCAAGTTCTCCACTGCCTTAAACGAGTATTGAACTCACATCTTTTGGGTCCTGTTATTGGATCTAACCAACTCCTTTATCCACTTTGACAAGTGTTCAGTGACAGGATCCAAAGAGTGTGAGTTCTTTATTTTTATCGCACTGTCTAATAATGATTGGCGTTCCTTTCCTAAAATATTGTGGTGAAAGTCAACATCTTTATTAGTCTACATTCTAGTTTCATCTACTACCCGTTTTAGTTATTATTGCTGTTGGAAATCCTAAAGTGATTTGGTATTTGTTACTTAGCAATATTCTTTTTAATTATACACGGCTAGTCCATAATAACTGATGCAATATTGTGGTCATTAAGAGCGAAAGGACTCATTGACTTGAGACTATTTTAATCACTGAACCGAGAAAACTTTTGTACACAAGTGAGATTTATACATTTCTAAACGGATCTGACCTGATAGATATATGAGTTTAAATCTGAGGGGGGCTATCTCAAGAGATAACTGGTGTTCACAAGTTAATATTTTGTTCTGTAGCAGCTGACGTTGTTAAAACTATGAGAAACATGTTATAGCTGCTCCATACACTCAGGGTTTTGAAATGTTTCCAATTAATTAAACCAGCAGTCCGAATATTTCAGAATGGATTCATTTTACGTGACATCACTGCATTCATATTAATTCCAGACTATAGTTTCTTTTTTGGAAAGGTTTATCCTGAGTTGAACTTCTTGGAAAACATGGTAGAGAATGTCGGTTTTTTTTTCGGTTCAAGATCATTCGTATCCCAATCATTGATATATAAACATAGTCTCCTTCGTCATCGGTAAACTGTATTGTGGGCGTAGGGATGATAAATGCGAAGTTTTTTTGTTTGTATATTCATTAGGAATGGGCTACGGAATGGGAAAATAATCAGTGAACATCTGTTCACATTTTTGGTTGTATGTGCACAGAATATTGTCTAGGAATCGATTAAATAGATTGGTTCTCACACTACTTTCCGCACTCCTGATGTAGTAAGAAATGATTCGGCGTTTGCATTATCTTTGCTGATCGATCGTGTTCCTGTGTCAGATCAAGGCATTCATTGGAGTCAGATCTTGGAAGACGGTTCCTGGAGAATGAGAAAAGGAAGCCTCTATTGATGTTCTCCTATCCTGCTGTGAGATCAAGATAGCTATTTCATGGAGTTGTTTGATGATACATACATACATACATACATACATATATATATATATATATATATATATATATATATATATATATATATATATATATATATATATATCTGTGTGTGTATGTGTGTGCCTTTGTTGTATCATTTGCTTGAAGGAAAAATAAACTGGATCGTCAGAAGTAGACATTGACAGAGTTGTGAGAGAATATTTAATAGAATATTACTGACTACTTACACCATTAGAAACAGAATTGAAATAACGCTATACATGTGAGGATATTCAGGAGGAAATGTTTGTTTATGAATTTATGCCTGATAGACCTCAATTCTTTGAAATCAGTTTTAATTCAAGTCTTCCCTCATTAAAGATCACACACACACACACACACACACGCACACACACAGAAACGCATATATATATATATATATATATATATATATATATATATATATATATATATGTGCGCGCGCACACACACACACACACACACACACACATATATATATATATATATATATATATATATATATGTATATATAATATTAATATAAATATTAAAATATCGCACATTGATATCTAGTGCCCATAAAATAGTGTTCGATAATAGAATTATATTTTATATTCATATATATGAGAGAGAGAAATATATATATATATATAAATATATATATATATATATATATATATATATATATATATATATATATATATATATATATATGTAGATAGATAGATAGATAGATAGATAGATAGAACTGAGCAAGACTGGCAGTCAAAACTACAAACATTTTTCAATATGAAAAAAAACAAGATATATGTGAAAAATATAAAAGACAAAAATAAATACATGGTTAGATATATATATATATATATATATATATATATATATATATATATATATATATATAGATATAGATAGATAGATAGATAGATAGATAGATAGATATCATTGAGCAGTGATATCTATAGACATAGATCTTCGAAAACCAAATTAGTTACATTATATCATCGCCGATCGGACAGCAAACTATTACCATTCAGGTTGGGCGTATGTTCCCTCGAGGAAACACCATGCCTTGAAAGACTGTTAGGCCTCAACCTCACACCCTCCCACCCTCAAGTGGGAGTCGTTCATACGGTCGCTTTATAAGGATGCAGATAAAATGAACGGCTCCGTGGCCGCTACAGTAAATGCCTGACTCCTTCAGCTATACTTTACCTTTTTCAAGAGCCAGATCAGGATAAAAATAGAGTACTGTTGTCATATTTGGGTTGAGGATGCGCAGACAACGCTCTCCGAGGCCTTGTGGGTGATGATTTTTTCTCCTCCGTCCGACCTTTCTCCCACAGCTGGAGATTGGCAAGCCTCTCTCTTCTCTATCGCTATTTCCACTGAAAGTGCTCGGACGAACTACATTCCCTGGTCCAGTCAATTCAAACCTTCACGGCAAGGACACGCTTCTATATAATAGAAAACCACCTACATTCCCTCTGTATTCCATCGTTGAGAAGCAGGTTCCGCTTGAACAGCTTCTTCCTGCGAACCACTGCTGTATGGAACCGACCTCAAGAGGATGTTTTTCCGATAACAAACAATCTTTACATGTTCAAGGCTAGATTTAACCGTTATCATCCGCTCTTATCCGCACAGATTGCCTCCTATCTAACCCTCTATATTGAGTGGCCCTCTGGCTTTGTAGACGGTGAAACCTACTGTAAAAAAAAATAAATATGAACCTACCAAGACACGCAAAGAAAAATATTTGTATGAAATGACAAAGACACGTATGAAAAATCTCAGAGAAAAACAACAGTTATATATATATATATATATATATATATATATATATATATATATATATATATATATATATATATATATATATATATAGCATAATGAGAAGCCACGTATACTTTCTTGATATGTATATAATATTAAATAATCAATTTCTGAGGAAGGACCGAGGTGGTCTGAAATATCAAATATAAATATATAAAAACATATAAATAAATACTTTCACAAAAAAACACCCCAATTTTTTTCTTTTAATTTGAAACTTTTCAGTTGTTCTATCCATATATATATATATATATATATATATATATATATATATATATATATATATATATATATATATATATATATATATATATATAGATATATATATATATATAGATATATATAGATATATATATATATATATATCAAGGGAGAGTTAGATAGATAGATAGATAGATAGATAGATAGATAGATAGATAGATAGATACGAATAGAGCGTAATAGATAGATATTGAATAGACGGAGAGAAAAAGGGAAAATACTGTTGATTTTTTATTTATTTTTGTTTTTATTTATTTTTTTATTTTTATTCATTTTTGTTTTTAATTTTTAAATGATGTTGATTTATTACTTTTTAATTTTTTAAAGCACATTCGGCATGCTACTGTATTTTCTTACATGAATCTTATGTTTTTACTTATCTTGTGTCGCCGCCAATCAAAACCAAGAATATAATTGACTTACTAAGCTTAACTTACTCCTTTATGAGTGCAATGGAATGGTGAACCCAAGGAGGATAGAATTCATTGTAGTAGTAATGATCTGCGCGAAAAAAGAATTTGATTCTTTCTATATACAACGATCCGTCTTTTAGTCTGAGATGAATCACATTCCGTAAGAGTAGATTGGTAAGTATTGCTCGCTGATGTGATGAAACTTTCTCGGCTTACTATTTTATCTGCAGATTCATTCATCTCTCAATTTAATCTCTCATTTCTCTTTCTATATCCCGTCCATGCTCATTAATTTCTTTTTATATACGTTGCTTCGTGATTTTCTTTGTTCTTCCTCTCTTTCCTTCTGTTCTTTGATTTCATCATACTCTCTAAATTTCTTCCCTTCATCTATTCTACTTCCTCACACTTCCCTACTAATGTCTTTCTCTCTTCCCATATTATTATATCGTATTTGATCTGTTTGTATATGAGTACTTTCGGCTTTCTTTCTTTCTCTCACTTTCGCTTGAATCTTTCCTTTCTTCTTTTTCTTTTTTGTTTTATTTATCTCCTTTCTTGCATCTTTCTTTTTGTCTCTTCTTATATTCTAGGCTCTATTGTAAGTAGAAAGAAATATTTTGATATATTTCTTTTAATATTTTTTCATGAGCAATATATCTTTCTTTCTTTCTTTTTACTTTCTTCCTTTCTTTTATTTCATAATGATGGGAACATATTTCTAACTCTTCATAATTATGATTTTCTTCTTTCATTGTTTCGTGGTTTCTTTTAAGACTTTCATATTCGTTCTTTCTTTCTTTTTCTTTCTTTGTTTCTTCATACATTTCTATCTTTCTTTCTCTCTTCTATTTTGTAACGAAGAAAAACTGTACAGTTCAAACTATTTAATCTTCTTTGCATGCTCAATAAATATATCTTTTTTGTGTATTTCTTTTTCTTTATATCTCTTTTCTTTTATCTTTCTTTCTCTTATTTAAAGGTGGAAAACATATATTTCTAACTCTTCATTATTATAATTTCCATTAGCAATATTTCCTTCTCTCATTGTTTCTCTGCTTATTTTGAGGATTTTATATACTTTGTTTCTTTATTTGTTGGTTTCATTTTTCTTTCTTTCTTCCTTCTATTTCGTAACGAGAAAAACCTGCACATTTCAAGCTATTCCATATTCTTTACATGCGCAATAAATATATCGTTTTGCATTCTTTCTTTTTTCTTTCTATCTCTTTTCGTTCTTTCTTACTTTCTTTTTTCTGTCTATTTCATATTTATTTATTTATGTTTTTCCTTTCTGTCTTTCTTCCTTTCTTAGATATCGTAAAGAGCTAAAATATTTCTAACTCTTCATTATACTTTCTAAGCACAATATTTCTTTCTTTCCTTCTTTCTTATACATAGTAAAGAGAACAAATACTCTTTATACATTTCTAACACTTCATATTTATTTACCATTTTTGTCTTGCATCTTTGATTTCGTTACAGTCCTCTTTCCCGACATATTTGCCCTTCTGTGTTTCTTAGAATTCCACTGGGAATTCAGAATTGATCTTCTCTGAGGGCAGCCATGATTATTTTTTATTGATTCTAGATGAAGCCACGGTTGGCAACGTGGCGCTGGACCAAGACTGGGTAGGCCTATGGTGGCGTGGTGAGCTAGAAGACGGAGGTAAAGATAAATCGAAAAGACGAAGCAAAAAGGAAATCCTAAAATGTAAAAGGAAACGTAAAAGATTGATAGGTATAATGATACAACTGAGAGGCTGGAAAAAAAGAGAGAGGGTTGATCAGGAACAAAATCATCATGAACTTTGAAAGATGGCCGCCAGAAGGTAGGAGGGGTCAGTAAACAATAAAAAAATAGATAACTGGCAAATAAAGGAGCAGTAGAAAATTTGAATATATATTCCAAATGATAGATCTCGTTAAAAGAAAAATTTACATGCCGAAAAATGATAAAAGACTCCAAAAATAAATGGCATATATTGTAGTTTGCTTTTTGAAACGCAATGCTTTTAAGGTCGAGAAATATGACATCTAAAACAGTTATCACCCACGCAGTTTTGTCTCTGAAGTATTTGCAAATGTTTCTCTGGTGCTAGCAGTTTTTGTTCAAGTTCAGGTAAAAATCCAATATTTTGAAAGCTGATATTCAAAGCAAAACAGTCAAGACCAGTGTATAGAAAGCTTCCTCTTTACATCTATATTCAAAAATCTTTGCGTCATAATAAGGCAAGTTTTGATATCAGTCTGGATTGTAAATCCTCATTCTGATGGCAGGTAAACATCTTTTTGAGATGTTCATTAAAACAAGAGTCCTACTAGGCAATATATATTTTCTACTGTGAGGTTAACTCTGTGCAAGACTTTGAAACCACTCATCGTAGAGTGTTACAGAGTAAGAGGCACAGTTTATGCGGATATTGGGAAGAGGAAAGATAACTGTTAACCCTAGACATGAACCGTATAATCCTATAGTAATCTGGAAAACATCCTCTTGGAAGTAGGTTTAACAGTACAGCGGTTCAGGGTAAGTAGCTACTCGAGTGGAACTTTCTTCTCACCAAAGGATTACGGAGTGGTCTTCTGAAATGCTCGTAGCATGGCGGGTCTTAGCCAGGAATGTTAGAACTGGTGGAACTAAGGAATGTAGTTCGTCTAAGCGGATTCCATGGTAGTAGCGACAGAGCAGTGAAAGGCTTGCGACGTTTTCTCTGTGAGAGATGGGTTGTATGGTGGAATATAATTTGTCATCCACAAGGGTCACGGAGAGGCTTTTGGCTTCCATCGAGTCTGGAAAGTAAGGGCTGAGTAGGTACTGTTCAAATATAACAGCAGTACTCTATTTTCGGTTTGGTCTGGTTCTTGTAATGGTGGTGGATATCAGGAGGAGTCTGGTATTTACTGGAGCGGTAAAGTGGACAGACCATTTTTCCCAAATTTTCAACTGCTCATGTTACACTATTTTGCACTCATTAAAAATATCGCGAGTGAATGACGATATGTTATGGATCAAAGAGGAAGATTTAAGAAATACAGATAATAAGAATAAATAAAGGCTGACATGAGATTTGAATACTGTAATGATTAGAAAAATATTCTTTCTGGTGACAGTACTCCATCTTAGCGCTGATCTTGTAAAGGTAGAGGATAGCACTAGGTGTTAACTAATTACTGGAGCGGTTCAGAGTATGTACAAGTCTCACTAGAGGTCAGGGTTGAGTCTTTGGCCCAAAAGGCGGCCAAGACACGGGGCCTCCCTGAGGGAACATACATTCATCGTGACTGATGGTAGTTCCAGTTCCGGTCGGCGATGTTGGAATATAATTGTTAAATATAAATAAATAGGATTATATATGCAGCTTTTAAAGGCAGGAAGTCTGGGATATCAGAATCTTCCATATAAGTGGGCCTCAGTAACTAAGACTGAACTAGCGTAAAATTTCATTTAAGCATATAATATATTGATGTTGTTCTCAATTGCCAGGCGTAACCTACAGATGTACATGGAGAGATGGGTAAATTGTCGCCATTTTATATTTTTAATTTCGTGCATGCATACACGTTGTTTGTTTTTGATTTTGTCGACTGTACAGTGTGGTAGGGTCAGTTGGGCATCGTATGTGAGAAAAAGTGCACCATGGCATAATTCGCTCCGCCAGAAATTTGGAAACGGCATGCTGTAGTTCTTAGCAATCACACCGAAAGCTCCAATACGAATAATTCATAGTGTTTGGGTGTCAACCTCAGGAGGGCGCAGAGGATTCGGAAAGAATTGGATGAGTCTAATGGTGAGTACGAAGGTACAGCAGCTCAGAACACTTACTCTGATCGTCGTGATGAAAAAAAAACACCCGAATTTGTTGGCGAGAGCATCAGACTCAACATGGAGGCTTTACATCAAGTGCGTTCAAGAAGTAGTGCTGCTCTGGGTCATGAGGATGGCTGTTGGAAGACTCTATAGCTGGTAATAGGACGCTCCACCATGCCGCACAAACAGGGGAACCCAGTCAGGACTGTTAAACAATTTCGGTGACTATATCACTCCTTAGACCTGGCCACCTAACTCCCCAGGCTGCAAAACCCTTGATTATTATAAGCAGGAGTCAGTTGAGCGAGAGATTAACAAAACTACTTCTAACACCAAAGATGAACTGAAGGCAAAGATTATGGCAGCATTCACCAACTTAATCAAGTTGACCCTCCAGAAGCGTTTTAGGAGATTCCGAAGTTTTCTGGGGGCTGTGGTTGAATCCAATAGCCATTTTACTGAATAAATCTACTCTTTAGTATTTCAAGATAATTTTGTGTAATTTTGTTAAATATATCTGTTAGGGTTATTCTCATATTTGCATTCTTTAAACAAAAATTTGCAGCATAGTGAATCACAGCTGTAAAGTTATGAATTCGTTGATCTAAAGGATAGAGCTCATGTGAACATTTGCCAATGAAATTATAGATAGACTATGGATAGGCTATCGACGAAAAGTGTGTGTAAAATAGGCTGTTGAGTTTAAAATAGCCGATGCCAAACAAAACCGCATAAAAGACATTAAACTCTATCAAGGCTGGAAAGTGAGTATTGAGAAACATTAATCCTTACACAGTAGTAATACTCAATTTTTGCTCTCATCTGATTCTTGTAAAGATAATGCGTAGCGGAAGGAACGGTAGAATGAGTCAACCATTTTTCTAGCATCATTAGTAGCTGATCGCTTGAATGAGTTCCATTGGCCTGAAGTGATTTTAGAAAACAATAATCACCATGTTATTGATAACGGAAAGAAAAATGTTACACGTACAGTTTCAAATTTAGGTGTCAACCTCGGATGTTGTTTTGACGTTAACGCACTAAACAAAATGCACGTGACTACACGGGAGTGGATATTGTGAGGGAAAATATAATTTCACACAGGAGTTAAGAAAGAAAAGAGGAGTGTTCCTTGTTGAAGTAGTGAAGCGTAATATCATATTGAGAAATGATCACGTCTGTTGATCCGGATAATATAAGCGGTTAGATCGTCGAGCAACCAAATATGAAAGGCGGATATCATGGTGACATGTAAAGAAGAACTAGAAAATAATGAATAAGAAAGAAAGTGGTGAACAGTATGAAAAGTGCTAACGACGTTTGTAAGTGGCTGATATATAAGGGATTGGTAGCTATACTGAACTATAATCACCCACATCATAAATGAACACGGAATATAGAAGAAAAAGAAGAAGAAGAAAAAAAAGAAGAAGAAGAAGAAGAAGAAAAAGAAGAAGAAGAAGAAGAAGAAGAAAAAGAAGAAGAAGAAGAAGAAGAAGGACGAGGAGGATGAGGAGGAGAAGTATATAACGAAGAAGAAAAGCTAAACGACGAATAATAATAATAATAACAAATTAAGATAAGAAAAATGACGTAAGCTGAAGTTGCTCTGATAGCCAAACGAACAAACAAACGATTAGATAAAAAAAAGGAACAAAAACAGTTTACTCTCAGTGGATGTGAGGAGAAGCCCATGAAAAAAAAGTTACTGCAACATTGTACGTCGCAATGACTTGAAAAAGAAGTCTGGAAACGTTTGAAGCGATAAAAAAGATAAAAGTAAAACCTAATGAAGGCTCATTGATGTTGGTCATAACTACTCGTTAGAATCAAAGATTTAAAAAAAACAACAGACGTGTTGTCGACCTGACACAGTCTTGTAGCCAAACGATAAAATAGAAAACGAAAATGATACACAAATGAACAGAACGAAACAATTATCGGGACAGGTAGCCATGGCTGGTCCGGTTCAGTTTAAGATCTATGTTCGAATTTGACAGTGACAGTTATAACTAAAAGTCTCTGGATATTCCAAATAGACAACAAATGTGGTGAGAAGACATAATGTGGTTTAAATATTTCGGATAATTTCCTTGATTCTCTTTTAATTATTAATGTACCATTTATCCGATAATAGTTAATTTAAGTCACATATCAAAAACAAACAATAAGAAATCAGACATATTGATAATAATAACACAAAAATTATATATCAAAAACTCTTAGATAAAACGATTACAAATACTAGAGGTATAAAAATTAATACTTACACTTCATACAAGTATATTGTCATCATTTACCTTATTTTCCCACGTTAAATTTATATTTCTTATTAATTTATATGCCTTTTAGTAACATCATATAGTTCGATGTATTAAAATCACAGATACAGTAAATTATTAAAATCAAATATACCTGCATATATTTCTGGTGGACAAAACTGAGGCCACATTATGCTTTAGTCTTAGACAGATTCTGACCAATTTGTATTGCCAAGGACGATAGGCAGTGATAATTATTTTGTACTTTTTCGTCTTAAATTTATTGGTCCTACTGTTATATATATATATATATATATATATATATATATATATATATATATATATATATATATATATATATATATATATATAGAGAGAGAGAGAGAGAGAGAGAGAGAGAGATGTATTAAGGTGTGCTATATCCATGGGATGAAGTATTCAATAACAGGGATAGAGCGTATGTAAATATAAAAGTGAACATTGAAGTCAACACTCAGAGATGACAGGTTGTTTCATGTTAGGCGCAATCGTCAGGCTGCGTTTCATGTTAGACGCAATTGCTAGACGCAATCGCTAGATGCAATTGCTAGACGCAATCGGCGGCCAGGCGACTGCGTCTAGCATGAAACAGCCTGTCGCCTCTGAGTGTTGACTTCAATGTTCAATTATATATATATATATATATATATATATATATATATATATATATATATATATATATATATATATATATATCAATTATGTGGTGCAGGTTCAATTTACATTACGTGAATCATTCATACAAACAGCAGATAATGAAATTAATGATAGAAATGCCAAGAATTTATTTATTCATTTCCATTTATATCATTAACTTCATTATCTGCTTTCTGTATGAATGATTCACGTAATATATATATATATATATATATATATATATATATATATATAGAGAGAGAGAGAGAGAGAGAGAGAGAGAGAGTGAGAGAGAGAGAGAGATTCTTGATAAAATGCTAGGAAGAATATGCAATATTATTGCTCCTGACCTGTCATCCTGCCTTTATGTCACTTACCCACGGCCGTAATTAAGCTTATAAGACCATTTTCTATAAATATTTCCATGGCAATTTTTCTAATGAATTTTCCTCTTTTGCACCTAGACTTTATGAATGTAAGCGTAGTATTAGGCCTCATCATTTTACAGTCAAAATAGTTAGATCTAACTCTAAGTTCTATACTATCCAACTTCTCGCTTGCGGAACATCTTACTGGCTTTTTGCTTCCTACTCTTCAAAAATATAAATGCAATGTCAATCGTTATCTCCTGTCTTGTTAATAGCTTTACTTTAGTGTTCTCTCTCCTTAATAGATTTTTCTCATATTCTCTAACATTTAATAAGACTCTTTGCATCTTAGTGGCTTTATTGTCTTATGCTCATTATTTCTAAGAAGAAATGTTTGTGTTCATCTGAAAATTAAATTTTAACTGAAAAAAAGCTTATGTACTGATATTTCTAAATTTCATGATGAAAATGTCAAGGGAGGTAACTAAGTTATTGAAATATCTAAACATGAAAAGAAAACTGTTTAAAACTATTAAATAAAACCTGCGAATTTTAAACTCTCTACTCTAAACATTTTAAAATATTTGTGCAGTATTTATAATTAATTTTATGAGGGTTGGTTTAAATTTTTAAAGTAGATAGATTCAATACTTTTTAGCTTATGTTTATTGTATATAAATTAAAATGTCCCTTGGGAGATTCTATCTCCATAATAAAATTAATTTTTCGTCTACCGGCCTGAATGTTTGACAAAAGGGTAATTTGACGAAGATAAATCTGGTGTTCAGCAAATAAACGGAGCGTCTAATCCGATACGAGTATCTGCCAAAAATAACGTTTAAGATGATTAGAAAGTATTGCCAGGTTAATTAAATCCATTAATTTCTCTAGAAAATTTGCTTTGTTTACGTTAGAATAGGAAATTGTGCACATATGAAAAACTATAAAGAGAAAAGTTTGACTTAAAGGCATACAAGAAGTAGATTAGCAAAGGTAATGATACAAAATGGCGAAATCCCTTCTCTAACTAAATTTAAATGATGCACTAACCCACTAATCACTTTTTACCATGCCTGGACGAACCGTCGAAAGTACTTGTACATTGGAAGACTTAATAAAATTTAGTTAGCGAAGAGATTTCTTCATTTTATATCATTAACTTAACTAATTTACTTTTTGTACGAGTAATTAATTGTAATATCTCTCTCTCTCTCTCTCTCTCTCTCTCTCTCTCTCTATATATATATATATATATATATATATATATATATATATATATATATATATCAGTCCAAAGATTTTTACGCTGAGGGAATACGGAAGCTTGTGCACAGGTAGGAAAAGTGTGTAACAGTGGTGGGGGACTACGTTAAAAAAAACTAAGCTTCTATCTGTATTAGAAGTCCTTATACCGAAAAATTAGCCTTATTTATTGAATGACCCTCGCATATATATATATATGTGTGTGTGCGCGCTCGCGCGTGTGCGCGTGTGAGTTTGTGTGTGTGCGTGTGTGCGCGTGTGTGTGTGTGTGTGTGATGGTTTCGATATATGTGGGCACAACATTTATAGACAGAATAAAACTTCTAGACTAAGATTGATTTCGTCTACGCTTCGGGAAAACTTGAATTTTATTTTAATATATTTTTTATGGAAAGATACCAATTAATATTCGAAATTTTTTTAAAGAAATATGGATATTAGACGCTATATCTCTTGGTATTGGGTGCTATAACTACAAAAAAGGCTTACTTTGGAAACATTACCTTCCATATGTACTCTGCTCAACAACTTTGTGCCATATATATAAACACACACAGATTTATACAATACACACACACAAACACGCACACACACACACATACATTCACACATTTCGGGGTGACGGGTGACTACGGTCCAAGCTAAGCAGTCACCAATATTTAATCATATACGGGCTAACGTAATATTTCATCAATTACTATTTATCTGTCAACAACTCTAAAAGCTAATTGCAACTTCAACGCATGCGTAAGAAAATGAGACCCCGATTGCAAAAATAAAGTTGATTTTCAATGCTTTTTATGAAAAAGAATAAATAATTTTGGTTTAATCTACTTCACAATTTATCAAATTAAGAGTTTCAGTTTTAACGAGACGTAAAGTTATTTATTTTAATTTTAAAAAATATGTATAAATAGGTTTCATGTCGTTTGACATCAGGTGTTAGAAAATGGCGTCCGTTGTCACAAATTTTGCAGTAGGCCGTTATATAACAAAATATTCGCGAGTGCATGCCCATTATCAAATCATCCATGCCTGCTATATATATATATATATATATATATATATATATATATATATATATATATATATACATATATATATATATATATATATATATATATATATATATATATATATATATATTTATATATATATACATAATCAGTATATAATTCATGTGAATCATATTAATATAAAATATTAAAACAGATCCCAAAAAAGAACTCAATGTATATATTATAAAAGAGTATATTAATTACATAGACTAGAAATCCAAAATTACCACATTGGAATAGGTATTTCGGCTCACAAGACTAATTTATAAGCATTGTCAACTCAAAGGTCAGAAGAAATAATAATTTCTTCACATCTTTGAGTTGACAAGATCAATAAGTAAGTCTTGTGGGCCGAAAACCTATTCGAATGAGGTAATTTTGGATTTCTGGTCAATGTCATATATATATATATATATATGTATATATATATATATGGGGGTGGTTAGTTGTGGTGTGTTTGTATGTAAAATGCATATATATATATATATATATATATATATATATATATATATATATATATATATATATATATACATATATATATATATATATATGCAGTTTTTATATATATTTGTTTCTATATTATATGTACGTGGTACTTATCGGAAAGCGCCCAATATCAGTGATAGAGCTAACGTATTTAATTGGATTGATGTTTTACCTACCATAGACTTCCACAAAACCCATATTGAGTTGAAAAGAAAAACGGACGGTTAGATGTGTGAACGCGCGTGCATACGTAGCTATGTATGTACAACAAAACATTATTACACGAACAAAATAGACGAACGGTGTATGAGATGACACTGCGACTTGCGAAAGAAGTTCGCATATATATATGTGTGTGTGTGTTCCTGTGTGTTCCTGTGTGTGTGTTAATGTGTGTGTAAATATGCATGTAACTATGTGTGCGCGCGCGTGTGTGTACTTCAACACACTGACTAATAAAAATGTTCAAAATTCCCTTTGCTTTCTTCTATACACGCATGCACCCGTCGGTACAGAGATAATAGTTGATGTTGTTGGTTGAACCTGATTCGAGAATGTACGTTTATAAGGTTATGGAGGGAAGATAACGGTTAACTATAGACTTGGAGTGGTTAAGACTGTAGTAATCGGAAAAGCATCCCATCAGGAATCTATTTCACAAAGTAGCGGTTGTTGGGAAGAATCTGTCAGAGTGAAAGTTATTTTTCATACGAATGAGATGAGGATGATTCGTGCCAGTGTAGGTGGCACGGCGAGACTTAGCTGTCAATGTAGCTTACCATAACATTTACTATGGAAATTATTTATTTATTTCATATGTTTTACAATAAAGTTTACCTGTACAAGGCTCGGGTGCCACTTGAGGTAGAGGGTTACGTTATGGGTTATGTTTTGCTGACAAGAGGGCAAGATAACGGTTAACTCTAGACATGAACAGTTTAAGATTGTAGAGATCCGGGAATGATCGTCTTGCGAGTCTGTTCCCCCTCTTGTAGCATACCTACTCATAATATATAATAAATACTGTATGTTGGTCTGGAGTTGGAGATTTTCAAACTCACTGCCTCCGGGCAGAGAGGATCCCCAGACCAGGCCACACATATAGGCAGTCAATACAAAAGGGTTTCATGAGACGACAAAAATATATCACGATAGGTGAAAGTTCAGGGTTTTTTCTCGAATGTTCATGTGACGTATCACTACAGAACGAAGAATATCATAATTATCATCTATATTTCTGCCCCTTTATTTATCAAAACGACGGGCCAGTCTTTAACATCTCTCATTGCATCCGCCGTGCTCTTCATTCACAAAAATCTATTTAGGTGGGTTGTTCAATGATTTCTTCTGCTGTTCCAGCGTACAATATGTCATGCGAATGTAAATTTGTTTCCCCATTAATTATTTAGCAGTACACACAACTAGCTTCTAGACATAAAAATATGGTGATATTCCCAGGCCAAGTGATTATTTCGTTTGTTTTGCTGACAGCGATAAAAAATAAAATCATATAAGGCGACTCCGCACGAAGACTCCAAATTATCCAAATCAATTATTAAATTTATTTTTCCGGTCACAATATTTATCACACCGCAGAAGATTCATATAAAGAAGGTTAGAAAAAATAAATCCTCTTATAATTAAATGCTTTTGATATTTATATTTTGATATTTTTTCTGGCATGATTGAGCAGCTATCTATGGTTTTGACAGGTTTCTGTCTAATGAGGCAGTGATGAGTTAATTTTAACAATTTTAAGCTGATCGAATTCCATAGATGAAACGATGGTATTATTATTGTTGTTTTCTCTTGCCACTTTTCACCAGAAAATCAAAGTAAAATTAATAATGAGGATTCTTTTACAGAAGCATTCTAACAACCTATTATTATGATATCAACGAATACTACTACTACTACTACTACTACTAGTAGTAGTAGTAGTAGTATTTATAGTGTAAACAAACAATATAACGTGAAAATAATTTCGGTCACAGAAAAAAGTAGTCATCTCTGTTATTTGTTTTACAGTGGTTTGTGAACTTACGGAATCTAATATGGAAGGTCCTGTCAGGCAAGGTCCCAAAGAAATAGTTATGGAATTAAACGCTTCCTTGCATGGAAACATTCGACATTAATTAAAAAAATAGTTAGCTGTACTCTCATTTAAAAATGTATAAAATCTTTCTGTTAGATTTTTGTTTCCAAGACAACTGTTTTCACATGTCCAATAACTGTTTATCGCTCTTCCTAGTACTGATAGGGGCGACATTCCTAAATTTAGCTTCAAGCAATGTAGACAGTCAAACTCTTGGAATTATTTTCCCTTCGTGTTACATGTGTTATGCATTTAATTGTTGCTGTTTTTGAAAAAAGTGATATAGTTTCTTCTATTTGGAAGATACTTTCCTTGTGATTCTGCAGCACCCATATCCGAGGTTCAAAAATGGTCTTCTATAAGATATACAACCTTCATTCGATCGAATCGATGTTTTACCATTGACACGAGAAAGCAGTTGTATACAGTTTAGATATTTATGAACGAGGTTGATGAAATGCATAAAGAGAGTCTAGATCGCACGAAGATATTTAAAAACACGTCTAGTGTTTTTAGGTTACTTTTTTGGTTGTGAAGCAACTTGCAATATTGGAGAAAAAGACAAGACTCGAGCAGCCCATTATACGTCCAATTTACATATCTCCGATACTAAATCTGTTATAGCTCTTTCATCCACCGATGTATTGGAAGTGTTTAGTATTTACTAATATCAATGAATTTTCATGATGAATTCGGGATTGGTGACGTCACTATTTCATTCCAATTCAAGGTTGTGATTTCCGTGGTGTCTTGGTTTATCTTGAGTCCTAAGTCTTGGAATACCTGGTTAATCTTGAGTCGTACTTCCAGGAATACTTGTTTTACCTTGAGTCCTATTTCCTGGAATACGTGGGTTATCTTGAGTCCTATTTTCTGGAATACATGGCATATCTTGAGTCCTATTTCCTGGAATACCTGGTTTACCTTGAGTCCTATTTCCTGGAATACCTGATTTATCATGAGACTTATTTCCTGGTTTAACTGGTTTATCTTGAATCCTATTTCTTGGAATAACTGTTTTATCTTGAGTCCTATTTAATGGAATACTTGGTTTAACTTGACACATATATCCAGGAATACCTGGTTTATCTTGACACATATTTCCAGGAATACCTGGTTTATCTTGAGTTCTATTTCCTGGAATACCTGGTTTAACTTGAGTCATATTTCCTGGAATACATGGCTTATCTTGAATCCTATTTCCTGGAATACCTGGTTTATTTTTTGTCCTGTTTCCTGGAATACCTGATTAATCTTGATTCTTATTTCCTGGAATACCTGGTTTACCTCGTTCTTTCTTGTTAGTACCTTTGTATTGAATATGGCACGGAATGCTTAAATGATTCGCATCTATGTTTATATATGGACGGGGCACAGGCTAGTAATTAATTAAATAGACTGGGTCCTTATTTCTTCTTTAACGTATTCCTGGGAGGCTATGAAATATTTATCTATTGGTATCATCGCCAGATATGTATGATTTTTACCAGCGATATCCTTCTTGTAATAGAACCAGGCATTCCGTTGTGTCAGAGTTTGGAAGAGGATTTCAAATGGATTGAGAAGATACCAATTAATAGAAAGATAGACATGGATCTGGTAAGAATAGAGTTACCGAAATAGACGCAGATGGATTCTATTTACACTAGAATCATTTAGAATGACAGATTCTATTTATAATAGAATAAATACGTTAGAATAGATCCTGCTTACAAGAGTAAAAAAGGAAACACATATCCGGTTTAAACTAGAGGAATAATGCAATTATTTACACTGTTCGAATATTTTTCCTCATATTTATTGTCATATTAACGACTTTTCGACCGTTGTACGCTGCGGCTCCTTCTCGTACCCCTTTCTACTTTTTTGAACTTTTACTAAATTCATATGATATCCATCTGTTGGTGGTTTGTTCTTAGTAGAGATCCTGGATAATTCTATTCTACTTCTTAAATATATCAAGCAGGGTTACAATAGAATAAAAAAATTAGACGTTGCTCCGGTTTAATTATACTCAAATTACTACGCATTTGGACATTTTCTGGTTAGTTAGACTCAAATTGGTACACATTTACACATTCTCTGGTTAGATAGACCCAAATATGTACATATTTAGACATTCTCTGGTTAGTTAGACTCAAATTTGTACACATTTAGACATTTTCTGGTCAGTTAGACCCAAATTTCTACACCTTTAGACATTCTTTGGTCAGTTAGACCCAAATTTCTACACCTTTAGACATTCTCTAGTTAGTTAGACTTTAATTCGTACACATTTAGACATTCTCTTTTCAGTTAGACCCAAATTAGTACACATTTATACATTTTCTGGTCAGTTAGACCCAAATTGCTACACATTTAGACATTCTCTGGTCAGGTAGACCCAAATTGGTACACATCTACACATTTCCTGGTCAGTTAGACTCAAATTAGTACAAATTTAGACATTCTCTGTTTAGCTAGACTCAAATTGGTATACACTTAGACATTCTCTGGTCAGTTAGACCCATATTTGTACACATTTAGACATTCTCTCTCTAGTTAGACTCAAATTGGTACACATTGATCGTCATTTGACGAAAGACCATCGCCTTTTGAAACTTCATTTTTCTGTAGAGTATGCAACCGGCATATCTCAAACTTCGTCTACATAATTTTGTATATATCCTTATTGGCCTAAGAGCGAAATAAGTTATCAATGAGAATGATTTTGGAAAGGACTCCAATGAGTATAATTCTGATCTTGCTGGGAAATTGTGAAGTTATTTTGAACTTATGAACACCTTCAGCATCATCAAACAGTAATAATTGTTTCTACGAGATTGCCGGTTTAAGTTATTGAAGTAATGTTCTTAATTCTAAAAACTCGCCACTTTTTTTCATTTTATCTTTTGCATATTTTTAACTACTGCAGATGTAACGACTACCAGCCCGCTTAATTTGATCAAAATTTCTCAAAGGGAACATTAACATTATGTCATGAATTATTCTGAAAAAGGGCGATAGATAGATGAGAGAATGCATAATAAGCATTTGAAAATGTGAAGAATATTCCAGTTGAATGGTGTCATCGAAACGTATAGTAATAAGCATGTAAACTGAACAAATTAATGAAATGTCAAGTTCAAGTCTCTCTTCGTTATGGCGGAAACGTACATGGGTTTATGATGTAAAAGTATTCATCACAATGACTTTCGTCTATATTGACACGTACTAATTTAGTAGCTGGGCAAAAACGAAGTTCATTTTTGCTCGTATTGGAACGATGTGTAAGAAAAAATAATACACGTGCTTTACACTGAAAATAATATTCGGTTCAAAATTCCAATCACCTGAAGAAGGCTGGAGTGTACAACGGCCGATGCGGAAAACAGCCCGAACAATGTAAATAGTGTACATAATTCCAATATCTCATCTCTGAAATATAGACAGATATTAAAGGATCGGTATGCCCCCGATATACCAAAAATATGGAGATAATTAGAAAAGTCCCACCAGAAGCTTGCACGAATGTCCAACACCTAACATTTCTACACCGATACAGAGATTACGACTCATCCCTTCAGGATTGGTACAAAGGTTTCGTACCGTTCGAAACTCAAATCACCTGAGGAAAGAAGCATTGTACAGCGGCAGAAACACTCGGTCTCACGCTGTCCGCTGATCTGAGATGGAACAAATACATCGAGTCAGTTGCATCATCCACCGCAAGAAAAGTTGGTTCCCTGTGCCGAACCAGGAAAATCTTCTCCCCGGGATCGATCCTCCAAGTCTATAAGTCTACCATTCGCCCTTGCATGGAGTATTGCTGCCATTTATGGTCTGGGGCCCCTGCGTGTTGCCTCAGGGTTCTTGATAAGATCCAGAGACGGATATGCAATGTGATTGGCCCTGATTTGTCATCTCGTCTTCAGTCGCTCTCTCACAGACGCGATGTTGCATCGCTCTACCTTTTCTACAAGTACTTCCACGGTAATTGCTCCGAGGAGTTGCTTTCGCTTGTCCCTAAGCCTCGTGAATTTAAGCGTCCTACGAGGCTGGCATCCCGTTCTCACCCCCTCACCGTTGAAACTGTTAGATGTAGACGTCCTTCTACTCCAATAGCTTCATGTCTCGCACATCTCGCCTATGAAACTCCCTTCCCTATTACTGTTTCCCTGACAAATACAATCTCCAACGGCTTAAGTGTAGCGTCAATCGTCATCTTCAGTTGCCTTGATCTATCCACTTCCCTTCTCCACTTCCTTTCATCTTTCATTCCTATCTGCTCTCGCTCTCAATCTTCTGTAACCCCCTTGCCTTGAGCGACCCTCCGTCCTTCTCTTTCTCCACATCCCTTCCTTTACCACTCCTATCTGCTCTTCCTCCAACCCTTCTGTAACCCCATGCGTGATAGTGGCCACCAGCCTTGCTTGGGGTGATACGCTTTAAAAAAAAAAAAAAAGTATATGGCGACAAAGATGATGGCAACTGTCCGAACAATGTATATAGTGTAAATAATTAAAATACCTCATCTCAGAAATATAGACAGATATTGTAGGATCGGTACTGACCCGATATACCAAAAATCTGGCGATAATTAGAAAAGTCCCACTTGAAGCTGGTACGAATGTCCAACCATCTAACATTTCTACACCGAGGCAGAGATTACGATTCATATTTTCAGGATTGACACCAAGTCCTGGTTCAGTTCAAAAATCTAATCACCTGAAGAAAGGAGCGTACACCTGCTGACAAGTCGGCAATATGGCAACAAACATGATGGCAACAGTCCGATCTATGTAAATAGTGTAAATAATGTTAATGTAATATAGAAAGTTGGTATAAATTTGTGGACAGTTGTTCATTTCTAGTATTTTTTCACACTTTTTATTCTTCATTTTTAAGTAGTTATTTTTCTGCCCTGTACATTCATGCAAATTTATTTTATTATTCCTGGCACTGCTTTTCTTTCGTTCTATCATTTTTCATGGTTCATATTTTTTTTTCATTTCTCTTCTAAATTTTGCGCTGTGAACTCTTTCCGTCTATCTATCTATCTATCTATCTATCTATCTATCTATCTATCTATCTATCTATCTATCTATCTATCTATCTATGTAGTAATTTTACTTTTCGTTTCTTTCTTTTCTTCTTTTATTATTCTTTCTGATAGACCCTAATTCCTTCGGGGTTTTTTGTTGTACGCTTTTTTATTATGCTTTAATTTCTCTCATAACCTTTCTCATTACTTCATGTCTTTTCTTTCATTTTACCCATGACAGTCTTTCTTTCAAATTCTATGTCGTACTTTTTGTAATTTTGTATATTTCTGCATTTCTTTCTTTCTTTTTCTTTCGTATTTTCTTTGTGCTTTTTCGTAGCACTGCTTTCAGATTTGTTTTCTTTTATATCGTCTATTTCCCTGTAATTTTTTTCTTTTTTTCGTTCTTCATTTCTTTTTTTCTTTTTTCCTTCTTTCTTCATTTCTTTCTTTATTTTTTCTTTCTTGCCTCATTTTCTTCTTTTCATATTTTACTTTCTTTCTCCTCTGTCTTAATTTCTTTTCTATGCCCTTATTTGTTTATTGTAACTTCTTTTTTTCTTCCTTTCATTCTTTCTTTCGCTACATTTTCCTTTCTTTTTCTTTCCTCATTCCTTTGTCATTCTTTTGATCTCTTTTTTTTTCTCCAGTAATTTCCTTATTTATTTCTTCATTCTTTTCTTTCTTTTATACTCTCTAATATTCTTTTCCTGCCTTTTTCCCTTTCTTTCTCTCATTTTCTAATGATGGTATCATGCTTTAATGTTTCTTTTACTTTTTTTCTATTCCATTCTACTTCCTTTGTTTTTTTGATGTCATTTAAAGACTTCATCTGTGGCAAATCTGCCTTTGCCGTTTTTCTCTCATTTTCCGCTAATTACGCCCGATGTACTATTTGATTATTCTTTGTTGCTTGCCAACGAGTTGTTTTATTGCTTTCCGAGTCCGAATTGTCGCTGGAGAAAGCACATGAATTGACAATATCAAAGTGAACGCATCGAAATCAGAGAGTAACGGATGGCACACAAGTGACAGACACAAGAGAATCATTAATGATTCAAACGGAAGCGAGAAACAACGGACAGGTCAAAAGAAAAAAAAAACTGTAGAAGAAGGATGGGTGTACGCGAGGCTGTTAATATGGGAAGTGAAGAATCCTGGCTGCAACAATATGCGAATGGAGAACAGTGTATAAAGAGGAATGAAATTAGTCTTTAAAGGATGCCTGGAAGTGAAAAGTACAAACAGAGAGGGAAAAAAAACTGAGAACGAATGAAATGTAAAAACGAAATAGAGGAAGTAACAGAGTAAAAGAGAGATCGTGAAACAAAGAGATAACAAGTAAAAATATGGTGACGATGTCGAATTTATAGCATTTAATATTAGTAACATGGATGCTACTATAGGGAGCGGTCTACCGCATTTACTACTATAGTATGCTGTCTACCGCGCTATGGATTATACCATGACCTCACCTCACCTGACGTGCCGTCCACTCGCGGTCTACCACAATGAATTCTACGATCACCTTCCCTCACCTGTCGTGTGTGTCGTCCGGATAAAAGGAAAGCAATGAAGTTCCCACATTAGAATCCCCCAGATTAAAATGCTGCTCAAAGATTTTTATAGACGTGTCATTTTGACAAAGGAAACAGCAGTCGCACTCTTTACGAGAGAACAATCTACTATGAACGCTATAATGTTTGATACCGCGGTCGACCGCATTCTATAGTAGCAAATGACGTAGACCTCATGCTATATTTTTGATACCTCGGTCGACCGCATTCTATCTTAGTAAATGAGGTAGACCGCACCCTATAGTGATTGATAACGCGTCCGGCCGCATTCTATCGTAGTAAATGAGTTAGATCGCACGCTATAGTGTAAGATACCACGGTCGACCGCATTCTATAGAAGTAAATGTGGTATGCCGCATGCTATAGTGATTGATACCTCGATGGACGGCATTCTATCGTAGTAATTGAGGTAGGCCGCAAGATATAGTGATTGATAACTCGATCGACCGCATTCTATCGTAGTAAATGAGGTAGACCGCACGCTATATTGTTTGATAACGCGGTTGACCGCACTCTATAGTAGTAAATGATGTAGGCCACACGCTATAGTGTTTGATACCTCGGTCGACCGCATTCTATCGTAGTAAATGAGGCAGACCGCACGCTATAGTGATTGATACCGCGGTCGAGCGCATGTTATAGCAGTAAATGAGATAGACCGCACGCTATATTGATTGATACTTCGATCGAACGTATTCTATAGAAGTAAATATGGTAGACCGCATGTTATAGAAGCACCGTATTATGTTAACAGTTTATCTTTGTAATCAAAAATAGTAATCAGGCTAGTCGGATTGACAACATTTCTTGATTTCATCCGTGCAAGACGATAAAAGTGCTAAAACGCAATGACTTTCTGAATGAGAAGGGCCCAGAGAAAATGTTACAGACGAGGAAGTGGAATGAAAAGAAAAAGATTCAAGCAGATAGATGTTAACGTTTGACGTTGATTCTAAATTTTTGAAAATCACAAGAACGCAAGAAACCAGGAAAGACTTTCACAAGGGAGATACATGAGAGAAGAAATTATTTGAATAGAGCCTGCTTAACAACTACAAAAGTAATGTGGCGAGAACTAGCTTCCTATAGAATACTACACTTTATTTAACGAAGTCCTGGTACCAAAGATGGAAGCCCATCAGAACTTTTGAAACGAAGCTATTTAGATGAAATAAATCCCGGCTCATCAGAGAAGTTATCTTTGGTCACACGTGTGCGCCGTATGCAAAAGCAATTAACTTCACATCCGGTTCTGAGAACGTGAGAAAGATTCGTGATACACGTGGTTATAAAAAATTAAAAACAAACACACCTCCCTATAGAGAAATGGGGCAGTCTCTGATACATCAACAGACGAAGGTGTAAGGAGGAGGTTCGGTTCAATAAGTGATCCAGACAGGTGTCAATCAATTGATGCAGACAGGTGTTAAATAAAGTGCAGTGCGAATTATGTATGAGTCAAGTATCTCGTTATACGTTAGTCAGCTCAAGTTCACTTTAATCGCCACACCCACTTATATATAGCCTCGGATGGTGAGAAATTTGAGGAGACCTCCTGTAACTTAATTCCAAGTGACAATCAACAAACTTCAAAGGTGGACATATCGTCATTTTATCAATAATTCATGAAGACATCTATTATTTAGTACCTGCAACTCTAAACGTTGCAGCCAAGACACATTCATAGATCCACAGGTTTGAGCCACCCATATTCCCAACGTATTCATATGAAAAGAAGGATATTCCCTTCATAAAGCTTCTTGTCTAGCAACACTATTTTGTGAAACAGACTCCTGCGTGGATGCTTTCCAGAAAACTAAAATTTTCAAAAAATATTTACACTTTAAAAAATCTATATATTCAGTTAGAAGTAAAAACTAAATACCAGCCAAAAGCTCTCGGACATGCAGAGTATTCGAACAATCTCTGCATGATTTATGTCCAGAAAAAAAAGAATTACAAGAACGTAAGAAAAATTAAATAAAATACAAAAGGGACGTGCTGCGAAAATAGACAATTACACACACACGCACACGCACACACACACACACACACATACACACACATACACAGACACACACACACACACATACACAGACACACACACACACACACATACATACACGCACATATATATCTATATTATAATATAAATAAACAATTTATATAAAGAATTAAATAGCAATGTTAATGTGATTAATGGCGAAGTCACTTCGCTAACAAGACTTAATGAGACATTACCTTACCAACAATTCCTTGAATAATAATATCCTTATATTCGAGTTGTTGTTACATGGAAGATACATGCCAAGTACTTTCGGCATTTTCAAATTGTCATCTTCAGGGCGCAATTTTCCCATAACCAGGCAAATACTAAGAAGAAATATGTGTAGACCGAAAGATGTTTTTTTTTTTCAATTTATGCTCTTTATTGACAGTTGAATATATGTTTTGGATCGTGCGAGGGTGCGGCGCTAGAGTTCTTGTTCAAATCGATCAAGTGAGAATTTTGATTAAAGTTTGAAAATTCATAAACCCACGAAATCTTTATTGTTACATTTAGGCCTGACTTTTGCATATTAATCCCGGAACAGACTATCGCCACAGGGTGTTAGCATCAATGTCGACTTTTTATATTTACATACGCACTATCCATGATATTGAGCACTTTAACCCATAAATATAGCATATCATAAAACTATATTTTATCATATATATATATATATATATATATATATATATATATATATAAATTTCTTTTCATTAAGTGCAAAACAAAAAAAAAACAATATTGCCTGGAACTGAGCAAGTCGACATAGATCCTGACAATAATTATTTTGTTTGTTTGCAGAATGTTTGACTGACGAAGGAAAGGATTACTACCCATTTCTTTCCCCAGTTATAATATTTGTTATAATTTTCAGTAGCGCATTCTGTAGCATGTCCGTTATGCGTAGCCTTCTTCGTCCGCATTTCAACCGTTGAGATCTGTTGTCATCCGCTTGTTACACCTTTGGGGTCATTCGGGTTTGTCCAGTTTTGTTTGCGTTCTCGTCTTCGAACTTGCTGCCAAGTTTGAACCTACCAGAAATTTAGAACTCTCAGCCACATCCCTCTCATCTTCATTGGGCCATGCAAGTCCCTCCCATATGACAAGGAGCGACTATCAGAGGTAATCCCATAGAAGCATACACGTATAAACACAAGCATATATTTTACATTGAATGTCGGAGTAAACAGTTCTATATTAAGTTGGTACAATAAATATTGTATAATATATACTAAATATATTACATAAGTATCATGAACTTTTAAAAAGCTACACATGCATATGATATATACTAAGTTTGATCAAAGTGTATCGGTGCTGCTGCTATGGTACCGATTTTAAAATACACAGTAGGAAGTCGCTTGGTAGAGTCTGATCTTGAACTCTGGCATGCATGTACACTAAGTTATAACTCTGTCACTCACTTCCTTCTTTATGACAGTGCGTGGAAGGAAAGTATTTCGAGTCTCGTCGTCTCAATGCACCACAGAGTCTACATCAGAGACCATAGCTTGTGCAGCAATTCTTGGCGAAGCATAATATTCCGTAGGTTCAATTACCATCAACCAGATCCCGCCGCTTGCAAGAGTTTCTCTTCAAAAAGTCCAATTCCACTTAAAAAGATAAAGATTTCAAGATGATGGAGAAATCTAACAGAATGCATTGAGACAGATGTCCCTGTCCCAAAAAGAAGTTTCAGGAAGGATTCTTACAATGGAAATGACGCAGTATAAAGTGTGTGTCTCCAGAAAGGGACTACTTCGAAGGAAATTAAATGGCGAATTAATATGTATTGTACTTTTCTTTTTAGAAGACCGGTCCCAATATTTTTTTATCAGACCTAATATATATATATGTGTGTGTGTGTGTGTGTGTGTTTGTTTGCGCGTGTGTGCGTGTGTATAATTGTGCATGTGTACGTGTGTGTGTGTGTTTGTATAGGTGTGCATGTGTACGTGTGGAAACGGAAAGCGATATATCAATTTCTATATATCAATAACAATTTGAGAGTAATCCGTGATAAAGGGGAAGATGTTTTAGTTTGACATCTTTCATCCTTTTAATGACAAAATCGATAAAATCTTAACGAAAAAGAGAACGAAACTAGATATTTAGATTTTATATTGTTGTGGGGCAGACCCCTTTTACCCGAGATGGATTCGTCCAAAGTATACTTATAATGACAGAGAGAATACCTGGGATACGTTGAGTCAGGGGGAGAGATACGAAGACAGTGCACAGGGTGTTCACAGCGAGTTATACAAGAGTCCAGCGAGAGAGATAATTACGGCTTCACTTACAGAGACTTGTACATATACTTTCTACTAACCCGCATTCCTGGACTATTAATCTTCACTTCAAGTCTGTATTCTTACGTTTAATACACTTATTTTTCTATCTCAATTACTGGCGTTGTTTATTTATTTGTGCAGGATTCCATTCTCGGAATGCACAACATATATATGTCACAAACATATATAAAATAAACCAATTTAAATTGGAAGTTAAAATACCCAGCGTCCCCTCCCTTTTGTGCGCATGTGTAGTCGCATGAACGTATACGTCACTTTAATCCGAGGAAATCCTAAAGGATACGGAAACAGAGAAAAGTATATCGTGGTTGTACGCCTGCCTTTGTTTTGTAATATTTTTCGTTCACAGTATTTTTTTCTAACAGATAAGGCGGATACACATAAAAATAGCGGACAATTACAGAAAAATGTATATCAGTGACTTCAAAAGATGCGTTACTTTTATTCATCTTTTCGTTGAATACATGCCCGATAAAATAACTGTCTGCATCGTTTTAAACAGAACCATCCAAGATTCAACTGTTTTTATTTTACTGTTCATTTATGGAAGCGAGCATTTATAGCTGTGGCCATGTCCCTTGTTTGAAATATTGGTAATGTTTATCGTTTTGCGCATGCGTACACGTTTCTTTGAAATTCTCCACTCAAAAGATATGAGATATTCATATTCACGCGGCGCTTATGCATCATAAGATGTAACAGCTTTTGTTTCTTTAATAAAATCAGTATTATATAAATGCTAAACTTATTTATTTTGATAAGGCTAATTCTGGACCGTCCATAAATCTCGTATAAACGTCGATCTGATTGACAAGAATCTTGCTATAAGAACACGATGGTTCTTCGAAAACAAAGAATTATATTTCAGTAAGAAATTTTCAATATTAGCCGACTTTATCTTAGGCAGTTATAACGATATTATCCAAAACACCTAATAAATCAGGCCTTGTTGTAATATAGGTTTTTTTCATATCCGAACAGTAAAGTACACACGATCAAACGGTGGTTTCACTTACAAAGGGAAACACTGATAGAATTCTTGCCGCTGAACACATGTTACGCCTTATTTTATACAGAAGATTTAAAAAAAACCTTTCCCAGGTTGTGTTCCGCATCTTTTTCAATACCCTTGAGCGTATTTGTGGTCATTATTTTTCTTCCATTCGTGATCTATTAGTGGGTTATTTGTGGTGATTTTCTGGTCAGAATGTAGTAATATTAGATTAGATTGACATTTTTGGAGTATTTCCCAGGTGTTATTTGCTATATGCAGTCTGAAATTATTTATTGTCAGAATTTCATAACTGAACTAATTTTATTCTAACTCAGATTTTGTCAAAATATTGTTTAAATTTATTCGGAATTCTCACATCATTTATTCTTAGTTCATTCAGTTCTGGATACTTGCATTTTCTCCCAGTTATTTTGAAGTAAGGCCTGGAATCGTGTTGAAATGAGTGTCATGAATGAGAAACGGTTCAAGCTGTCACTATTATTCCAAAAAATTACCAATATCAAGTTTCTGATTCTTGGACCTTAAAACACAATATTAAGTTAAATGAATGTAATTGTTGTCCATAGTTTTACATATTTTCGGCCTCAATTTCGAATAAAGATAACTATAGTACCCGAGAAAAAACATTTTCCTGGTTAATATAAATTCACAAATATGAAAAAATCTGCAAAATGTAAGAAAACGATTCTCTGAAAGATATTTTGACTTAGTTCACTTCATACATTAAAATGATTGTTACATCCTTTTGGTATATGGCGATCACCATATCTCGGTTTTCCCCATAGCGTTCTTTTTTATTTATCAGGAAATCATGATATAAACATATATTCCTATGTCTCAAGTGTGCTGAAACCATATTTGTCGCTAATAATCTCCCCAAAAGAAGTGCAAATGTGTTAAACGCAAGATATTAGCCTTTTTCGAGAATTTCGCCTCTACACCAGGGTTTCGCGATCTAAATTCCTGTTTCTGTAATTTTAAAGGTGAAAGTTTAATTTTAATCTTCCTCTTACGTACAGATAGCATTATTGTCACATTATAAACATTCAGGCTGTACAAAAACCACAAATCTCCGCTTGGCATTATCAAGCGAGCACTTTGTAAGCTCCGTTCATATCGGGTAGCGATTCAGGCCCTTTCACCTCCAGAGGAGAAATCTGATTGTGGATCTTATGGCGATAATTTCCCTTTTGGTGTCTTCTGTACATGGAAACAACATCACGGATAACATGCTCGAGTAACTATCAAGGTACAAGTCTGTTCGAAGATGAAGCTAGAGCGAGGCAGCAAATAGTTAGGTCTTATCATGATATAGCTTTTCGTCTTTCTGTAGGTATTAGCGAGGAGAATCTTTCTTCTAACTTCGGAGACTGACACTATGCAATTTCAAAGAAAGGACTGTATAAAGTAGCAGAAACGACATCACGAAGTCTTTCAACATCGATAACAACTAAACTTGATATGTCATGAGGGAATAATAACATGAACCAAGACATTAACTTTTCACTCTACTTAAATAGCTGGAAAGTGCGATAATGCACAGACCGATAACAACTACTGAAATTGAGAAAACTATTTTCATGAAAAAAGTTTAAGCGCCATATATCATAAAATTATACCGTGTATAGTACGAGCTGCTCAATCAATGAATGTCAGTTGCTTCCTTATAATAAAACGGTTAATATAGCTTTATTATTATCATTCACCTAGCATCCAGTTCACACTCCTCTCCTGTCTTTTGAACATGATTAGAAGTTTATCCTTTGTTTCCTGTTTAGAATTGAGTTTCCGATTCCTTCTAAAAATCTACTTGAATTCCAGACTTCTAACATCTCCGCCTAAAACTCTGGAATTTTATTTACTGTTTATTTATTTTTCTTCAATAGGAGTAGATAGGTTCGCCTATCGTCCGGTTGGCACTCCTCCCAGGTCTCTTGAACAGGAGCAGAGGTTTTAGCATTTGTTTCCTTTTAGGATTGAGTTTCCGTGTCCTTTTGAAGTCTTCTCATTATCTTTCACTCTAAATAACCCTTTGCATCATAGTGGTATTTCCGCCTTGCTTTGGGTGAAGTGATTTAATAAAAATTCAACTAACAAATTGTCACTGTCAGAGAGATTGATCAAAGGAAATGTATGATGAAGTTTATTACCTCAATTAACTGTTTATAGTTCAATACCAAACGACACAGGTATTTTCTAGCTGAAAAATTATATTTCTTACTCACTTCTGATTGGCTTATTTGTATTACCTTTAACTAAATAAACTGCCACGTATCTCAAATCTGATCTTTCTCACTTACATTGAAACTCGTATAGAATTTTCTATGTAGACATCAAATTTACTAAGATTTATTCTATTCCAGATTCTTGTGTGGAATATAACTTAATTTATCCAATAATGTAATCGTTCTGCAATTATGTATCCTAGCTACTGCTATAAATATTTTTATCGCTATAATTTCACGATGAATAACCCTCTTAAAACTAACTAAAACCAACGAATGCTTGTCTTACAATCAAACAAAGAAACAATCATACGTAAGAAAGAAATCTCTAAATGAATTATTTTATCGCAGCAATAAAGAAATTAATAAACGTTAGAAACCGATTCTAAGATTTTCCTATCGTATAAAGAAGTTTTTTTTATCTTGAGAAAGTCGTATTTATTATCACACGTTATCACTGACACCGATTTCATTCTCAGATATGAAATCTAATTAAAATATGCGTTTACTTCGAACGTGCAAATAACAAGAAAACTATAATCACGGGAGATAAATAAATTGTTATAATCCTATAGATATTTAATGAAATTAAATCTGTCTGGCTCAGTGCCATACGCGTACGATTCAAATAAGAAATGAACGTTGGGAACACAAAGAATCATCAAGTGAAATGATCTTGTTAGAGAAAGACAAAGCTATTATGAATGTAAAGAGCATGGAATTCCTGACAGCAAGAAAATGACTAACATATGTAATCGGATATAATAAACACTTGTGTATGAGAAGCATCCTTAAATGTGATATATGAAATTCTGGAATCAAGGATATACCTGGAATAATGCGCACTGAAATTGTAGTCGAAAAACTAACGGAATTTACAATCTCAATTTATTATGTTAAATTATTACGGACTTAAAATGAGAATTGAAAAAAGTTTACATTGTTTTTAAACCGAGCATTTTCAGGCTGACGGTCGAATCACCTTGAAAGAACCAGTCTTCGTACGATCACCGAAGTTAAGCAAAGGTAAGCCTGGTCAGTGACGAGTTGTGTAACTCCTTGGGAATAGCAGGTGCTGTAATTTTGGATGTGCGGGTGGTGTAAAGGATAAAGGCTCAGAATTGGAAATAAGAAAGTCAAGTTCCAATTCCACTCGGATTTGTCATATTCACTTACGAGAAAATACCCTTGGGGAAGTTATGAATAGACCTTTTCTCTCCCCAACTACGGGTTAATAAGTAGTGCTTGTATTAGTTAATCATTTTTCTCTCCAAAGATTGTTACACTAAAAAAATACCTTTGATCAACCTGCAAAGACTTGATGAGTCGTAAAGAACAAACCAATCAAACATCAAACATTTTTAGAATATTTAAAGCAAACAGAAAGACATAACAAGGTAGTATGTCTCTCCTTTTCGTAATCACCGAAAAAAACATGCCATTATATATACATGAATATTAAAGCCTTCATAAAGAAGTCTTTAAAAATAGTGCAGCAGAAACGCAATCTCAGTTTGAAATACCAGACAACCTCAAAGGGAGACTCTTTGTAGCAATATCAATTAAAGTATTATGTCACCGATTGGACATTAAATAAAGCCCAGGAGTCTAAGATTCATGTAACCTACACTTGGACGCTGAGAGCTATACTTAACATCTGTTGGAGAAAACATCCAACTAAATCACAGCTCTATGACCCCATCCCTGATATTTTTACAATCTTACGCGAACACAGAATGCGCTTTTCAGGATACTGCTGGCGAGAAAAACAGCAAATTCTGAGTGATCTACTGCCCTGAATAAGTAGCCATGGAGCAAGACGGATTTGTTGCCAGAAACCACATATATCGACCGGCATGACACAGAATGCCACCGTAATGAACTTCCGACCTTATGCACGACCGTGATGGTTGGCGTAAAAACATCTGAATGTCCAATTTCGATCGAATAGTAATAACAACAAACGCAATAGACGAGTGTGAATATAACGTTACTTTTAGGAAGAAGATGACAAAAATGGCCGACAGCACTATCCCAGATTACGAAACATCTATGGAGTTGACAACATCGACAAAACTGTTATGACGTCGACCTTATGCCAATAGAACTTAATAATTTTTTTAATTCCTCTCTGAATAGTTTATAAAATAAATCCAATGTTCAATGCCTAGATACACATTTGTCCTGGAATTTACTTTCAATTATCACTATCATCACCGCCATCATTATCATCAGCATCATCATCTATATAAAGTGTATTGGCCGGTCGTAGCTCTTCTCTACTTCCTGTCCCTTGTTTTAAACAATAGTTGAAAATGTTTCATTTTATCTTTTCCCTGCACTGCCATCCATTTACATAGACATGTTAGGCAAGTCACGGGCACGTGGCCGAGTGGTTAGAATGTACGTTTTCTGACCACGAGAGCCGGGTTCGAATTCCAGCATGATAGATTTGTCGGGAAATTGACTTCTCGTTGGACTCGGTCTGGGGTAGATCTCAGCGTGCGGTTCCTTTAGGAAAGTGCCTGTAAACCGTACCACGTGTTGAAGCAAGCATTGTGGCTAAAATTCGGTAGACGAACTCATTGGGAGAAGTCGATGTTTGTGTTAACATAAAGATTCAATTCTGCTTTCCTCAGTATTCTGATTTTAATTTGGAAGTTCTTCTCAGTGTTCTCGAGGATTTGAGTGTGCTGGATCTGTTCAGAATGCTGGTCTCACTAGATAAATGTAAGGTCCGCTAGCATAAACCACAGTTGAGATCTGTGGGTGTTGAACAAACATAAATGTACCTGAGCAGGTGTCCTCAACAGAGATTAACTACCCACCATAATTTCAGCTGCCTCTTTCTACTTTAGGTTACATTCTATCTTCCCTGTTTTTTTTTTATAGCTTCTTCGTTTCCCATGTCATTTGGCGATGATTTTCTCAAGGTTCTTTTGTAGAATTCCATTTCTATCGATTCGATACTATCTTTCACCATTGAGAAAATTGTCTCGCTTTCACTGCCGTTCAAAACATGGTGGTTCGGCACTTTTCTCCTCAGATTTTTTTCCTATCGCTTAATTAACCCTTTCCATACACTCTGGAAGACATCATTTACGATCACGATTCGCCTTGCGATCTATACCTTCTGTCGATATTTTCCAGATTTCTGTCCGTTTAATTCTGATGTTTACAATTCGAAGCTCAAATTGTCGTTTCTAATCTTTCTGGTGCTATATACATGATGCATCCTCAGATGATACTCATTAATTTTTAAACAAGTTCAGAGCTTCACAGTGAAAAAACGCCATCCTACTTCTAAGGGATATAATCATCCACCGTATTCCGATTGGAAGTAAGAAGTTCTGCTCGGGCAACCATTTCCCAAGATCTGTTAATTTAAGGAATAGGCGCCTGCGTGAATGCTTACATGAACACAACAAACTTAACCTCATCAACATACCAGTCAATCGGTTCTTATTTTATTAATAGCCATAAATGAATTTCCTACTATATCCTCTCACATTCGTATCAAACATCTCATTCAGCAAATATTTACTTCCCAAAACTTGGATTTGGTGAATATTCAGTAAGATAGATAACTGTAATAATAATAGGTGAAATAATTCTGTCTCACGTTCATAATAAGTTTATCAATTCTAAAGATTTCTCATCTTTCGTTATATATATATATATATATATATATATATATATATATATATATATATATATATATATATATATATATATAAATATATTATATATAATCATTAATTAATTATGGACATGATCGATTTCATCACGATAAGATTCGAGAATAATTATACATTCTTATTGTCCAAAGTTAATTAATATATTGACTATATCAGTTAAATTCTCGATACTCTCAAGAAATGATATGATGCCAAAACTAATTCTTGAACCACCTGTTTCTAAAACAAAACGTCAATTTAATATATACATATATATATACATATACATATATATATATATATATATATATATATATATATATAAATATATTATATATAATCATTAATTAATTATGGACATGATCGATTTCATCACGATAAGATTCGAGAATAATTATACATTCTTATTGTCCAAAGTTAATTAATATATTGACTATATCAGTTAAATTCTCGATACTCTCAAGAAATGATATGATGCCAAAACTAATTCTTGAACCACCTGTTTCTAAAACAAAACGTCAATTTAATATATACATATATATATACATATACATATATATATATATATATATATATATATATATATTTATATATATATATAAATATATTATATATAATCATTAATTAATTATGGACATGATCGATTTCATCACGATAAGATTCGAGAATAATTATACATTCTTATTGTCCAAAGTTAATTAATATATTGACTATATCAGTTAAATTCTCGATACTCTCAAGAAATGATATGATGCCAAAACTAATTCTTGAACCACCTGTTTCTAATACATATATATATATAAATATATTATATATAATCATTAATTAATTATGGACATGATCGATTTCATCACGATAAGATTCGAGAATAATTATACATTCTTATTGTCCAAAGTTAATTAATATATTGACTATATCAGTTAAATTCTCGATACTCTCAAGAAATGATATGATGCCAAAACTAATTCTTGAACCACCTGTTTCTAAAACAAAACGTCAATTTAATATATACATATATATATACATATACATATATATATATATATATATATATATATATATTTATATATATATATAAATATATTATATATAATCATTAATTAATTATGGACATGATCGATTTCATCACGATAAGATTCGAGAATAATTATACATTCTTATTGTCCAAAGTTAATTAATATATTGACTATATCAGTTAAATTCTCGATACTCTCAAGAAATGATATGATGCCAAAACTAATTCTTGAAACACCTGTTTCTAAAACAAAACGTCAATTTAATATATACATATATATATACATATACATATATATATATATATATATATATATTTATATATATATATAAATATATTATATATAATCATTAATTAATTATGGACATGATCGATTTCATCACGATAAGATTCGAGAATAATTATACATTCTTATTGTCCAAAGTTAATTAATATATTGACTATATCAGTTAAATTCTCGATACTCTCAAGAAATGATATGATGCCAAAACTAATTCTTGAACCACCTGTTTCTAAAACAAAACGTCAATTTAATATATACATATATATATACATATACATATATATATATATATATATATATATATTTATATATATATATAAATATATTATATATAATCATTAATTAATTATGGACATGATCGATTTCATCACGATAAGATTCGAGAATAATTATACATTCTTATTGTCCAAAGTTAATTAATATATTGACTATATCAGTTAAATTCTCGATACTCTCAAGAAATGATATGATGCCAAAACTAATTCTTGAACCACCTGTTTCTAATACATATATATATATAAATATATTATATATAATCATTAATTAATTATGGACATGATCGATTTCATCACGATAAGATTCGAGAATAATTATACATTCTTATTGTCCAAAGTTAATTAATATATTGACTATATCAGTTAAATTCTCGATACTCTCAAGAAATGATATGATGCCAAAACTAATTCTTGAACCACCTGTTTCTAATACATATATATATATAAATATATTATATATAATCATTAATTAATTATGGACATGATCGATTTCATCACGATAAGATTCGAGAATAATTATACATTCTTATTGTCCAAAGTTAATTAATATATTGACTATATCAGTTAAATTCTCGATACTCTCAAGAAATGATATGATGCCAAAACTAATTCTTGAAACACCTGTTTCTAAAACAAAACGTCAATTTAATATATACATATATATATACATATACATATATATATATATATATATATATATATTTATATATATATATAAATATATTATATATAATCATTAATTAATTATGGACATGATCGATTTCATCACGATAAGATTCGAGAATAATTATACATTCTTATTGTCCAAAGTTAATTAATATATTGACTATATCAGTTAAATTCTCGATACTCTCAAGAAATGATATGATGCCAAAACTAATTCTTGAACCACCTGTTTCTAAAACAAAACGTCAATTTAATATATACATATATATATACATATACATATATATATATATATATATATATATATTTATATATATATATAAATATATTATATATAATCATTAATTAATTATGGACATGATCGATTTCATCACGATAAGATTCGAGAATAATTATACATTCTTATTGTCCAAAGTTAATTAATATATTGACTATATCAGTTAAATTCTCGATACTCTCAAGAAATGATATGATGCCAAAACTAATTCTTGAACCACCTGTTTCTAATACATATATATATATAAATATATTATATATAATCATTAATTAATTATGGACATGATCGATTTCATCACGATAAGATTCGAGAATAATTATACATTCTTATTGTCCAAAGTTAATTAATATATTGACTATATCAGTTAAATTCTCGATACTCTC
Source organism: Acanthosepion esculentum (assembly GCA_964036315.1). NCBI lineage: Eukaryota > Metazoa > Mollusca > Cephalopoda > Sepiida > Sepiidae > Acanthosepion > Acanthosepion esculentum. The sequence goes on from OZ038487.1 coordinate 88,530,762, forward strand.
AAGAAATGATATGATGCCAAAACTAATTCTTGAACCACCTGTTTCTAATACATATATATATATAAATATATTATATATAATCATTAATTAATTATGGACATGATCGATTTCATCACGATAAGATTCGAGAATAATTATACATTCTTATTGTCCAAAGTTAATTAATATATTGACTATATCAGTTAAATTCTCGATACTCTCAAGAAATGATATGATGCCAAAACTAATTCTTGAACCACCTGTTTCTAAAACAAAACGTCAATTTAATATATACATATATATATACATATACATATATATATATATATATATATATATATATATATATATATATATATATATATATATATATATATATATATATAAATATATTATATATAATCATTAATTAATTATGGACATGATCGATTTCATCACGATAAGATTCGAGAATAATTATACATTCTTATTGTCCAAAGTTAATTAATATATTGACTATATCAGTTAAATTCTCGATACTCTCAAGAAATGATATGATGCCAAAACTAATTCTTGAACCACCTGTTTCTAATACATATATATATATAAATATATTATATATAATCATTAATTAATTATGGACATGATCGATTTCATCACGATAAGATTCGAGAATAATTATACATTCTTATTGTCCAAAGTTAATTAATATATTGACTATATCAGTTAAATTCTCGATACTCTCAAGAAATGATATGATGCCAAAACTAATTCTTGAACCACCTGTTTCTAAAACAAAACGTCAATTTAATATATACATATATATATACATATACATATATATATATATATATATATATATATATATATATATATATATATATATATATATATATATAATACTTTTTATTGATACTCTGCACAAATTTTCCAGTTGCAAAACTTACATATAAGACCTTTTCTCGATTAGGCACTTATTCTTGGGTCTAAAGTTTCAAACATGCAAATCCGAAGCACAGAGAACGATTTGGAAGGAAAGCAATGAAAAAATGATAAACATAGAAGCCGATAATTGGGGAAGATATTCGAATGAAAGGAATCGTGCCGCATCTGAAGACGGACACTCTAAGCGCCTTGATTACTGGGGTTACTTTGGCGACACGCAAACTAATAAAGGGGTTCGGCTGTATCATTAGTGGAGAAACGAGACGATAGTTGGGCAGAAAAAAAGTGAGGAAGAAGTGGGACGGCGAACTTATTATTATCAATATAATAATAATAATAATAATAATAATAATTATTATTATTATTATCATCATCAATATTATTATTATTATTATTATTATTATTATCAATAATATTATTATTATTATTTATTGGATGAGTTAGAAAAACTAAATGAAGAGGGAATGCTAAAGAATGTAGAAAGAGAAAGAAATATAATTACACTTTATAATAGGGACAACGGAACGATGTTTTTCTAAAAGAACCAAATAAAGACATATATATATATATATATATATATATATATATATATATATATATATATATATATATATATATATGTATGTTTGTGTGTGTGCGTGTGTTTGTGTATGTGCGTGTGTGTGTGCTGAGGGGATGGTGAGATGTTTTCTACTTGACCCACTTCCTAAAATTTAACCAAAAGTCCAAACGCTAGATTCATTTTGAAATCCATTATTGCTGTCGGATCGAGAATTTTCTGCACCCAACATATACATACAAACACAAACATACACACATAAACTCTCTCTCTCTCTTACACACACACACACACACACACACACACACACACACATGTTTGTATGTGTGTCTGCGTGTGTGTGTTTGTGGAGGGAACCAACTGAACACTGAGGCAAACGTCGAGCCAGAAAGTATACGCTTGCAATCATATATCCAGATCTGCCATACATTACCGCATTGCCACACAGATCATATCACCCCATACCCACTCCTCCAAAGAATAAGTAGCCGTCTTCAACAGAGAACAGCAATTCAGAAGAGGAGGAAATCGTTGATCTAGATTACAGAGGTGCATCTAAAGAAAAAAATCCGGACCCCAACCAAAATATTGTTTCTCAACCTGATCAAAAATTTTGGCCTCGCAATGTTCAATGCCACGCTTTTGACGTCGAGATTCAAGTAGTTGAATTTTTAGATATAAGTTTGCAAATCGCAAATCAAATAACGTGTCACCAGTGTTTGTCAATCTTTGTCACACGTCAAGATGGGCTTTCCTTCTACCACAATGTGACCGGTTAGTTCAAGGTAATTGGAATCGTCTCTAAGCCCAACTAGTGGTGTCTCGTCATCGACAACTCATCCAAAAGTCTCAAACCTGTACTGCTTAATAACAGGAACATGTATTATTCTCTTCACCTGACTCACTAAGTGCAGCTCAGAGATATACAATAGGGTCATGATCTTACTAGATATCTTGAAATATGAAAATTACGGTAGTGAAGTTATCGCAGAATTCAAAATGGTGGCCTTCCTGATGGGTTTCCAATGCGACTTTACTACATTTCTCTGTTATCTTTGTCATTAAGACAGCACGGAGACCGACGTAGACTATCGCAGGCGGAACTCGGTCACTGGCCGGATTTCAGTATTGGAAGCAACAACGTAAAATAGGAGCCGCGGGAAGTATTGTTTTCTCTACTGCCGCTTAAAATTGAGCCTTATGAAAGAATTTGTTACAGCTCTAGATGAGGACTCTGAATCTTGAAGTACCTTCACGATTTCTTCCCAAAGACGCCTGCGGTAAAAGTCAAGGCCTGTGTCATCGTCGGGCGACAAAAGAAGATCATAGAGTGAAAGGAATTCCTGAATAAGCTGACTAGGACAGTGAAAGCAGCGTGGAATAGATTTTTTTGCATTGGTTAGGGGCTTTTCGGGAATCGCAAAAGGTCGAAACCATTTGAAGCTTGCTGAGACTTTGGTGAAGAACCACGGCAAAATGGGTCTCAGGATGTCTCTCGAATTCCATATATTTGACGCTCATCGTAAATTCAAGAACACAGGGGCGTACATAGAGGAACAATGTGATTGCTTTCACCAACATATACTGGACTTTGAAGGCCGTTTCCAAGGATCGTAAAACGAAAAGTAATGGGAAACTATATTCGGGGGTTGATTCGCAAATGTAATTTATAGTATAAGAGTAAATCGCGAAAAAATGCTAAATTTTGTATGGTCTCTTTTGTGCAATCCGAGAATAAATATACGCTTCATTTGAATCATATGTCTTCTTGTTTCTACCTTGCATGAACGACAATGTTCACACTCTATAGTTTTCCCAATGAGAATAGGTAAAGAAATGTAATTATCCTGGTCCTGCAGCGTTTTAAGAAAATCTTAGTCATTATGGACGCATTCTCGGCGTAAGCAAACAGGAAATAACATTTGGTATCCAAGGACTAAAATTGTGTCATACAAGACTTGGTAAAAACGTTATTCCTCTTCTTCCTTAATTACAAGGTATTTAATAATCGCTTGAAACATACTAGAGTGAAGACAAAATCTTTGTTTTCTAAATGAATTTCAAAATAGTGTTCTTTCTAATCAATTTTAGTTTTACCCGTTTGAATGCACATATGTAAACTCACACAGTAAAATGTTCTTGCCAGCGTTTTAGCCATGAGTAAATTGGATTTTTCACATCAGTATTATTGGAGAATAGCTTTAATTTCTTTAGCGTACTTTGCTGTTGCAAAGCCTTTTAATGCCATAATGTGAAGATACCTCCCACATCTTCGAATTTGAACTAAAACGACGTAGTCTGGGTCTGAATTTTGTAGAAGTCAGCATTTATCATTTTCAAAACTGAGCTCATCAAAAGAGAATAGAAGTTCTCATCCATAGGCTATGAGTCTTTCAAACTCTGACTACACTGAAAGCATCCATCTAAAAGAAGAACTATATGGGTCCACAAAATCTGACATGATTTACGAGAACATCAATACGCCAATATTTAAAATCTTATGAGGAGTACAGCAAGGATTAAATGAGAGCCCCAGTTTATTTAATCTTTTTCCTTGACTATTACAAACAGAAGATACGGACACTGATCATTTAAGCATTACATACCATATCCGAAACGAATCTACAAAGAGATATCATCCATCCTACTTTCTCTCCCGATGATGAAATAGGATGTACTGACGACAGAGTTATTGTTGTGATGAGAATAATCTTGAACAGAATACGACATACTCTACCAAGTCTTCTAAGAAATAGTATTAAAAATAAACAATGATCTGGAAGAGGAAAGGAAGCAATAATATCACCTATCCTGGATTCATCATAAAAATTTAATATATAGATTTAGTAAATAACAAATACTTCAAATAACAATGTGTGTATCAGGAATGAAACAATATCAGGAAATTGAACATAGACTAAACTGCGCTAAGGATAGTTTCACCCAACACTGCACATTGCTACAAAACCATAACATTTATCTGAAGACTAAAGTCATGTTTTTAACAGATTGCGACATCTGTCAGAGAGAAAAAAATAATTTTTATATTATTGCATTATTCCAGAATTTTAACACATCGGCAGATAGATATTCATGTCAACAACTGATCACCAATAGTTATTAATTAAAAAATTAGTAATTAATATATATTATCCATAACTACATGTAAAAGAATGTCGTTTTTGAAAAATAACCATAAATACGTAAAAAATGCGTATATTGTCAAAAAATTCCTTTTTCCACCATATAGCTGTTTGTGCTATGTTATAATGCTTATTACCTAAAAAATATTAATACTGAATAAATTTATTTTAAGCATTAAAGTATATTTAATCACATCTCCCAAATAGCTGCTGCGATCTGTGAATAACTTCGATATAACATATGGATATCATACAACGGCACCATGCCCGTTCAGAAATACCAAAAGTGTCAGCAATCGTTAGAAAATGTCTTTGACTGAATGAATCCTGTAAGTATTAACAAGGACAATTCTTCTTCAAAACTTGTGTACAGGCTCTAAAGATTCACAAATATCAGAATTTACATCACTTGAAGACATTCACCGACAGCATTAACTAAAACGGATTGAACGTGTAGCTTCAAGAGTAAATAAATACATAATCAAGATGCTGATTGTCCGCACTGCTTCAAACAAAAGGTTAGGAAGGAAACTCTCATTAATAATGGAAAGAGCGATAACAGTTACTTGGATTATTACGAGAAATATTTCATAGATTTCAACTGGTAGTGGCAATGTCTGTTCAGTTATTTCAATGTCCCCTACACCTTGGGCACTAAATCAACCCCAGATCATGCTTGATCCGCCTCCAAATTTTACTGTTGGGATAGTATTCTTCAGCGAATATTCAGTACCTTTCTTTCTCCAGATGTTTGCCACAGCATTTCTGCCAAAATGTTCAATTTTCATTTCGTCTGACCAAAGTACATTTTCCGAAAATGCTGCAAATTTTATACAATGCTCGTTTGCAAAATCCAATCTAACAAAAACGTTGTTTCGTTTGAGAAGAGTTTTTTTTCCTTGGAGTCCTCGAAAAGATGTCATATCGACGAAGTAAACGATTAATTGCATACTTAACCACTTTTACCCCACTTACTTCTAGGCCTCCCTGAAGTTCTTTAAGCGTAATTCAGGACTCGGTGTCAATTGTTCTCGCCAATAATCTTACCGTACGTTCCATTACTATTCTAAGACGACCAGAGATTTTTTTTGGGACGAATAGAATGACACATCTTTCAGTGACGAATTATCGTACTTAATGGTACATTTAACTGACTAAATAACTTCCTATAACCAACTCCATTTGTATGAAAGTCAACAATACGTTTACGGAGGTCTAGATCAATTATTTTGCTTTTCCCCATTTTGTCAATGTTTAAATGACGGTTGACAGAAAAAAGAATGACGCAATACTTTTAATTATTCCGAAAAGTAATCATAAAATGAATACGGAACGCTCTAAAAAAACAATCCCTTCCTAATTTGAAACAATCTAGTAAACTTTGAACAATTTTATAAAATGAAAAAGATGCTGTAAATAAAAGAAAAATATGTTTGAAAATTTTGAGATACTAAATATTGGGTTTTCTTTGTGGGATACTTTTTTGGAGATTTTTAAAAAATCTGACTGTTTGACTGAATATCTAAATATATATGTTCTATAAGCAGTAAAAGTTTAATTAATGTAACTGTATTAGAAATATCTAAAAAAAAAAACATTTTTTGTACTGTGTTGTAAAATTTTGCGGGACACTGTATTTCTCTCCTTCTTTGATCAATGTTGATTTTTTTTATATATAAGTAAAATATATGAATGAAAAAGTACGTGTTGAATTAGCTTTGTTTGAATTTTATCACCCGCATCAACAGCAAGTATTAGCCGTGTTCAATCACAAACCTTAATACTGTCTGCTAAAAATGTTATTTACGGTCTATTAGCAATTCAGTGTATCAAATTAGATCGGATGTAGTATTAAAAAACATTATGACAAGACAGGAACAATAATTTATTCTGTATTTTGCAAACACCTCTGATTTCGATCAATGCTAAGCGTAAAACGCAGAATCCGTTAAAGAGAGGAGGAAATATTATTCATTGGACAATACAGATTGAAACAAATCATGCCGACAATATCAATGGAAGGTTTGTCAATCCAAGAAATCGGCAATATTATGTCGAATGTGTTGTGTAAAAAGCTGGAATCACACCAGATAAGAATTTAAATATTCCTTAAGCAATGTCTCTGGCCTTTCGCTATATAGATTTGAAACACCGGTTCCCCGACAATCATCGAAGTTAAGCAACGTCAAGACTGGTCTGTTACTAGATGGTTGACCGTTTGAGATAACCAGGTACAGCAAGGTTGGATGTACGAATGGTTTAATGGATAATGACTTCGAATTTTTAATCAAAGAGCCTGACTTCCAATTCCTCTCAGGTTCGTTTTATTCACTTACGCAAGTATGCCATTGGGAAAGGTATGTCATCACCTCTTCTTCCCCAACTATGGGTTAATGAGTAAGACTTGTATCACTAATTTATTATTTATTTTAATGTAAACATACTTTAAATATCTTACATAGTGCAGATAAGGAGCAATGTTTCTCTTCAGTCAAAATAAAATAATTTCTTCTAGGCAATCAGAATGCAAGTCAATATACAAACTCCAATCAGCAATCGGTTCAGCAAATGCCTTTTATTTTCAGGTGATTAAAGACGAATTAAGTTCCGTATTCAATTTGACATTTCATTACGAGTTTAGTTTCGATTTAATATTATTCTGCGTGTATGTCAAAAGGTTAACTGCCTTTTGATCTGTTGCCTTGTCTGCCCTTAGATAGCCAGTAATGAACTCTTCCACTACGCACCAGGAATTCATGCGACCAGTAATAACCGCCTTTTTGCTCTATTCCTTAGAAGCCCGAAAGCAAAAGGCGGTAATTACTGGTCATGTGATTTGCTGCCCCCTAATGATTTCTTGCGGAAATAATTCATTACTTCCTTTCTCTAAGAGCAGACAACTCGGTAGATCAAAAGAGATTCAATCTTTTGAAAGATATGCAGATTAATATCAATTGACTCAAAAACAACAAAAACTTTCCCGGCCTGGTATATCGTCGGCTTGATTCACTTTCCCATAATCATAAGTTCCTTGTGTCTTTTCTGTGAATATTTTCAAGTTAATTGTTCTGATGAGCTTTCATCTTTGGTACTGCGTCGAACAGAAAAGAAAGCCAATATTAGACTGGCAACTATATTTAATAGTTTCACCTTTGAAATTGCTACTTTCACCTAAGTTCTATCTAATATTTTCTTTTACCGCATTTCTTATTTGTGACACTCTCTACCAGTCTAGTACTTTCTTGTCGACTACGAAAAATTCTAAATGCAATATCAGTCATCATATCCCATAATTGTGAACCCATTCCTTTATTGTCTTGTTTCTTTCACTCCCAGTAACGCAATGTATTCTAATATCCTTTCTTGCTTTGTTTGCAGGGAATAGACTAAAAAAAATATAATATTTATTGAATCGTCCTTAATGCTTATTAATTCTTTTCTGGCCGGTGAGAAATAATTGTGTTTATTATTTGCACTTAAAAATAACGTTGAGTAACGAAATTTAAATTCTGTCATGTTACGTATCTGCAAAACATGATATCAAATTCTACTACTAACTGGTAGAAATAATGCAATTCAATTAGGTTTTTATATCAAATCGTTCTTTTTTATAATTTATTTTAATATTTATTATTTAATAATTGTTCGGAGGTATCATATAACAATATATTCCCCTTCATTGTTTACGATGTCCTGTCAAAGATCCTCTAACTGTTCAATACTTCGACGATAGAAATCACTCAAAAAAATCATCAAGACACGTTTAAAGCTCCATATAGAAAAGGAACAGTCTCCAAACTGTTGGAAAGTGACCGGAACAGATAGTAGTCTGGACGGGCTAAAGTAGGACAATATGGTGGGTGCAGCTGAACTCCCTAACTGAGCTCATTCCAATGTACCAAGAATTTGTTTTCTTACCCACCATCCTAGTTGAGCGTCACTGTTAAGCCCACGATTATGCGACGCTGTATTGGTTATTTAAGATTAAGACAATAGGTCTCAATAATAGGAAAATACCTTTCAATTAAATACCAATTACAGCTTTTCAGCGTAAAAAGGACGATGTCCGACAAACTAAACTTACTCTTTGTTATATAATAATAAAATATCGCTGACAACACTTGAGTTTGAACATAGATCGCCAGTGAGCAAACACAGGCGATCCCATTATTGAATTAAGTGGACCGCGTGGCCATAAAGGAAATGCATATATGTAGGAAGTCGCGTGACGTCTAATTGATCGCATTTCTACCCTATCCTCTATACTATACGGATCGCTATTTCTATTCTATCTTCTGTTACTATAAGGACCGCTATTCTCTACTCTATTTACTATACAATTCCTCTACTCGGATCACTATACGGATTACTGTCCGAGCGAGTATTATCGAGACCGTACTATTAATGCGAGTGATATTCGAAGGCGTCTGACACCAGTTTTGTTCAACGGCGTTACTCTAGTTGTATCTGCGATTACTAAGTCTCTACTACAACGAGAATTGCGGAAGTGACAACGAGTATTCTTTGACATCACAAAAGTGACAACGAGTGTTCGCTGACATCACAAAACTCTTTCTAATGTTTTACATTTTGCTGTTTACAAGGCACTTGATGTAAGCTTCTTTGTTGATTCTGAGGCCCCGTGGGAAAAGGAATGGGGGCATAATGTTGCCATCACTAGTAATCACAACAAACTTCATGATTTTGACTGAATATATCATCCAACTCTTTCCGAATCCTCTGCACTCACAATAGATTGACATATAAACACTCTGAAATGTTTGTATTGGAGATACCGGTGCCATTTCGAAAGTTAATGGCGTCACAGTTCACTTTTTTTCACAAACGCTGACCACCTGACCCTACTATAATGTTCAGTCAAAAAAATCAAAAGCAATCAAACTGCCTGCGCGATATTAAAAATAAAAAAATGGCGAAAATTTGCACATTGCAACCTCTCCGCGCTCGGGCGCGCGCGTGTGTGTGTGTGTGTGTGTGTGTGTGTGTGTGTGTGTGTGTTCGAAGAGATGATTATGACTTCTCGGTTTATTAACTGTTAAATTTGGAAACTTGTCATTTATAGTTTTAAATATCTCTAATTCCACATAAAGATTTTACCATCGGAACGTTTAATGTTGAATGAATATTAAAGAAAATGTGGAATTAGTCGCTGAGAACGTTAATAGATACAACACAGTATATATTTTGTCTCCAAGTCATAATCATCAAAGAACTTTGAGTTAGCACAAGTAAAGAACTTTGAAAAGAGATAATAAATATTATGGAAATCGTTTTCGTATCAATTCCCGATGGAAATATACTATCCACGGACATTCGACGAACAACCATAGTAGAAGAATTTTAAATATTTTCTATGTGCATAGACCGTAAAAAATCTTGAAGACTTTTTAAGACCTTCAGCCTATTCGTGAGTTAGCATAGGACATGGAAGTTTACAGAGAATAGGTATAATAGGTATTTACTGAAAATGGGAAATCACCCTTATATGAAGTGTGTCTATTGACTGATTTTTTTTTTCAGGCTTATCAAACTTTTGCAGGTTTTTCACAGACAGAAGATATTTTTAGATTGTTAAAATTTTCTGATGATAATAATGAATTTGACTGGTACGACTTGTTAAGCAACGTCAGCCCTGATCAATACCTAGATGGGTGAATGTGTGGGATATGTCACTACCCCCACCTTCACTTTGACGCACGCGCGACATTTTCACCCCTTCCTCTCACGTTCGGTCAGTCATAGTAGTAAACCGTTGTTTTAGCCGAAGATGGGGAAGAATTTATTTTTCGCGCGCTTTTGCGCTGACGTCACGGCAAATTTGTTTTTTCAAAATTAGTCGCCCCAGGTCGTTTGACCTGGCCGGGCAGGCTCACCTTATTCTCTCGCCGGTGAACCCATAGATACTGGCAGAGAATTTTATTCGGCAAAACCTTGCCTAGACCTCATGGCTCGTCTCGGTATCTTAACGCATACGACACGGTCGTCACCTTGAGATGACAGATTTCTTGTCCCGAGGCTAACATCTTTATAGAGCTCTCAACTCCCAGGGAACTTTCAAAAAACTTCCAACCTGATGAACGAGCATTTTTCACCTTCTTCGAACTCATACTTTCAGAACCTGTTACTTTAAAAAGAATTACATACACTCACAATCATAAACTCTCGCAGTGAGTATTTTTTTCCTTGCCGTATGTTCACTATGCATTACAACTGACTTTCTGAACCTTTCTTCTCGAAGAACTCCTTCACGCCATAGTCATCTTGGATTTGAATTTTGGCGCGGGATCTATTCTTGTCAACTACCATATTTCCAGCATCTTACTGAAGGCTTAACTCAAGACAATTAAATTTCATTCACTACAATATTTCCAGTACCTTACTGAAGACAATCTACTTGCCCTCTTCTACTACATTTTCCAGTACATTTACTGAAGGTCTTCACTGAAGACAGACTACTTGTTAAACTCTAAATAAAAATGTATGTTTGTTCTTAACCTTTTGTTGTTTTGCCTGTCTACTTCTTTTCACTTTGTACGGTGGAAAGAGCACGTCTTTACATTTTTTATTTTTCTTACTTTGTTTGTGGATTCGGTAGTGGTGTGTGCAGCGTCTGGCACAAGGCCTTATTTTCGTAAGCCAGATCTGCACCGCTATCGGGTTCGCAACAAATGCTTGATAATAGCAGGTGCTGTCAGCTTCGATGTGTGGGTGGTGTAACGAAGGATAGTCCGAATTTGCAAATCAGAAAACCGGGTTCAATTCCAGTCGGGTTCGTTATATTCGCTTCAGCGTAAATCCCGACCTGGCAGTGGTACGAATACACATCTTCTCATCCTAGGTTAGTTAATAGAAGTCGGATGTCAGTATCACACTTTCCATCCTCTGTTAAAACACTTCCCAGATATTTAAAAATTTGTGTTTGTTTGATTCTCCGATTTGCAATTCGCACTTTGGGCTCATCATTTTGATAACAACTATTCTGTCTTCTTGTGTTTAGTGCTTAATCCTTTCTTCTCGCTTTCTTTCACTATATTCTGTGTCTACTATCAACACTGTGTTCGCTACAGACATTAATATCTAAAAAATGACGATTTCCATTTCCTTAAAACATTTACGCGCCGGAAGCGGAAACGTGTCTCGTTCCATAACGACTCACAGTCGGACCAAACACAGCTTGTGCTTCAGCAATTTCCCCGTTCCTTCTTCTTTTGTTGTAGTTGTTCTTTTATTTTTCTTTCATGCATCACGTTCCTTGTGCATTCACCCATCGAGAAAATGATCAGGGTTGATGTTGCTTAACTTTGCCGATTGTACGAGCATCGGTGTTCCAACTTGATATGACTATAATATACACCTTGAATTCGAAACAGCTCTGATGATGATGATGATGATGATGATGATGATGATGATGATGATGATGATGATGATATAAAATATATGAATTAGTTAATATTTCCATGATTTCATCTTTTACCCATCGAAACGTAGCTCGGTAAAGTTTTTTTTTTCAGAAATTCCTCTATCTTTACAATCACTGTTTATCTTTATTCGGCTAACCATTCATATAAGCTTTTTACGTAGGCTACTCTCGCTTTCATTATGTTTCTCAGCAATTTCAACTGACTTTTTTTTTATTGTATGCGTAAAATTTCTTGCTGTTTCTAGTGTTCATTGACAGAAACACATCTTTTTATCTTACAGACATTTCTACGTCGAGGAGGGCATTGTCACTCATTTACAGCCACATACGAGAATTGATAAAACATAGCAATTCATCAATCTTTGTCTCTAACGATATATATATATATATATATATATATATATATATATATATATATATATATATATATATATATATATATATATATATATATATATATATATATTAATACTTAGATTCTGGAAGATATTGTGTGAAGTTAAGCAAACAGGCTTGTAATTTTCCGTGGATAGAATTTTGAGTATAGACATAGAAAAAGGTTCTATATTTTGTTCCGTTATCCATTGTCATTTCTAACATTGGAAATGTCAAATGTTCAGATCATATACACCGTGTATAAAACAATCCTTAGTTTAGGGAGTATTTTTAAATGTTCGAATTCAATCTCATAAAGACATATAATATATTTTGGTGAAGCAGTAGAGAGCTTCATACCGAACGATGTAGGAAGTGCCAGGGGCTCTTTTACAAATATCTGTGTCAATTTGGATATTAAAGTAGAAAAACATATTATGAATGAATCTAACTGATTTCTTCCGAATGCATAAAAAAAAAATCAATGAAGATATTTACAGAATACGCACGATATATGTTTTAATGAAAAATCAAATCTAAACATTTTTTTTTCAAAGCATCCTGCAGCTTCTCGCTATTACACACTCTAGCATCCAGAATATTTTCTTCCATATATTTTAATATTATCTTTTACTTCATTACATGTGACACGTGTCTAAACAACAAGAAATAACCAATCAAAACATCCTTCTACGTCTGGCTAACTTTTACATACATTAGCGCCTAGAATGTTTCCCATACATATTTGCTTTATTAACTGTTATATCATTACACGTGACACGTATTTAATCAATAAGAAATAGCGAAAAACAACATAACATTAATCTGGGTCTCCTCGCTTAATATCATTTCTATCTTGATCTCTGACGAAGCTTTAATAAAGTGAGACGTGTTAGATGAAGATCTGTTTCCTACTTGTTCTTTATCCTATCCTATCATATATATATATATATATATATATATATATATATATATATATATATATATAGAGAGAGAGAGAGAGAGAGAGAGAGAGAGAGATAGATGTTCATAAAAAAACGCATTGTCCTAGAAAACTCAGAAGCAAATGTAAGCGATTTGAAGATATTTGCTGAATATTTATTGAAGGCGGTGTATTACATAAGGATGGCTCATGTAGAATTATCTCACCAGTGGACTAAACGTACCATCCTGTCTATTTTAAAACACTATCGCAGATTGGTAGGAAAGACCGAGTGAAGCAAATGACCATTTCAGGCCTTAGGGGATCCGGGCGAATGATCAGTCAAGCTTCTCTGCGCGATTATACTCAATACTTTCCTATTTAATATTAATGTAAATAGATATAGTCTGTCACGTTTTATGCAATATTACTTCCGTTCAAACGTGTATAGTGTGAAAAACGCAGAGGAATATACAATGCATGCCTGACTGCCTTTTCGGCCGTTTAATGTTTCCCCTGTTGATGATAATAGTTAAAAAGGTCTGCGTTAAAATGTAAATTTAATTTGCAATTATATCAACTGAAAGCATAAGTGTAGAAAAAAAATAAGAAAACCTGTTCTTTCTTTCTTTCTTTCTATCTGTTACGGCATCTTCCTATCTATCTATCTATCTATCTATCTATCTGTCTATTTATCTATCTATTTGATACAGCCTGTTCATACGTATACATCTATTTATTCATCTATGTGTTGCGTCCTATTACTATCTATCTATCTGTCTATCTATCTATCTATCTATCTCACGGACAGTGATATTTATCATAAAGCCGATGTGTACTAATTAGCTTGCATTGATCTTCTTAACAATGTCTCTGTGAACGAAGTGAAGGTTCTAAATTAACGCCAAGCAATAACAGTGCCTAATAAAAGGGAGAGTAAAATAGGATTCCTACATAAAATGACAAAAGATGTTTTCTGCTTCAGTTAGAAAGTCCTTGTTCAATGTTCAACCTCATCTTTTACATTTTTTTAATATCTTATTTTGCTTGTATTCAGCTACGGTAGAAATGTTCGTCTAGTTTATTAATTTAAATAAAGTACGTTTTATATTTCTTTTGGAATTAACTTTATTGAACGAAGAACTTGTTTTTTTTTTCGTTTTCTTTTTTTTAACGACCACATAACGTTGAAACATCGGTTCCTTTATGATCACCGAAGTTAAGCAATGTCGAGCCTGGTCAGTAAGGAAATAGGTGACCATTTGAGAATACTACGTGCTGTAAACTTGGATGTGAGAATTATGTAATGGATAATGGCTCGAAATTGGAAATCGCTGAGCGGAGTTCCAATTCTATCTGGTTTCGTTATATTCACTTATATTCACGCAAATACCCTATGTGAATCCAATGTTCACTTCACATAAAATCACATTTAAACAACTTTAGGTAACCCTATGTAATATTTCGAATACGTCTCAGTAAGCGTGCTAGAAAAAGAAAAAAAAACGAATGAGCAGCGTACCGTGCCCTGGTTAAGTTTGAATTATGGTTTATTTAGACAACATCTATTACAATTGCGATGAAAAGCGAAATTAAAGTTAAAACTTTAACCTAGAATATTTTTTAACTTTTTACGCTGCATGATATTTAAATTTAACTTTAAATGAGTTCTTTATTTGATTTTTAATCGCATGTAATTAAAGGTTTCCACGGGTTGTTTATGATTTGCCGAGATTGAAAAACGGAAGCATGGACGGACACATGGACGGACACACGTTCACTACGCTTTATCCATATAGATGATCCTTGAGAGATGTTATTAATGAAGACGACGGTCCTTGTTACACGATAATAATAAACAATATTTGTCATAATGCCGATGATACTTCTTACATGTTATATGTTACTACATCAATTTTAATGATGTTATCCATATCATTTGTTAAACAGAATCTTTAATAAATGATTTCCACGGGAAAATATAGACAATTCATCCTTTCCATTTATGCACACCCATTGAAATTGTTGCTCACCACTTGTCGCCGGACGTGTTGCCGCGCTCCTCACCTGACTGCAACCCCCTTGACTATTTCTTCTGGGGCGTGATCGAGGCCCACAACACGCCGATATGGACAGGGTCGCCAAAGCGTGTGACTCATTTCACTCCCGCCTTCACATGGTCGTCGCCGCTGCCGGTGGTTACATTGAAAAATAATGTAGTATGTAACTCTAACTGTTGCTAATTAAACTGTCGGATCTCTGCATATAAAACTTTTGTTTTTATTGCCTATTTCGTATTCTTTTTGTCAAGTGTCGGATTTTGCTGCAGCACCCCGTGTTTCCATGTTCTCATTGAATACGGATGTATTCGAATTGAATTAAAAAAATTTTTGATATCAATAAAATTGGGTAGCTTATAAGACCAATCTTTAGAAAATTGAATTTCAGTGATGGTAAGTGTTTGCAAATTAGTATTCCGATCTAAGGCACTTTTTCGACACTAGAATACTATATTCTGGCCTAGAACGAAGAACTGCATGAACTGCTTGGTAAACTTGACATATTCGGGAACTTTATTAGACTAATCGAGAAGATATGCTGGTCACAAAGCGTCTGCATGTTGATAAAAAAAATCAATACAGTATATAAAAAGATAGACAGGAGTTTAAGTCAAGGATATCTATTCAAACGGAACTTATTTAACCTATACAGTAAGGTCATTCTGAAGGAATCAGAAGCCCTACAAGGATTCAGTACTGGCGGCCATAATCTTAACAACATAAGATATGCAAATGATACAATTCTGATAGCAGATAAGGAGAAGTAACTACAAGAACTCTTACCGGAGGTAGTGAAGATAAGCGATAAGAAAAGGCTAAACTTCAATTTCGAGAAGACAGAACAAATGGTTGTCAGCAGAATGAACAGCCCAGCATGCATATTACAAATCGGAGGTACCAAAAGCAAACATTTAAATATCTGGGAAGTGTTTTAACAGGACGGAAAGTGCGACACGGAAGTCTGAAGACGCAATAGAATAGACAAGGATGCATTCTAAAAGCTAAGCAAAGTATTAAGAAACAAAACAAAATCGGTAGAAACGAATAAAAGTCTACTGAACTGTTATGTGATATCAGTCCTCCTGTATGATGGAAAGTCTCTTCACAGATGAGGAAGAGATTAGAATCAACTGAAATCTATTTCTACCGAAGGATGATGAGGATACCATAGACCGAACATGTTAGCAACAACGAAGTTTTAGAGAAAATGGAAACAAAATGGAAGCTTATACTTAATGTCAAGACGAAGTAGTTGACATTTCTTGGGAACATAATGTGGAAAGAGTGATTGGAAAATCTTATACTGGCAGGACAGTTTGACGGCAAGAAGGCCAGAGGAAAACACTTACTTGAGTATGAGAGCTTGAGTAAAAAGGATGGAAGAACAAATATTTGGATAATAAAATTTATTAAGAGATATGAAGAACAGGACAGATCACCTACGTCCTGAAAAACACGGCCTACAGAACAAGAGATTTGAAGTGAGACGCAGCTATTATATTTTACTTACTACTCTTTTCTTTCTTTACTTTTCTCTTGTCACATTTAATTTAACACATTTTTCTTCCTTTCTCTTTTTTGTTTTTCATTCATTCATTCATTCTTTCTTTCTTTCTTTACTTACTTCTTTGCTGATTCTTTTAACATTTTATTTACCCCTCTTTTCTTTTTTTCTTTTATTTTCATTCATTCTTTTATCTTTACTTTTTTCTTGTCACTTATTACATTTTCTCACTCCCTTTTTCTCTTTCTTTATTTCTTTTTCAATCTTTATTTTTTCTGTCTTTCTTTACTTACTTTTTGTCTCATTATATTTTACTTACTCCTATTTTCTTTCTCTTTTACTTTGCTTTCTCTTTCCTTTTTCGATTTTTCTTCCTTCCTTTCTTTATTCTTTGTCTCTTATTACATTTCACTTACCCCTCTTTCTTTTCATTCTCTATTTTTTTTCCTCTTTCTTTCTTTCCATCTTTCTTTCTCGATCTATTTTCTTTCTTTCTTTAGATTTTTCGTGTCTCTTATTGCATTTTACTTAAACCTATTTTATTTTCTTCTCTCTTTTTTCTTTCTTTCTTTTTCATTATTACTTTCTTTACATTTTGACAATCATTACATTTTAATTACCTTTATTTTCTTACATTGTCTTTTCATGTCTTTCTTTTTTCTTTCCTTCTTTCTTTCTTTCTTTCTTTCATTTATTTTTTGTTACATTTTACTTGCCCTTTTTTCATTCTCTTCTTTGTGTTTCTTTTTACTTTTTCATTCTTTTATTCTTTCTTTACATTTTTGTTGAATCATTACATTTTCCTTAAGCCTCCTTTTTTATTTCCTAAATTGCTGATTATATCTATCTTTTGATTACAGCTATATCATGTTGAAACGCAGGTTCTCGTACGAGATGGTTAATAGCTAGAAGAATGACCGCTTGGGAATAACAGGTGTTGTAGGGATAATGTATTGGAACTGGAAATGGGATAGCTGTGTTCCAATTCCAGTTGGGTTCGTTATATTCACTTACGCCCAAATAACATTGGGAAAGCGATGAATCATTACAACCCTTCTCCTACCAGCTATGTATGATTTAATGACTTGTATAAGTAAATCATTATTGTCACAAAAAATTCCTACGATCTAAAAACATTTTCTGGCTTGAACATGAAAAAGTTTGATAACCCGTAAATGAACAAAAAATGTTTATATGTTTTTCTTCCATGTTTATCATTGCAATGTAATAACTTTAATTTAACTTTGTCTACATCAACTGATATTGGGTTTCATCTTTTGCTTTCTGTGAAATGTGAGACATTATGCTATAAAATACTTTTCAAATACCAATTTTTTAATTTTTTTAATTTTAAAACACACAGCAATCAATCTAACAATTCGTTCATTCCTTTATTCATTCTTTCTTTTTTATCTTTTAATTAACCCTTATTTCTTTCCTTATGTTTCTCTTTATTTGTTCTTTCTTCTTATTTTTCGTTCTTTCTTTCTTTCGTGTCTCTTACTACAGATTAATTAACTCTTATTTCTATCTT
The DNA here is from genome assembly GCA_964036315.1 of Acanthosepion esculentum. Classification (NCBI taxonomy): domain Eukaryota; kingdom Metazoa; phylum Mollusca; class Cephalopoda; order Sepiida; family Sepiidae; genus Acanthosepion; species Acanthosepion esculentum. The sequence goes on from OZ038487.1 coordinate 88,549,203, forward strand.
CCTTTATGTTTCTCTTTACTCTTTCTATATTTCTTCCTTTCTTGTCGCTTACCGCATTTTAATTAACCCTTATTTCTTTATTGTTTGATATTTCTTTTCGTTCTTTCGTTCGTTCCTTCCTTCCTTTCTTTATTTCTTTCTTTCTTTCTTTCTCTCTTGTTTATAAATGCATTTTAAATAATCCTTATTTCTCTTTTTTGTTTCTCTTTACTCATTCATGCATTCATTCATTCATTCTTACTTTCTTGTTTTTTACTGCATTTTATTTTAACCTTATTTCTCTTTTTCTTTATGTTCCTCTTTATTCATTATTTTTTTCTTTATTCGTTCTTTTTTCTTGTCTTTAACTGCATTTTAATTAACCCTTATTTCTTTCTTTCATTATGTTTCTCTTCACTCATTGCTTCTTTCTAGTTTATAACTGCAGTTTAAATAACCATTATTTATCTCTTTCTTTGTGTTTCTATTTACTCATTGTTTCTTTCTTTCTTTCTCTCTTTCTGTCTTTCTTTCTTCCTTGTCTCTTACTGCATTACACTTATTTCTCTCTTTCTCGCTTTCATGTTTCGCTTTGCTCAATCTTTCTTTCTTTCTTTCTTTCTTTCTTTCTTGTTTATAACTAGATTTTAATTAAATTTAATTAATTATCTCTTACAGTATTTTAATTAACACATATTTCTCTCTTTCATTATGCTCCCATTCACTCATTCTTTCATTCGTTCTTACTTTCTTGTCTATAAAGTACGTTTAATTAAGCATTATTTTTCACTTTCTTTGTGTTTCTCTTTAATCATTCTCATTTCTTTCTTTCTTTCTTTCTTTCTTACTTTCTTTCTTTCTTTCTTTCTTATCTCTAACTGCATTTTACTTAATCGTTATTTCTCTCTTCCTTTATATTTCCTTCTGCTCATTCTTCTCTTTCTTTCTTGTCAATAAGTGCATTTAAATTCACCCTTATTTATCTCTTTCTTTGTGCTTCGCTTTACTCATTCGGTCTTTCTTTCTTTCTTTAATTCTTTCTTTCTTTCCTGTCTCTTACTGCATTTTAATTAATCATTATTTCTCTCTTTCGTGTTTCTCATTACTCATTATTTCATTGTTTGTTTGTTTGTTTGTTTGTTTCTTTCTTTCTTTCTTTTATTCTTGTCTCTTATTGGATTTTACTGACTACTCTTTTATTTCTGTAGGTTTCTCTTTATTCTTTCTTTCTTTACAGTTTATAATGTCCCTTATTACTTTTTTACTTAAGCGTTTTCTTTCTTTCTTTTTTGTTCCGTGTCTGTTATTGCATTTTATATACCACTTTTTGCGCCAGCTCGTTATTCCCCGGTTCTACGTGTATATATATATATATATATATATATATATATATATATATATATATATATATATATATATATATATATATATATATATATATACATATATACACACACACACACACATATATATATATATATATATATATATATATATATATATATATAGCGTTTTCTTTTTCTTCTGATTCTATTTTTCTTAGTTTTTTCATTAAAAACTAATACCAACATTCGTTTTTCCTGTCTTACCACATGACACATTAATTTACAAGTAATTTATTTTGAGTATTATTGTTTTATATTTAAATACACGTTAAGAGAATGATACAATCTTGCAAGATTCTATGTACCGAAATCCGCACTAAATTCTCATCCTCATTTGGAATTAATCTTTTAAATTCGGCCTTGTTACGGATAGTGGCAGCCGAGGAAATTAGGTTCGAGGAAACATGGAGTCGTTTCTGGTTGCATGTTGATATCTTAGTCAATTAAATCAAGATGTGGCCTCTATTATCATCGGTTGATGAAATGTCGTCGGCAAAAGGCCAAAGGGAAAAACCACCCGTGGGCATCATTATTTAAACCTCAAGTATATTCCATTTATTCGTTAAGTTAATCTCATTTACAATTATCACAGAGCAGCAGAATGTCATCTATATGTTCCTTCGGATTTGGAACACAAACTATTTACATTATTCGGACTATTGTCCTCACCTTTGTCACCATATTTATTACCAAGCATAGAAATGAATACAATATGGGAACCAGTAATAGGGAGTGCCAGAGAAAAGCGATATTAACAAAAAAAATTGAAATATGAACTCTGGTAAAAACATGCAATGATAACAGAAAAAAAATTGCAATATGAGCACTGGTAAAACTGGTTATGAAGACATTCTCAAGGACACATGGCACAGTGGATAAAGGCGTTGGTTAGATCCAGTGACAGGACCCAAAGATTGTGAGTTCAATACCTAGGTTAAGGCGGTCGTGAACTTGGAGAGGAGAATTAACAGGAGATAACTGACAACTGACATCCTTTAGACACGTTAAGTAGAACAGTCTACCCAGTGAGCAAAATAAAGTGTTCAGTTCGACATTCCAACCACCTGTAGAAGGCAGGAGCGTACAACGGCCGACAAAGATGAGGACAATAGTCCGAATAATGTAAATATTGTGCATAATACCTCATCTCAGAAATGTAGACGGAACACAATTACTAATAAAATATATTCCGACCCAAATGTCTCGATCAGATATCCACCCAAAAATTCTGCGTCCAAACACTCAACGTCGCAGTCTATCGTTATTTTATCACGTCTTTCACTGAAAAATTTCTGATTATCTACATTCACTATTTCTACCAGTTCATGAATTTACAAGTAAGACCAGTCATGCCATACATACACACAGCTAACTTTCCTTATTTGCTTCGTCTTCTATTGATTAGAAGGAAGTTTCATTTGGTCGCCTGCTTCGCAGGAGCCGCCACATTACTGACATTATTCCAGAGACGGTGACGTATAATGACAATCACAGGCTTACAATCGTATCACGTTGAAACACCAGTTCACATAAAAACACGAAGTTAATTAAAGTTGAGCCTGCTTACTACCTAGATAGGTGACCGATTTCAAATACAAGGTGCTATAAGCTTGGATGTTCTGAAGTCTCATGAGTAAAAGCTTGGAATTGGAAATCGGGGAAGGTATGAATCCGCCTCCTCACCCTAGCTATGGGTTAATTAGTAAGATTTTATCACTAAACCAATAAAATCTCAAAAAGAAATCTCACAATCTAAAAATATTTTCTGGCCTTAAATAACATGCAAATGGTTCATAACCAGTTGAATATTAATCAATTAGTCAATCTTGTACTTTTTTCATTTTGTTTTAGTCCTTCTTTCAATGTAACATTCTGTTCGGGGATTGGTACAATTACTATGCCACCAAATTCAGCTTCAACTCACTGGACACCTGTAGAATCCCGCATGGCACAACGACCGAAAACCTGTGCAAATAGCAAAAATCAACGTTAATTAGTAAGACTTCAATCAGTAAATCATGATTATCTTCCCCCAAATCTTACAATCTAAAAATATTTTCGGTTTTATCTAACGGGCTAAAGGTTGATAACCCATAAAAATATAATAAATCAAAACAATTACTAACAAAATGTAATTACGATACAACAACCTGGACATATTTATACCCTAGAACTCGCTGCTTCTTGCTATACTATCGATTCTTCCATGGGAAAATCTTCTGATATGCTACGTTCCGTCGTCCCATTAGTTCAGAATTTTTTCAATTAAGACCCGCTATGCTATGTACACATGGGCGAATCTTCTTCATTCGTTTCGTAATTCATTGCTAAGAGTCAGGTCCCATTCAAGCAGCTTCTCCCCTAGAGCCTCTATTTTATGGAACAGACCCCCGATAGGCAGCATCCCCGATTACTACTATATTTCTTTCTTCAAGTCTAAGGTTAAATATTACCTATAATACATTTTCTACATCTACATCTACCCTCATTTTCATTCCATACGTCTATATAACCTCATTTGATAACTCTATAATTTGAGGTGCTCTTAGGACTTGTACAGGATGAACTTTCATGAAAAAATGATATTGTTAGTATTATTCAAATATTTGTATGTCCACATGTGGTAATGCTTTTTGAGGTCAAGTGGTACAGATTACCATAAATCGTAGAGTACCATACTAAGTACCACTGCAGATTTTAACACGAGAATGGTTTACACAGAGCTTTTATAAAATAGATGACTTCCTTATGGGGTATATCAATCCTACAGCAACCTCACTATTTACATGAAATTACACGAGCAACCTGAACATAATTTACAAAACAGGCCTGGCTCTCTACAGAAGTACTTAGTATACTGTGTTTTCAATCAGTTTCTAGTCACTGGCTTCAAGTTTTTGTCGTTCTGAAAAGACGTAAGACATGAGATCAAATTTGACAGTCATAGTCATATTCGTTTAACGATTCGTCATCCACCGTGTATGGATTTATAATTGGTTCAGTTCCTGGAAACGCATGAAAAGACTGGATTGATTTCAACTATCGTACCTCAGACCGTATATTGGGTACCTTTGATAAGTGTGCGTAAATGACGCTGATTTACCCGAACGCAGTCACTCTACCTGAATAGAGTCTCTGTTAATTCAGCGCTGGTTGAGATAGAATTAGCATGTGCCCAACATGATGGACGATAGGATCTGTAGGTAGTTTTAGTGCGCTGAGTTGGGTGTATGAAGAAGTCCAGTGCTCTAATTAAATTTTCGGAATAAATATTACATGCAGGTCACACTGCAGAAGTCCAACATTGGGCAAAATAACTGAGACAAAAAAACTCAAAATTGATCCTGCTGGAGAAAAAAGGTGCACAGATTTAAGAGAAATGTTGATTAGAAAGGCGTTGAGAATAACAAACCCAAGAGAGTTTTGCCTAAGGGGCTAGGTGTTAATTTCTTGCAGAAAGTTAGCACAGAATTTGATCTAACGCGTAATGAAGGTAGTCGCATGTATTGAAGTTGAACAGGCCTAAAAATCCCCAACGACGATATGTAGAGAGAAAATATATTAACTACAGTTCATGCGGCATTGTTATTTGCACCGAGCGGGTAAAATAATGTACCTCGGCTTGTTGACTAAAAGGGCATATGAAAGCTCGCCAAAATATGAATGCAACAGCTACTGCAAAAACCGTCAAACGTCATCTCATCTGCACAATCGAATGTAAGTCCCTAGCAGGATTACATTCTTGTTCCGTGTTGTCTATATTTATGGAAGACTCGAGCGATGGCATTATCCGAAATCGAGTTGTGGACATTATGTACGTATAGGTATGAATAATATGAAAACATTGCAAAGTTTCATGCCGTAATTTTATTGTTAATATAGTTATTTATTGCTTCTACTGAAACAATTGAGGCAGACGGTTTCCTAAGGGTGGCTTAGATGTGGCACAAGGCCAAAAGCATAGGGCACCTAGTGAGGATCGTACTCACTAGAATTAATTCTAGCGAGACAAGCTTTCTAACTATTACACCACTCGAGATACCTTATTATCGTAAATATAAAATGACCAAACCTTGCCTCTGGCGTTTGCTTTGCTGTCGATTTCTGCTGTGTTCTAGATCGAAACCTTGCATCGTTCCGTTGCGAGACAGATTTTGTTGAATGTTGACGTTTTGTCCACAAATTAATGCCTTAAATATATAAGAAGAAAAGGTTGAGCTTTTGCTATATTTCAGGCTCTATGAATTTCAGAAAGGAGTAAATGTCCGAATCGCACCAAAATTGACACGCAGAATGTTTATTTGGATCGTAAGAATGTTTATTCGGATGGTCAAGTGGTTTGGTAGATTTCGTCAGGGTGATTTTTAACCTAAACAACCTACAACACTTCCGTCTCCCTGCTTGCAATCGTTGAGAATAAACCGAAGATTGCGACGAAAGAGATTGATAAGAGTCTGAACATCGATATCACAACTGCTTTTCGTCAACTGCTCATATTTTTGTTCAATAAAAACTGCAGGATTTTGGCAAATCGTAAATATATAATTTTCCAGCACGGTAACTCAAAACCGCATGTTGCAAAAAAGAAATATTTGAAATGCGAAAACCTTCTGCGTCTACCGTATTCTTCAGATTTTTCTATTTGGGATTTTCAAATGTTCCGGCCTCTACAGAAAAATTTAAATGACAAAACATTGACCCCGTACAGTCAGTCGAAGATTACCTCATAACTCTCTTCCAACAAAAATCACGAAGTTTTTATGAGAATGACATCAACAAGGTTGTAGAACGTGGCACAGTGTAAGTAGCATTGCGGTTTCTAGCCGTGAAGTTTAACAGTTGGATCCAAGAAATGTAATTCGTCCGAGCACTTTCAATGGGAATAGCAATAGAGTAGTGAGTGGATCGCCACATCCCACTTGTGAGAGATCGCTTTGAGGGTGAAGATTACTCATCCATAATTACCCGAAGACACTATCAAGACTGGAAAATGAAACTGGGCAGTTTCCAACCAAATATGACAGCACTAATTTATTCTCAGCTTGATCTGGCTCTTGTAAAGGTAGATGATAGCATGAGGAGTCTGGTACTTACTGGAGCGGTACAGATAGCCGAACATTTAACCTACACCTTTAGCGATGGATCGTATGTGCGCGATCCACTATAAGGTCAGGCGGGAGCCCAGTATTATCTCAAGGCATGGCTACACCGTTCATCGTGACTCGCGGTAGTTCAGGCTCCGATCGGCGGTGATGGGATGCCACTAGTTTATTTTCGTGCCATTGAATGTAACAATCAGTTTTTCCTCACTATGAAGTTAGTGCTATATAGGAAGAAAGGTAGGGTTGCCAATCTCTGATCGTCAAGAGCTGAACTCGTATATTATATCATCAACATAGATATTTACAAATGATCTGAATATATTCTTAGGCAGATCGTTTGTGTAAATCAAAATCAGGGTTGGTCCTAGAAGTGACCCTTGGGGGACGCCTGCTTTGACCGCCCGTGCCTCAGCAGACTGATCGTTAATAATTCCCTTCTGAGATCTACCCGTTAGAAAGGATTTTATAACTGAGAAGATCATTCCAGTGATTCCATAGCTGGACAGTTTGTTAAAAATAATAGTGAAAACGTACTTAACTAAACAATTTTTCGTGACAATGTAAAATTTTGTTTTTTATTTTCTAATCGGGTACAAACATTTGCAGTAATTTAATAGTATATGTAAGTTCCTGGACCATCAACAAATTCAGACCGGTGAAACATGTCTTGGAACATATTCTTCAACGATAAGCGGCATCTTCTCTACTCGTTGTTGCGTGATTGTGTTAAATCAACACAAGAATCTTCTAATTGTCATATGTCTGAAAATAGTTTTCGAAAATCCATTTTCTTTAAATTAGTCTCATATTCTCTGTTCATCTGATGCATAAATTCGACATACTTTAATCAAATAAGGGGCGGTCTACTGCATATTTCTCTCCTAACAAAAAGTAAATAAATTATGTCCACATAAAATAAAGAATCTCACATTATTCTCTGCTGAGAGTAATATATTGAAAATTCAAACTCTGAAAGTGTCCAACAGGCTCCACTGAACAGGGTAATTTTTTTGAAAACTAGATTTACATAAAATTATTACAATTGTTTTTCAATGTATTATAGTTTACTTTCTTTTACCATTTTTGAATGAATATAATTTATTGGAAAATAAAAAAAATATAGCTAATAGAGAAAAAATAAGGAAAAACAAAAATCTATATAGGATAATTTGATAATATATTTTGAGACAGATTTGGAGTTGCTAACTTGTTTTCGCTTGCGAAATATAAGTGGGTTTTCTATCTCTGTTTGTATGGATATTACTATATTACTATTATATATTTCCAAAAAAAGTATCATCATCATTCTCATATTAATCATTTCATTTTTCACTTCTTCTTCTTCTTCTTCTTCTTCTTCTTCTTCTTCTTCTTCTTCTTCTCTTCAAACTCTTTTACTTCACTCACTCTGATTTTCCTCCTACTTAACCATACACCTCATATTCCTCCTCCTGCTCCTTCACCTCCTCCATCTTCTTCTTCTTCTTTATTTTATACTACTACTACTACTACACTTCTTCCTCTTCCTCTTCTTTTTCTTCTTCTTCTTCTTCTTTTCTTCGCAACATACTTCTTTCTCGTTTAGTTTAACTGAACTGCTCTTGTTGTTGTTGTTCTTCTTCTTCTTCTTCTCATCCCCATCTCCCTTCTCTTCCTCCTAATTCTTCTTATTCTCTTTCTCCTTCTCCTTCTCCTTCTCCTCATCGTCTCCTTCTTCTTCTTCTTCTTCTTCTTCTTCTTCTTCTTCTACTTCTTCTTCTTCTTCTTCTTCTTCTTCTTCTTCTTCTTCTTCTTCTTCTTCTTCTTCTTCTCAACATTGTTCTTATACTCCCGCTCCTTTATTTCACTTTAACTCTAACTTTTCTCCCCAACCTCTCGTCCTCCTTCAGTTTAACTGAACTCCTCCTCTTCCACTTCTTCTTCTTCTTTAAAATCATATTCTTCTTCCTATTCTCTTTTTTTCCCATTTCCTTCTTCCTCTTCTTCCCCCTCTTTCGTTTTATTTATTTATTTATTTTCCCTTTTCTTTGGTATTTGTCTTCTCAAATATTGTTCAGTTTTAATTCTCTTAGGAAAGCCCGAAGAAAAGATGGTGGTTAAAATCAAATTAACGGTCGCATATTTTATTTATAATGCTTTCAATATCTAAACCGCCTGTTAGATGTTTTCCTTGCAAATACAGCTTTCGAAAAATACCCATTTCAAAGAAGTGAAAATTTTCACAACTACAATTCCTCTGGCATCAAATTTAACACAAAAACTTTCAAAAGAATTAGAAAGACTTAAAACTTCCTAAACGAAGATGAAGCGTATTATATATTAAAAAGGAGTGAATTGAATTCTCTGCCAAAACCAGCAACGTTTGTGACAAGAATTATTTCTGGCAATTTTGTGATTAATATATAGTCGGACTAGAAGTTAATTAGTGCCAGAAGAAAAGTTAAGAAGATTGTGTTCCACCGATATTCCTTGTGAGGAATGTTGTGACGGAATTAGCAATCAATAGTTAATTGCTTTTATCTCGACGTAAATACTAACGACAGGTTTTGGTTGAATCAAATATTTGGTCCTCCGAATGACAATCTAAATAGAGGATTGTTTTCCAGTTAAAAACAAAAACGGCATGATTTTCTTTGGATAAAGATATTTTTAGTTTAATGGATCGTTCATTACGATTAATCCACGGTCTTTTATTTATTTATTATTGTTCACCCAGTACAAGAGACACACAATGTAGAGTGTTATCGTATGGAGTCATATTAGCTTAAGTAAGGACAAGTGTTAGGAGTGTAGAGTTGAATATAGATTTTAGACGGAACCGGAAACCCAATTCTAAACCAGAAAGAAAGGATAAACCTCTACTCCTGTTCAAGAGAACGAGGAAGTATTGTGAAACGAGTGATAAACAAATGTTGTTGTACTGTATCCACAAATTCGTTATTCCGTGATGTTAACGAAGACATCTTGCAACTTTTGTGATGTCAACGAATACTTGTTGTCACTTACGTAATTCTCTTTGTAGTAGAGACTCTGGAATCGCAGATACAACTATAGTAATGCCGTTGAATAATACTGGTGTCAGATGCCTTCGAATAACAATCGCACTAATAGTACTTGCTCGCTAATACTCGCTGGAATAGTAATACGTATAATGATACGTATTCATTAATAATTAATAATACGTATAATCTATCCGAATAGAAAAATAGTCTAGTATAGAATGGTGGTCCATATAGGATAGAGGATAGAGTAGAAATAGAGATTGGAATAGTATAGAGGATAGACTAGAATATAGCGACCCGAATTGTATACAGGAAAGATTTCTTTATCTATTTCTTTCCTCCCACTTCTCGGTTATGGAACTGGCTTCCGGTTTCCGGCTTCCTGCATCCCTGTCAACTATGACCTTCAAGAATTTCGATGCTGCATAAATCACCAACTTCAGCCTTTCTTAAAACTATTTTCTTACTGTCTTTTCTTCTCAGTAATATTTTATGGTTTTCTTTCATTCTCAGTAACCGCTTGCGTCTTAGTTGCATTAGCACCTTGCTTAGGTTTGAATTTCTTTTCACAATGATGTCCATCTTATACAAGCCATAAGAGCCGCTCGATTTAGAGGGTTACTGCATATGATGGGGAAGATAACAACTATATCATTCTCACTAACATTTATTGCAACTTACCATATTAAAGACACGGTGGAGTAATGGATAGCAGCTCGGATTGAAGAATTGGAAAGCCGAGTTCGAATTCCAGTAGAATTACATTCATTTAATTGCTAATACCCTTGGTAAAGATATGAATTCTTCTTCTATCCCCAGCTATGGGTAAATAGCAGGACAGACCGGGCTCTATAGCCTTGGATGGCAATGGGTTTACCGCCGAAAGATATGGCAACCTACTGCGGGAAAAATCTGCCTTGTCATTCATTTATCGAAAGATATATGATCGCCTAAGTGTGTACAATGCATGGCATATAACTGACTGACTGTCCATATTAAATCAGTATTGTCTGAATGTGAAAGATCAGTTTTATACCGCTTTTCAGGTTCTGTAGATATAAAATGCCCACGAAAGCTATTGTGATTACATGAGAAATGTCTATATAGTATAACAGACAAGAAAAGATGCTGTATACTATTTCAGAAATGGTGACACCATGCTAACATCATACTAAGACCATATGACAGTCTGGCATAATCAGAAAAACATTAACAAAATAAAAAAATATATTGCGCTCCGAAACACTCGAGCAGCCACGGACATACTCGTAGTATTTGAGACGACTAAGTTGGAATGGGGGAACACATTGCTACCAATTGACTAACAGTAAGCAGGATTATAGTACTCTGCTCTTATGTTAAAGAAAACATAGATTCGATATAATTCTTGTCTATCATTACAAAGGAATAACAACAATTTCCTAAAATACAAACTCAGCACACTCATTGTCATTACCTTCCCTAAAATGTCTATTTAATCTGCCTCCACTTCCGCTACGTCCTTCTCCTATACCATCACCTGAAACTCTAAAAAGAAGAACAATTCTGTCGGTTCAGAACGCGCAGGAAGAACCAAAAAACACTTAGAACAAACATAATGATGTCGGACAAAGAAATCTGTCGATTTACTGATGCTAGATGCGTAAATCTCTCTCTCTCTCTCTCTCTCTCTCTCTCTCTCTCTCTCTCGTTGACTCTCTCTAACTTTCTCTGCCTCTTTCTGCCTGTCTGTTTTTCTTTCACTGTGAAACTCTCCACGATCTTCTTACTTTTCTGTCAATTAAGATCTTTATAAATTTAAATGCATCAATCTTTATCTGTGTGCTTCACACCTGATATTTTATTTTTTCTATACTCAAAATAATTTTTCTCATTTTCTTTCAATCGTAGTCAAGTCCTGTAGTCTTAGTGGTTTAGTAACCTTGCTTGGGGTGAAATTATTAACAGAAAATGTTCCCCTTTCTTTCTCATGCATTGCACATGTATTATACATCTATTATTTTTAAAACTCACCTCTACGCTTCAGTAACGATCGATCGCTTTGCATCTCGTCGTCTGTTTTCATTCTGTGTAGATCTTGGAATAATTACGACCGATACACGTGAAGCTGTCACTTAACAAGCCTAGACAAAACGCAATGATTGTCGCTTGCATTTATTGTCAGACAGTGTGTTATGTGCCGACGGTCGAGATTTTAAAAGGAATAAGAGAACGTAAACTAGAAGAAGTAGAACAATACAATGTCGACAAAAAAAAAAAAAAGAATAAAAAAAGACCAACCAGTTGCCTTGTTACATACAGAATAATTGGGGAAAAAAAAGTTTTGCTCATTATTTCGCTGAAAGAAATTTAATATCTTGTGCGCCTTAGAAAAGTAATAAGAAATTGATAAACAAAAAAAAAAAAACGATTCCATGCCGGGAAATGTCGCGAACATATATATGCCCAGAAAGTGTGTCAATAGTCAAGACAATTGGAGCATTGCAATGATAAAAAATGCGGAAGAGACATGGTATGGAAAAATTAATTCTTGCAAAATAATTGGAAATAAACGTAGAAAGTGTTTGTTGCTTTAACAAATAATTATAAAGAGATCGTTACCAAAGCTAAGAAAGTTAGTCTGAAAGATTTACTGATGTAGAGAGTAAAACTAACACTGAGTATTTCTCATTATCAAGCTAATGCCAAACAAAATCAAACTCTGTTAATATTATAAATCTTTAATTTTTTTCTCCATTTATTGTCCAGGTTTTGATTCATGAAACATTGCTCATTATACTACCACAATGGAAATGCAAAATTATCTATACAATAAGCATTATTATTAACATTATCGATGTTGTTATTGATATGTTTATGTAATAAATTCAATACGTTTTCTGCGTGGGTGTTGTATGCTGTACACCGTATATATTCGTGTAATACACGATCTGGCGTGTCGTAAGATCCACAAATTTTCAGTGATAAAAAAATGATTTTATCATATATCTTGCGTATCATGCGAGTTCCTATTTTGAGAAACCAAATTTCAATAGACTAAATCTCTTTATCTCATCTTCAAGTTAAAACAAAAAAGACTATGACAAAAGGATCGTTAGTGACGCTATACTTGTCACGTAAACGCGTATCGTCATAAGCAACCGAACGAAAAAATAGCTGACAATCTTATAAACGTAAACAATGGAAAAGCTGCATATTCGCTATGTTTGTATTTTATAATACGATACTAATATGTGAATATTACATGCATTATTATTGGTTACAGTTAAAAAAATATCTGTCTAATCAAGACATTTTCATTTTAAAAACAGCTGTAATCTTCGACTACAGTACATGGACACATAGTTTGGTAAATATCGTAGCCAGGGGCAGCAGGACATACGCTAATTTTATGTCACGTGTATCATGCGACCCTCTTAAAATTTGCTTCAAAATTAGGTTTTCAAAAGTTGCATGATACGCGAGTATATACATTACCTACTTTTAACGGAAGTCTACGGAGCTTTGAGTTCTTGACTTTATAATATTTCTATTAATCCCTTGCTTTTTGTTTTGTTTTTTGCTCTCTTTTTTTAAAGCATTTCACCCCAAGCAAGGGCGAGTGCTACTAGTACTCAATGGGTTACAGAGAGTGAACTTAAAAGAAAAGGCTGGGTATAGAAGTGATAAAAAGTACGGGGATCAAGGCATCAAAAGATAACGATAAACGTTACATTTAAAATTTCGAAGATTGTAGTTATCGGGAAAGCAAGTCAGAGGAAGATAGTTCCACTGTCGAGAAGTGCGAGAGAAGTAGCTGTTGCTGTAGAAGAGGCGGTTACATTTAAATGTTTGAAACGTAAAAGGGTGGGACCTAGATACCAACCTTCTAGTACGTTTAAATTCATGAAGTCGGGCCACCAGGGAAAATAGCTTGTCAAAGAAGTTGCCATGAAAATATTTGTAGAAAAGACAGAAGGAAACCACATAACGTCTGTGAGAATGTGACTGTAGTCGAGATGCCAAGCCAGGATCGATCACATTGTAGACCCTCGTTTGGATTATTTTTTTCAAGATAAACTGCAGGGGCGCAAGACCATGTATGGCAACATTATTCAATGCATGGACGAATATGTGTAGATGCGTAGGATGGACTCAGACGAAAAAAAAAACCTTCTGGCACAACACAGGGAATCAAATGTCCTTGCAGTAGATGCAGCTACTGATTCAATGTAGTTGTTCCATCTGAGGTTAGTGGAAAACGTGAGGCCATGAATGCTCAGCGAGGCGCTCTAGTGAAGTGTACATTAATTAAATGCGTCTGTTGCGTTATGGATTGCGGCTTGGAATTAGACGTCCGAGATCCTAGTTCGAATTTCAAACGAAGTCGCTGCATTCAATTACACGCAAACACCCTTGAGAAATGTATGAAACAGTCTCGTCGCCTGACCTAAATAGCCAGACACACTCGGTTCTATAGCATTGTTTAGCAACCATTCTAAAGCTTGGTAACCCGATGAAGTTATCCATCTGCCAACAAGCTTGGGCCACCCGTGGGGAGGCAGCGGTCCATTAAAATTTTCCAGTTGTGTTAACTGCGCGTTCGGCCGTAGGCGGGGGAATCATTTACTAGTTTGCACATTAAGAAACGCAAAAAGAAAAACGTCATCGAATTTATGTAATAAATAATATTTCAGGAATTTCATCCACAGCCTTAATACTAACTTTTAGCTCACTACGTGCCAAAAGTGTCTTGTGTGGGTTAAACAGTACGACTTGTATCTAGAAAAATCATTGTTGTTAACAGATAATGTTTATTTCATATTCACTCATAAAGACATATTCTTACAACCCAAAAGTATGTATGCAGGCCAATGTCTGTTGGGACTAAAGTTCACTCTAAACCCCAGTTGGAACACGCATATTCGTACCATCGCTGAAGAACCTGGAAGAATGGCCGGTCCCTTGTACGGCGCCTAGAAGAACCTGACATCTAACGCCATGCTAGCTCTTTCTTTACAAGAGTAAAAATTTTTTTAAAAGTATTACAGACATATCAGGCTTGGTCATCACCAGTCATCTCTCCATGTCCATCCTTGATAAAGTTAAAAACATCGTTATTTTGAGGGTTGGACGGGCCCCACTAACATAAATTATGTTCAGTTCAAAAAATTTGTTGAAATTTAGTTTGTTATGGGGTTCATCTCCCTCGCGTTTCATCTGTTCATGATTAGATTTTTATGTTATTTTTATTATCATCAAATTTTTATGGTGTGGGGCGCGTTTTTGTAGGTCCCCCGTGTTGAGGATGTGGTAGTATGGTGTATGGAGGATTGAATGGTGACGGACGAATTCTTGTGGTGAATGTGTCAATTGTAATGTATGAATGGGTCGCGAATCTGATTAGCAAGGTATAGGATAGTTAATCAAGACCAGCCTTACTCCTCCCCCTTTTTTGGCCTTGTGCCACAATTTGTATCTTTGTACAAATAAATCTTGAGCTACATTCCTTTGATCAAATCGTTCAGAATGCCACATCTAGGAAACGGCGTCAATTCATCCTCTCTTTCATTTTATGAGGCGGAATTTCCATCCAAACAGATTCTTACACAGAAAGTGTAAATTTTTGGTACTGAAACCTAAGAAAATGCTTTCCCGATAACGCCGATTTTAAGCCTACGATATATGGGGTCAACATTTATTTATCCTACATACCCTTATAATATGTACTTTTTACTCCAACTTAGTACTCCCTTAAAACAACATAATTTAGTAACCATCTACAATGAGCGCCACTTCACAATTATATCGTGTGAACAATAGTAAGAAAAAAAGAAAAAAGTACCTATACCGAATAATGGAAGCAATACAAACAACTGGCAGTGCTAGACGCTGAAAACTTTTAAGCGTACCGTATATGCTGAGCTTATGAAACAAATCAATAGACAATATATTATACTTACGAAAAAGAATGTACTGCCACATTGGCATTACATTTTATCTGATATGAAACATCCCCGGAAATGTATTAAAGAAAGAAAAAAAAAAACGTGGGCGCAAAAGTTTGCTATATTTATCCTCGACGGTCACTACCATAAGCTATAATTTTTGCCTAGGACGCTCATTTCTACCTATCACGATGCCATATTATTCATACGAACGAAATCATTATTTATTGATAAAGCAGCATGTCCCCTCCCAAAAAATGTCCGCTGTGGTAGAAATATACGAAGCCCGATGAACCCGCTATGGGAACAAAAGAAAAAAAGCACCTATTTAGATAAGGACAGGTGCATACATCAGAGAGGAATGTGCGCGATGGGGTGATCTATTTTGATAAAGGCAACTCAAATCATTTCACATGCGGCCAAATGATCTCGTATTGGAATGAAAAAATTAATGGCACACACCTTGAATCCATTAGAAAATTCTGAAGATGTAATTTATAAAACACTGCAATTACTTCGGTGTATTGATCAAACCAAATTTAGTATAGGTGTTAAAAAAATTGCACATAAAAGAAGCTGCGCTAGACGTAGTTTTACGCATCATCAAACGATGCTACAAAAGCAAATCATTAATCTAAGATACTTTAATATTGTAAATCAAGTGATCAGATCTAGAGTGACGTGTTTGACGCTACGCATTTGCATAAAAATCGTTCAGAAACTTCTAAAGTCAGATCAGTCATTATAAATGCCTTGAAGTGAATGATCCTTGTGGCTATTGCAAAGAACTGTTTTTCGTCGGATCTCCCACACTGTCGCTACAGACACACTTTACCAAATAACAGAAAACTCATCGCTTGAAGACAGGTCAGTCATTAGAAATGTCTTGAAATGAATGATCATTGTGGCTCTTGCAAAGAACTGTTTTTCGTCGGATCTCCCAGACTGTCGCTACAGTATCACATTACTAAATAACAGAAAACTTATCACTTGAAGATTTTCAACGGCAACTAAATTGGATCGAACATGCAATTTGAAGCAAAAAAAAATGAGATAATGAAGATGTTTATTTTCTGTTATTTACATTAACAGATAGGAAGGAAACCTCCATCAATACCAGAAAGAGTGTTAACCTTTAGTGAACTTCACAAACTTATTTTGCTAAAAAAGTTTTTTTAGGGAAATATTTTAGGAATTTCATCCAGCATTAATACTAAATTTTAGGTCACTACATGCCAAATGTTTCTTATGTGGGTTAAATAGTAGGACATGTATCTGGAAAAATCATTGTTATTATCAGATAATGTTGATTCCATATTCACTCATAAAGACATATTTTTACAACCCAAAAATATGTTTCGGCTGTAAATTATCCATAACGGGTTGATAAGTTTTAAAAATAAATCAACAAATCAATCACGCGACTACCATTACCATTCAGGTTGGGTAAATCAGTTCACCCAGACCGTCTTCAACTGAGCATGTTTGCAGTTAGATATATGTGATTTGAAATTCACCTTGGCTGCTCAATTCGTCAAATTAAAAAAAAACACTCGTGAAACCAGGGTATGATATTCTCCCATCATGTGCGCCCATAAACAGATATGCACTGGTTAAGTTCAGGCAACGGAAAACAATTATCTTGTACTGAATTGGATGTTTACTCCTACCTATCTTAATTCAACAAGTCATATGCATGTTAACATCTCCAAACAGTTAGGTTCAGAAACTATGAAAACAATTTCTGGCAATGGATCAAAATTGATTCAATGAGTTTATTAGGATATTTTCCAATCAATCCGTGGGCTCCAACTACACATGTAATTATTAATGTCCTCATACTCCACACTTTTGAGATTTTGATTTCAAGGGCGTTGTATTTCGACAAAGATACATTGCAATCTGCAGGGACTGCCATGTCAATACGGAGGCAAATTTTGTCTTTGCGGTTACTAATCACGATGTCAGTGCGTCTAGCCTTGAATGCTCTGTCTGTGTGCATTTTAAATTATTATTATTATTATTATTATTATTATTATTATTATTATTATTATTATTATTATGTACTAATCTTGTATTCTCAATGGCATTATCGTACAAAATACCAGCAATTTATCGTCGGTACCAGCATATACCTCATACTTAAATATATCTCATCAAACTTGTCATTACCTGACTAGAAACTGATGAGGAAATATATGTGACAGAAAGGAAATTCCGATTAATTTTGAACTGTATTTTTACTATTGTTCAAATGTAATGGTAATATGTTTTTTTTAATTGATTTCTGTTATATTGTCTCTTGTAGTCATATATTATTTTAATCGTGTAAGATATTTTCGCTTTTAAAAATTCTCATTTGATGTTCGACTGTACAGTCTGGGAAGTATTTTAACGTACAATGTAAAATCCGACACAAAAATACGAACACACATTGGACTATCGGATGTTATCCGAAAGCTCAACAAAGTAAGATACAACAAAATTTCTTTATAAAGGGAGAAAATAAGCCAGATTGCAAAGGGTGTGAATGCTGGAAAATCTCCCCATGGGAAGAAAAGAAATGTGGGGGGGGAATGTGGGAGGGGTAGAAGGATTCTGAGAATTCCATGGAGGTAGCTAGTAAGTGACGTGGAAATCTTAAATTAAACCACAACAAAAAGGACACGTTTACCCAGAATCAGAAAGCGACAAATGAAATTCATTGGACGCATATTTAGGAAGGAAGGCTTGGAAAGCATAACACTCGCAAGGTATATTGAGGCCAAGAGAGATAGGGGACAGCAGTAAGCCTTGTGTGATGTAGCCTTAGTAAAAGAGAGGTACTGGTAATCGAAGTTTTCCAGGCTCGCCTATGCCTTGAAGAAACGCAGTACGAAGAAGTAGTTGTTTTGTGATATAGCTAACGTGCCGTTTTTAATGCTTTCTAATATACTAGTGACTTGCCTTAGACATGGCATGACATGTTTCTAAAGACAGCTAATATTTTTCGTTAAAATGCACTGTGTGGGTAATTCCTGTGCATAGCTTGGAAGGTCAGATACGGTAACCAGTTACCGTAAGAAATAAGATATTAAAGATGAATACAAAGGAAGATGAAAATTAAGAATACATCGGATAAAATCATGACTGATTGTAAGACGAGTCCGTCTGTAGAAGATGAAATAGAATTAGAAAGATAAAATAACGGGGAAATGCTTTGAGAAAGAAAAAGGAAATAAACAAGCGTTACAATTAAGATAATTAGAATACGGCAATCAAACAGAGGCGGAAATGGAAAATGAAGTGAAGACAAGTACAAAATGGAAGGGAAAATACAGAACTTACAAAGAATTAGAAAATGAATGGGGAACGTGAAGAATGACGAAGAAATTCGTGCAATGGAGAATGAAAGGGAAGAAAGCAAAATTCAACTCTAAAAAACAAAACAAAAACAAACGAAGCATTTGCAACCGTAGAATGAAGAACAAGAAGAAAACAATCGGTAAGGGACAAGTCGAAATATAATAACAATAAACATTATCAATAACTTCAGCTCCAAAGCAATTTGTACGTGGTGATCCTTTATTCGTAAGAAAATAACTGTCAAAACGAACGCCATTATTTCATTGGTAATCGGATTACAGTATTTCGCCTGTCGATCCAAAGAATTTTCCCAATTCTCCTTGTAATTGTTCTTTTCTTTGAACAGAAATCCTGTGTGGGAATCAATGGCTGCTTCAGTAATTTTCTTTACTCTCAATAAACTTATGATTTATTCTTAAACGGACGCCGGTTGTATTCGGTGTGTACAATGGGTCCAAAAAGTAATATGAAATGTTTAAAATCTAAGAATTAAAATTGTTTTGGCTTCTGCGAATTTTTATAAGATTTTTTTTTTAAATATTTTATAATTCTTTAACAGTGTATAGCACCAAAATACACCTAATTGCTTGGTTATGTGAAGTTTATATAGCTAGATGAATCTCTGTCTCTGTCTCTGTCTCTCTCTGTCTCTCTGTCTCTCTCTCTCTCTCTATATATATATATATATATATATAAAGAGACAAGTCGGCGCATTTCGTCCATAGACAGTTTTTCTTCTTGTCTCTTTTTATTCCTTTTTTCACTTCTAGAGATATGATCCACCTGAGTACATATATATATATATATATATATATATATATATATATATATATATATATATATATATAAATATATATATATATATATCAGTGTAAATTTCTGGGTTTGCTTTTTTTTTTAGAGTAATGCATATAACAAGATATAAAGGAAATGTAAACTGTTTCGTGTTCCAATAGATTTTTAGATAAAAGAAATAACTCGATATGCTGGTCTGGTATGGTCTGGTATATATTTAGAGATACTATATAAAATCTAAAGAAGAATCTGCAATGTTGTCGGTCCTGATATGGTATTTCGGTTTTAGTCACTTTCCACCGTTGTAATATACCCTCCCTGTGCCTTTTCTATAAAGATTTTCACTGACCTTCTTAATTATTTTCGTATATAGTCCTCACTTGTGAGAAATAAAAGAAATATTAGCGTCTTTGGCTTGTAGTTACCTCTTGAAATATACATTCATCTTTTGCTGCTTTTAGAATAGCACTATTTGTCTTATTTCGCTCCCCATAGATCCTATATAGTTTCAGGTTTTGGTCGCTATAGTTGAAGACATTACTATATCGTTTTTTGTGTGTGTTTTGCCAACCGTAAATGATAAACACTTAGAAATAAAATAAAATAAATAAAGATTGTGAGAATCCTTAAGATATTAGTCTTGTAAGAATCACCTAATTTCTAGTGGCCAAAATACTGTTTTGGAAGAGTTTATTTCATTATTCAATTTCATTATTCTGTTCTCAGATCGATGGTTTCAAAAGATAATATTTTGAACTTTCTGAACTGGGGCACAACGTAAAATTACAAACAGAATCCATATCACTTGATGATTTTCAACAGCAGTAAATGGTTATCACATGTAATTCAAAGAGAGAATAATGACGTAATGAAGATAGCGACGTCACACCCTACCTCAAATATGAGGAAAGGAAAGAAGCTTCCATCGATAATGGGCTTGAGGAAACAATTTCCTGAAAAAAATCTTTCAAGAGGAAGATTTTAAAAAGATTTCAACCAGCAGCAGAACTGAATATCGAATTCTTATTATTGAATATAGGTTCTAATTTAAAACTGATTAATATTCATTTAGCCTGTTGTGTGTCATACACGCTTGGGCGATCATAACACTTTCGATATATGACAGTCAAGATAGAGTATTTTTCCGCATTGGTTACTGTTACTTTCCATTCAATTAGCTATAGTATAAGATGTGGATTCATACCGTTTCCTAAGGTTTCCTAAGGTATCTGCGCGTAAGTGAATGCAATGAACTTGACTGGAATTCGAACTCAGCTCTCCAAATTTTCACGGTTAACCGTTATCCATTACACCAAAAACGCACCCCATTATTTACACTGTATACATGTGGTTTATTGTTGTACCCTCCAGTCAGCAAAACGTTTTGGTAGCACTATTTACATTATTCTGACTATTGTCATCATCTTTTTCGCCATATTTATTACAACGTTTCGGCCGTTGTACACATCGGCATTCTTCAGGGGGTTGGAATGGCGAACTGAACCCTTTATTTTGCTCAATGGAATAGACTGTTCTAATTCCACGTGCCATGTCTAATGGATGTCAGTTACCAGCTATCTCCTGTTAATTCCCCTCACCAAGTTCTCCACTGCCTAAACCAGGTATTGAACTCACACTCTTTGGGTCCTGTCACTGAATCTGACTAACGCCTTTATCCACTGTGCCATGTGTCCAGTGTGTGAATTTTGGGGTATTATCAACCTAATGTTTTCAGAAACCATTTTTAACGGGATATAACTGATAACTGGCATCCCTTAGATATGACACGTGGGACGAGAACAGTCTAACTCAGTGAGCGAAATAAACGGTTCCTTTCGATATTCCAACCACCTGAAGAAGGCTGGAGCTTACAACGACCGAAACGTTGTAATAAATATGGCGTCAAAGATGAGGAAAATAGTCCGAATAATGTATATAGTGTACATAATACCTCATCTCAGAAATATAGACAGTTTTGGTAGCAGTACGAAAGATTGGGAAAATAGTCAGAATGTAAATACTGTGAATTATGGTAACACCTCATCCAAGATATTGAAACAGAATTTACCATTACCATGTTAAAATTGATGAGAATTTGCTTTATTTATGTCTAGAGAATGTTAATTCAAATAAGTCTTTATTAGTATTTTTAGATTCTGACAATGTAGCTCGTTTGTATTGCGTTCTTCAGTAGTCAGTGGTGCATGTTAAAATCTTTTTTTTTTCACTTTCTTTGCCTAAATATGTTTTCGTTTTCTTTCATCTTGCTTATCGTATTCCTATTCTCTTCTCGTCTCTTTTTAAACATTAGTATGAAAACCATCGGGGAGAATTCTGCAGGAAATATAATCGATTTCTTCCTTGGGTTTGTAATCACCTTGTATTCCTTACATCGGATAAACATCCGTGTCCTGCATTTTAAATACTGAATTTAAAAGCAGACATGCTCTCCCTTCATAGCATTACAACCTGAAATTCCCACTCAGTCCTGTTGTGTTTCAAATTAAGTTTAATAACCGTAGCAAATATTAAGCCAACGCTGTATGTTCTTGAGGAAATATTTGATATATACCAGTTCGTAACAGAATTATTCAGTTATCGGTATTTCTCGGACCATACGTCGAGTGTCAGTAAATTGTATATTCCACCATAAAAAGACCAATTACGGTATTGCTTTGATAAAATCTTCAAGGATTACTTGGATATTTCCAAAATATTTAGGCCACTGAATAGAAATTGTTTTTCGGAGAGGAGACTAACAAAAATTTCTTTCCCGCCTTGATGTCTCGTTATCGTTTTCGACTTCCTGTAATTTATCCATCCAAACAATAAAACCATAAATATCAGATTTAAGAATTTAGATCAGTAGAAAAAAACAGAAACAACATATAGAACAGAATAGTGTTTTCATAAAATCAGTTATTCTTAATTCATCCATTTCAGGAAGACTACAGCGAAAATACCATTACTCGAACATGTAAACAACGAAGAGGATTTAAGTAAAATTTTAAAGAAATGCTCGTTTTTATTAGATCATTGAAAAATTTTGTACCATATTTTAATTTCTCATTAATTTTCTAATCGGGCACGAACTTTTGCAATGAACCTATATTTAAAACCAGAAAGAGAGAGATGATTTTACTAGGATATATATGGAGAAAAGAATGTTTAAAGATTTTGACACTTACAGCTCATATGCATGGCAAGAGGAATAAAAATAAACAAGAAATAAGCTACCGAAATAACTTGTGTGAATGAATTGTAGAACAACAACTGGTAAATATTGCAAAGAAAAAAATAATTGCTTAGAGCTTTATAAGATAGGAAATTACGGATAGCCATGATCTCTCATGTCTCAAAGGAAAACCATATTACAGAAAAAAGAAGCAAAGGCAGGTTTTGACGAATCCCATGAGTGAAGGTGTGAAAATTTGTGGATATTCTTTGAAAAAGATCAAACACTCTTTGGGTGCTGTCACTGAATCTGACTAACGCCTTTATCCTCTGTGCCATGTGAACTTTGGGGTATTATCAACCTAATGTTTTCAGAAACCATTTTTAACAGGAGATAACTGATAACTGACATCCCTTAGATATGACACGTGGAACGAGAACGGTCTACCTCAGTGAGCGAAATAAAGGTTTCCTTTCGACATTCCAACCATCTGAAGAATGCTGGAGAAGGCTATTGTAAATCAAAATAGTATTTTCTTTTTCTTTTCTATTTTTTGTAATACTCAGTCACCTTCAGTTCCTTAAATAACCCAGCAAAACTAATCCGACCATATTTTGCTGAATCATATGTGGTGCCCATTTTGGAGGAACTAATTGTAATGACGATTGTAGCAGACGAGATCGTGGTCTTTAATATGAGGTGAGTAAAAACAGGGTTTGGAAAACAGAGTTTGCCTACACATAGACTGGTTCTTATCCGAATCTGGTGATCTCAGACTACCAAACTATTTAAAACATACCTTGGGTGAGAAGTAATGAATTCATGCTTTTCCCCGAGGGCATCCGTTGGGAAGTGGACGTAATAGACTAGGCCTGAATTAGAACACGTTTCGGCGATCTACTTTATGCGTTCGTACACAGGCATGTACACGTATACACATTCTCTCGAGCACACACACGTTCCCCTCATATATATATATATATATATATATAGAAGTAAACATAGAAGTCAACACTTAGAGGCGACAGTCTGTTTCATTCTAGATGCAATCGTCAGGCCACAAGCGATGTTATTTTTCTCGGCTATTTATATATACTGGTCAGTGGTGCATTGTGGGTAGTCAATGTTGGCAGTTATTTCACCGGAAATCGTTTATTTATTATTTCAGTTAAATTATTTCGCTTGTTTTTATTTTATTTTTTATTTTTATTTCTTATCTATTTTTTATGAACGTAGTAAAAATTTGTTTATATCACGTATTTGATAGTTTTGTTTTGGTTTCGGAAGATAATTAACGCTATTTATTCAATTTTGGGATTGATTGTTGTAGTTTATTCTAACTATTATTTTGGCGGGAACATTTTTTAATTTGTTTATTAATTCATGTATTTATTTGGATTGATTATCGGGATCGGTTTGTTAGTTTATTTATTTATTTGGATGAATTTAGATCAATTTATTTGGCTTGTTATTTAATTGTTATACTGTATATTTTCTCTTTTCGGTTTTCGATTTTTAAGTAACGTAGTATTTTTTTATCATTATATAAAAGTCATAGCTATTTTCCTCGTCCGAATTTTCATTTGATTTTCATAGCCTAACTAATATTTAGGTCATAATGGTTTGCTAATTTGTTTATTATTCACTTTATTTATTTGGGTTCATTGATTTTGTTTCTTATTTTTTTAGTCTATTTCGTCTATTCTAACAGGTGTGATTTGGTAATTTGTTTGGGTTAATTTATTTTGCTTATTATATTGTCATTTTGTTTATTTATTTATTTTTTTATTTTTATTTTATTTTATTATTTCCATTTTCGATTTTTAAGTAATGTAGTAGAAATTTGTTTTCATGTCTGCATTTTGAGATGACCTCGGATCTTTTATTTAATAATTTATTTGGTCTGGGAAGGTAAGGATAGCTATTTTTCCTCCAAGCAAAGGTTGCAAGTTTTCCATTGGTTGTTGTAGGCTGATGATCTTTTCCTTATTTTCCAAGATATTTTTGGTGTGGTGTGCGTTTTGTTTTTAATTTCCCAGATATACTTAGCAAGCATTGTGCTGTTCGCATATTTACTATTTGTGTAAGATGTTTTCTGTACATAATTTCTTTGTTTCCATGGTCATTCAGTTACTCCTATGTATACTTTTTCTTCATTATCTGGTGACTTTATCGTGGCTTGGTATATTACGTTGTTTTGTAAAAAATTACCGTTTAATGGACATTCGTTCTTTATTCTACATTTGCACGTGGGTTTCATTTGTTCCTGTGGTTTGTTGATAATTTTCTTGTTGTGCTTTTTTATTATTTGTGCCATGTTCTCGGTGCAACTGTAGCTGAAT
This sequence comes from Acanthosepion esculentum, assembly GCA_964036315.1. Taxonomy (NCBI): domain Eukaryota; kingdom Metazoa; phylum Mollusca; class Cephalopoda; order Sepiida; family Sepiidae; genus Acanthosepion; species Acanthosepion esculentum. The sequence continues at coordinate 88,574,255 of OZ038487.1, forward strand.
TTTACTGTGTTTTTGTTGAATATTTTGTGTAGGGTGCTTGATTCCGGGAAGTGTTTGTATAAGAGTTTAAAGAATATTTTTCCCTCTTTGCTCATTATGTGCACTAAAAATATCAGCTGTCTTTTCTGATGCTATATTTAAGTGTCCTGTTTGTTTACATTCGTCGAGAATTCGTCGTTGCATACATTTTCAATCTATGTACCGTTCTGTAGAACCATTTGTCTATTACTTCATGTCTCCTCTACATAAGCGACGAGTTTGTCCAGCATTCACTGCCATATAGATATGTTAATATTATATAATAATCTAGTACTATTTCCTTTATTTCTAATTGTTTTTTTCCCTTTTTCTTAGTACTTTTCAAACATTTTGAAAGTCATTTTTCACTATCCTAATGCGCCTTCGAATGTTAGTTTCGGATATCCCATGTTCTGTCAAAAATATTCCCGAGTTATTTAAATTTCTGCACTTGTTTTATTTTGATGTCTACCTTTTGTTATTTCACATGCCGGTCCGTAGCTTTTTGGTTCTTCGCGTTTTCCATCAGTAACTTCTGCAGGATTTTTTGTACTCTCCTTTCTATCAACAATGCCTCATCTGCACAATATAATCTGGAATCCTGGTAGGACTTTTAGTTCTCAAAGAATCGTTTCAGTGTAAATGTGCACACAGTATACGAGGTTTAATTAAAGTCCACAATACAATGAAACAAATGTTAATCCAGTGAACATAAAGCAAGTTTGAAATATACTTAATTCTCTGCACGAAGTTTATTTTTTGAAGCTATTTCCCTAAATCCAGACCAAAGTCTTGATTACTTTCGTATTATTCATTTCGTAAGGAAAATCTATAATAATTTTGGGTTCATTGTGCATATTAACTTTATTAAGCCTCGTTTGAATCTGCTTCTGCTTCCAGGCATTTTTCAATTTTGGAGACAAAAGACAACATAAAATCTTCAAATGTCAAATCGGTTCTGTGCTGGAGGCGTGCAACTTTTGCATCATTTAAGGATTGTGTTACCGATATGCAAATTCTTCATCTAATAAAAAAAAACACTTCCTTCAAGACTTATGCTGTCGGTTCTGCACAGGTTTAGCACGAACATAACTTGCGGCGTACAAGTCGACCTCAATATTCTTAGCTCAAAATTCTATGCTAGGCTTATACCCATTGTATAGGTCGACCCCCAAACATACGGTAGACTACAAGTGTATCAGCTGTTGGAATGGTTTAAATGCTTCATAAATAATGATTTTGATGTTGAAGATAAAGAACGCTCTGCCGCACTGAAAAAGTTTGGAGTCATTACTTTATGAAGACTCTTGTCACGCGCTAGCTGAACTTGCAGAATCTTTACGAGTTGATTACAGTACAGTTTCGAAATCATTAGAAATGATTCAATAGCAAAGACATTGGGTTCCGTACGAGTTGAAGTCAAGAGACGTCAAACGACGTCTTGTTACAAGTGAACAGTTGCTTCAACGTTAGAAAAGGAAATCGTATCGTGACGGGCTATGAAAAATGGATACACTACTACAAGCGTAAGCGTAGTAGATCGTGGAGAAAGCCTGGCCATGCACCAACATCGGCGGCAAAGCCAAATATCCATAATTCGATGCTTCTTCTTTGCATTTGGTGGGATCAGCTGTGTGTAGTTTATTATGAGCTACTCAGACGACCGAACCCATCTCGAGAGATCACTATTGACGATAATTGAGGCATTTGAGCCGAGTATTGAAGAAAGAAATGCCGTTATACGAGCAGAGACATGACAAAGTGATATTGTAACATGACAACTGTAGGTCACATGTTGAAAACGGGTGAAAAGCTGCTTGGGAACGCTTAAATGGCAAGTCCTACCTCACTCGCCGTATTCACCAAGCATTGCCCCGTTCGATTATCACTTGTTCCGATCGATGGCACACGGTCTAGCTGAGCAGAACTAATTCTTATGAAGATGCCAAACAAATGGATCAATTCGTGGTTAGTCTCAAATGACATGCGGTTTTTCCGACGGGGAATTCAAATTTTGTCAGAAAGATGGTAAAAAGTAATGGCTAGTGATGGACATTACTTTCAGTGAAATGTTTCTCACTAATTTAAATTAATAAAACATTACTTTTCATGAAAAATCATCCAAATCTTAATCAAGTTCCTGATAACTTGGAAATAAATTTCGGAATAATCAAAATTAATTACGAAATCCAGCGAATGTTACCTATGAAATAAAAAAATAACTGTTTATTCAGAAAATAAGGACCTACGTGCAGCAAATTGTCTTAAAATTAAATGGCGGCAGAAGAATTATCGTTGAACTTTTAAAAGGTAATCTTAAATATTAATCCAATATTTAAATGGAGCGATCAATTTTGAGTTCTTCTGTGTCTGTATGTGTGTGTGCGTGCGCGCGCGCTTGTGTATGTGTATAAAAAAATGGATGTTTTTCAGTGACGTTTCATTATTTTGGGGATCATATTTCTTCTCAGCAACTAGAAGAATGCATTAATTAAGTAAGAATTTCAGGCTGCTATACCAGTAGAAAAGTTCAATCAGGTGAAATGTAGAAAAAAAAATATCGATGCACTGAAAAGCAAAACAAAAGACGTCGAAATTAAGCTGCATTTGATAAAAAAAGTCTTTCACACATACTAAGTAGGGAGATGGTGGTGCTAATGTTATTCAAATAAAGTCCTGTTAACTGAATATTAACAGTTATCAATTTTATTGTATTAATTTCCTCTCAGCCTGCATATTCGTCTTTCGTTTCAAAATCGCTTATTTCAATGCGTCCAGTCTTTTTTTGCTTTTTTCTACATGAATTTCCTAATTAGCTTTTTTGCACTCTTCAAGCTATCATTTCATCTTTTCATTTAAATTTCTCTCCTGTGAAATTATAGGTTTTCCCTCAAGTTCCTTCTCACGTGGCTCATGAAATTATTCTCTCCGTTTGTCCTCATTTTTCCTTCTCGCTATTTTTAGTGCTCTCTTTTATTCCTCTCCTTTTCGTTACCCTCTCTTCATCTTTCACCCTTTCTTTTTATTCCATCTCTTACTTATATATTTGTTATTCTACTTCCCCCTCCCGACAAGGCACGGTGAAGTAATGTATAGCGGCTCGGATTGAGGAATTGGAGAGCCGAGTTCGAATTCCAGTCGAATCCATTACATTTACTTACGTTCTCATACCCTTGGAAAGGGCAGAATCCTCTTTTTCTATCGCTACCCATATCATTTTTGTTGTTGCTATTGTTTTTCTTCTTCTTCCCCAGCTATGAGTAAATAGCAGGACAGACCGAGTTCTATAGCCACGGATGCCAACTGGTCTGACACAGAAAGAAATGGCAACCTACTGCAGAAAAAAAAATCTGCCTCGTCAGTTATGTATCGAAAGATACATGAACGCCTAAGCGTGTATCATATATGGTACATAACGGACTGACTGACCTCCTCCTTTATTTCTTTCGTCTTCTAGTTTTTTTTGTTTTTTTTTTTACATTCCACACCCACTTCTTTCCAGTTTTCTTTTCGCCCGTTCATCGTTTGCCTATCCTTTCACTCTCTCTTTTTATTTTATTTTTTGTCTTTATTTAATTTAACACTCACATTGCTAGATTTTCTTTTCATTTTTTTGTTCATTATCGTATTCTCGTTTTGGTTACTCTCTTTCCTTTTTCTATTTTCTTCCATGATCATTTCTTTACATTATTTTCTTCCCTCGAATTTTAATTTCACTTTTCACTTATAATTTTGGGATTTATTTCTCGTCACTGATAATCTCATCTAATATTTAATTCATCTATTTCTATTTAATTTTCTCGTTTTGCCTTTTCATCCTAGCATTTATTCCTTTCCCTGTTTTTTTTTTTTTTGTTGTTCATGTTTTTCATTTCCATCATCTTATATCCCATGATTTCTCTTTTCAATTTTTTCATTAATTTTTCATAAACTATTGGTTCTCTTTAATGATATATCTTTTCTATTTAAAATTTATTTTCGGGATTTCGTGCGTTATCTTCATTCTTTCTATTAGTATTTTATTTTTATTGTATTTTATTTTATTTTTTTTTATTTTCATTGTTGCGATTTTTCTCCTTCTTTTCGCCTTCTTTTCGTCTACTTCTTTTCTTCTTTTCATTTTTTTCTAATTCTTCTTTTTTCTTTTTCATCGTTTTTTCTTCTTTTATTTCTTTTTTTGGCATCATTCTACATTTTTCGGGTATCATGTTTTGTTGTTATTTGTTTTATTTTTTTTCGAGTACCATTTTCTTTTTCAGTCATAATTTTCCGTTGATATTAATTCGCACAATTCTACAAAAAATGTTATTATTATTATTATTATTATTATTATTATTATTATTATTATTATTATTATTACTTACTTACTTACTTACTTACGTATAACTTGGATTTCGGTTGTTGCACATTTTCCTCCGGGCCCCAATCAGAGACCTAAGTTCACAAAGAGCTACTTGATATTTTCCACTGACTTTTTTTGTAAAAAAAAAACAAAAAAAACACACACACATTTTACATAGATAATGCTCTTCGTAATGTCTGAGTTGTACATTCAAGTACAATTTCATTTTATCTGTTAAGGCATGGGCTGCTAAAAATCGCTTAAATGTATCTATCAGACTCAGCCAGCCTTTGATTTCTCTCTTTCTTTCACTATTTTTTCCATCAGTCTCTTTTCAATATTTCTTTTTTTTCGGGTGACGTGTTTCATCCATTGAAGTAGTATTTAATCAGACTATGTTTGTCGATATTGATCTCATCCATGCCTTTGTGTTAGCGCATTTTTACACGTTGTCATATCTACAGGATACGATGGGTAAATTGTCGCAAATTTATAATTTCAATTTCGCGCATGCGCCTTGGTTGTTTTTGATTTTGTTGACTGCACACCATAGTTGGCTCCGTTGGGCACCGTCTGTGAGAGAAAGGGCACCATGATGCAATTCACTCCGACAGAAATTTTGAAACGGCATGCTACACTGCTTGGCATTCGCGCCGGAAGCTTCACTACAAATATTTCAGAGTATCTGGGTGTCAATCTGAGGACAGTGCAAAGGATTGGAAAAGAACTAGATGAGTCTAATGGTGATTACGAATGTACGCTAACTGAGAAAACTCACTCTGATTGTCGTTCTGATAATCACCAATTTGTTGGTGAGGGCATCAGAACCAACAGGGAAGCCCACCTCAAGTGCCTTGAGGAGGTAGTGCTGCTCGGGGCCAAGACGATGTCGGCTGGAAGATCCTACTGCTGGCAACAATTCTCTGCACCATGCTACACACGCAGGAGAAACCAGTCATTGCTGCCAGACAATACCAGTCACCACATAACACCTTACACCTGGCCGGCAAATTCCTCAAACCCCAACCATCTTGATTGCTAGCTGTGCAGCGCAGTTGTGCGATGAACCCAAAAAATCATTGCAACATCAATGATGAACTGAAGGCATGGAATATGTTATCCCACCATTTAACAACTGAAACAAAGAGACAGTCCAGAAGAGTATCAGGAAATTCCGAAGCGGTCTGGTTGCCGTGCTTAAAGCAAATGGCGATTTTATTAAATAAATTTACATATTAGTCTTTCAAGATAATTTTATGTAAAAGTGAGATGTCAGCGTTATTTTCATTTTTGCGTAATTCAGACGATAATTTATCTATCGCACCCAATACACACACACACACACACACATTTATATATATATATATATATATATATAAATATGTATATATATATATATATATATATATATATATATATATATATATATATATATATATATATATATATATATATATATAGTTGTATATTTAGGCAGCAATCCTTCTTTTATGGGAGTTTGATTAAAAACGTCAGACAAGGTACTACGGTTAAGTTTTTTATTTAATTTTCTTGTGTACGAAGAAGAGCTTTCTTTGCTGGACAAAGGGTGTGTAAGAACTGTCCAAATGTTTTTATTTTTCCGAGCGCTTTCGGCTATACCTTTAGCCATTATCAAGGATGATTTGATTTTTCAGCTTAATTGAGTGTGTGAGACACTAAGACATATACATAATGCACACATTCAATTAAGCTGAAAAATCAAATCATCCTTGATAAAACTTAACCGTAGTACCTTGTATGTCATTTTTAATGAAACTTGCATACATACATATATATATATATATATATATATATATATATATATATATATATATATATATATATATATATATATCGAAATATGCGTGTATAAACGAAGAATTAAAAATCTTCAAACAATGATCCAGAAATTTCAATAATTTTTATTTGTTTCAGTATTATTTTTCTTTCAAATGGAAAGAAATGAATAACAAATTTTCTTTGCGAACAAATGGAAACAAAATAATTTTGATTCAATTTTTACAGTACAAACGAATGAATTGCGCCACTACAGATACAAGGTCAAAAGATGTGTGCAGATCTATGTGATTCAGACTTACATTGTTTTCACTGTGTGTATGAAATTGTAGTCTTCAACTTCATGGAAAATTAATGGAAGTTAGATTCTACTTTTGCCCCATGTAAACAAGTTAGCATGCGCATTGTCAACATATTTTTGGTAATATTGTATACTCGAATAAATATGGGAAAGATGTGAGTAATTTTACATATTATTATGAGATAGAATTATTAATCTCAAGCATATTAACCAATATATAGTTTCCGAATATTTTAAATATCTCTTTTAAGGAAGAAAGATATTGTTGATCTTATTGTGACGTTCAGCCACCAATAATTAATTTTTAACAGATATTTCATCGTCTGAGAATTCAAATAATACCGCAAGTCTCATACGACTTCGCTAGTACATTAATATATATGAAGATAAAAATTCAAGTATCTGGAGCCTGTCAATGTACAAAAATGAGTTATTTTCTCTCTCTCTCTCTCTCTCCCTCTCTCTCTGTGTATGTGTGTGTGTGTGTGTGCATGTATTGGGGCCGCAGATTATTATTTAAACATATATTAGTAAATATAACAGACAAAGCATGGTCTTAGGACCAACTTGATAAAACATATCCAAATGTTGAAGAATTTTTGTCTTTATTTTCACCAGAAATTAAAGCAAATATTCAAAAATTAGAACGGCTCATGATCAGACATAATAGACATTCATTGTCTGTTATATTTACTAATACATGTTTAATATATATATATATATATATATATATATATATATATATATATATATATATATATATATATATATATATATATATATATATATATATATAGTGGAGTAAAAATATTTATACAGATACAAATTTTTAATTTATTGTATTTCTAATTAATTAATTAATGATTAACATACCAACTAAAATCTGAAAATCATGAAATGAGAACAGCAAAAAAAGTTTGGTTGATGTAGAAGTGAATAACTACAATTCTACATAGTATTAAATGAAGATTATGCATTTATTTTGTATTGTACGAATAGTTTTTCCACCCTTTAAAATGGATAAATGGGATGTATTTATATTAATCATTTTTTTGGTGTTTTCCATGCATATCATTTCATTATATGAAATATATGTTAATTTATTAGTTGGAAATATAATAATTTAAAAATTATTATTATTATTATTATTATTATTATTATTATTATTGTTGTTGTTGTTGTTATTATTATTATTACTATTATGTTGTTGTTTTTGTAACCTTAAATAGGTTACAAACAGAGAAAGGCCGTACTCGAGTGAAGGGACAGCAACATCATCGTAGATGACAAAAAGAGAGTTTTATTGTAAAAGACAATACACTACTGAAAGACAAATAATCGGGTGGCAGGCTAGTAATTCTCGAAGCCAGTCCCCGGTTATATCCTGTACTTACAATATGTAGCTACTGATATAGTCAGTTCACATAGGCGATAAGGAGTGTGTGACATTCCATTACAACAACAATTATTATTATTACTATTATTATTATTATTATCATTATTATTATTATTATAATTACTATTAATAATAATAATTTTATTAGTTGTAATATAATTATTATAAACAGAACTATTATTATGACAGTAATATTATACTTTCTATAATTAATACTATTACGGTTAGTATTGCCTCCATTATTACTCCTATTATTGTCATTATTCTCATAAAAATCATTATTTGTATACTTACTAATGCTCCTATAATTATTATTACTACTAATATTCTTATAATTAGTATTAATAAATTTATTACTATTAAAATGTCTTCTATTATTATAAATTTATTACTATAGTTACTACGAATAGTACTCATAATTATCATTACTAAAATTATTATTATTCCACCAAATTCTTTGTGTATCTCTTCTTTATTCCCTTTTTCATCTTCTTCACCTACTGCAACTCAACGTCTCCCAGTATCCACTCCAAACCAATCTTCATATAATTATTGTTTTCGTTTTTTTGTGTTTTTTCTTTAGAAAGAAAATATGATTAAATATATTAAGACATTCTTTGTTGTTGCATTTTGCTGCATCTGGTGGTGTCTTTTTGCGTGCGTGCCATCGAAAGCTGAGGTGGACACATTTACTCACAGAATCCATTGTGTGGATTTTCGTGAAATATTTTGAGAATATTTGTGTTTTCTCCGCTTGGAATGAATTTGTCATTTTTATGGCTGCTCTTTATTAGGTTGCTATCAGCTTGTTTCAAAGATTAAATTATAGATTGTACCGTCGCTTAGGAACGTCCGACTAATAACTAAAGAACGAAGAAAATTATATAAAATATATTTAATAAATAGCAGTGAAGAATAAATAAGGATTTAAGGGTATAAATGGATTTTTGAATATATGTCTAAGCATAGATAGATAGATAGATATCTATATAGATAGATATGAACAGACTGATGTAGATATATATACACAGACCAAGACAGACAGAAACTAACAAATAGATAGATAGATAGATAGATAGATAGATAGATAGATAGATAGATAGATAGATATTCATCATTTTAATATGATATATTGTGGAGTGCCGAAAATCTATCAAACCCATGAAGAAATGATAATAATTGTTGTTTGGTTATTTTCATACATTTTATGAAGTTGCTTGAATCCGGATCATTTCATCAAACCCCGTATGTAATAAAAATCACACACTCACAGTCACACACACGCGCACACACGAACACATGATGGATTTTTATTAATTTCTTCTTTAATACTTTCTCAAATACTTAAGATAATGTACACGTGCTAAAATGTTTACTGTAATTATGGTCATGGCGATTGGTCTAATATATTTAGTACTTGGTAACTGAAGGGCTTGAATTTATACATAGTACTAGACTGCAAAATATGTCTCATCCTACTAAAGTTTAACTCTTATGGAACAAACTTCCGCCATCTTGATTCTTTATGATTTACGATCTTCAAAAATTTAAAGACAACATCAATCGTCATTAACTATTCTTTCTGTTTTCTGTCATTTATTGAATTTTCTCCTTAATTACATTGTCCTAACTGCTTTCATTCTCAGTAACTACTTGCAACTCAGTGGCATTATCCCTTTTGATGAGGAGAAAATTATATATATATATATATATATATATATATATATATATATATATATATATATATACTTAGAGAGAGAGAGAGAGAGAGAGAGAGAGAGAGAGAGAGAGAGAGAGAGAGAGAGAGAGAGGAAAGCCGTAGGACACATCTCTGCATGGTGTGTGTATTTTTCACACTACAGTGGTATATTAAGATAAAGACGACCATGGAAAAAGATCACAATGAATCGTGAAACCATACGGAGTTGATTCCTATGTCGACACTGTCTATACATGTAAACAATCTAACTACGATTCTCAAAACTCTGTCCCCATAAATATTGTAGAATATAGCCAGACGCACACGCAATATATATATATATATATATATATATATATATATATATATATATATATATATATATATATATAGAGAGAGAGAGAGAGAGAGAGAGAGAGAGAGAGAGGGATGGGTATTTTTATATGTATATACATACCGTAATCTACAGTCAAATTGTTTCAGTGTGGCTAAATATCCGATCGATTTAAGCCGAGAACTAAAGCCGACCGATTTAGCATTAATCGGTGATTCTAAGCCATAGGCTACCGGAGTATTCATTTGCGTATTTATTTTTTCATAAAGACGCTAGTGACATATTGTGCTCAATCCGTTGGGAGAGCCTTGCATTATTATCAGTAACATGTATATATATATATATATATATATATATATATATATATATATATATATATATATATATGAGTAAAATTGCACATAACGATGCACATGTTATATTTATATACGTGCAGATTTTAATATGTTTTATGGAAATGTTTAACAATATTTATTTGCGCGAAATTATGTTTCGAAATATAATTTCACACAGATATAGATGGTTGAACATTTCTGTAAACATATAAAGAATTTTACATCACAAAATATATCATGCGCATATTTATATACAATTTTACTCATATACATTCATATAAGCACATATAGAATCACACGCATATATATAAATAAACACATATTTGTATGCATAAACATAAATACAAAATTTCCTATACATATATATATATATATATATATATATATATATATATGTGTGTGTGTGTGTGTGTGTATACATATATATATATATAATAAAAGTAAATATATTATAATAATATTTTGCTCTGCGTTGTATTAAGAAATATTAAATGCTAAGCACTGTATTATTAATCTGTCTGTTGTTCTCTTTGTTTTTTTCTCTCTCTATCTCTCTCTTTCTCTCTATATGTATATATGTATATATATATATGTATATATATATATATATATATATATATATATAAACACACACACACACACACGCACACACACACACACACATATATTTATATATATATATATATATATATATATATATATATATATATATATATATATATATATATACGGCAGTCAAAATTAATTTTGGATTCTCTTCCCAGTGAATTAAGGAACATTTTTCATCAATCAGAAAATCTGTCAGGTATCAAACAAAATATGAATGTTCTATTGATAATAATAATAATAATAATAATAATAATAATAATAATAATAATAATAATAATAATAATGTGTATTCACATATGCAAACGCAAGATAACGCTCTCATATGCCAACAAATTAGTAACTGTCACCTGAATTCTGAGTGTGAAAAAAAATGAAAATATTAAACGAGATTATAATAAGATAAAATGTAATCAAAACAAAATTTTAAAAAAAGTCAATGAATTTAGACATGTGATGAACATATAACAGATCACCAGTATATTCAATAGTGACATGCTCCAAGCTCCCTATCTCTCTCACTCTCTCGACGCATATATATATATATATATATATATATATATATATATATATATATGTGTGTGTGTGTGTGTGTGTAAACTGTAATATCATATGTATGTGTATTCATAAGATACAGCTTAAGCGATAAATAATACCCCAGCCTATTTAGGTGTATATTGTATCCGAATACCCTTCTGAATCCAACGCAAAATTTCATTAAAATTTGACAAGGTTTTCAGAGTTTCTTGAGCTAGAGACATTTTTTTCTTTCATGTCATTTTTAATAGGAAATTCAGTATTTGTTTACGATGCACATACTTATATCAATTCACGTATACAAACAAACATTATATTCCAACTATCATGTGTGTGAAAAGTAACAATCATTCATAATACATTATAACAACTTTATTTAATAAATTTAAATATATCTTACACATGATATAATTATATAATTATAATTTATAATTTATAATTTTGCAATGTATCTTTTTCTTACTCTCATTCGTCTCTCTCATTATATATATATGTGTGTGAGCGTATGTGTGCGTGTACAAATTTCCTTAAATATGACAGACTTTGATTATGATTTTCATACAATAATCATCATGTGATCGTATAATTTCTTTTCTATTCAGTATATAAGTTATATAAAACTGTCCAATTGTTTTTTTTCCGAGGGTTTTCGCCTATATATTTAGCCATTTTCAAGGTTGATATATATAATAATTGCCTACTAGTTTTTAATTGTTGTATGTATGTATTTATATAATGTTTAATTTTCAAAACACGGTCAACATATTTTGTCCATTTCTATAATTGATATAACTGAGTCATGTTTTTTTGTTTTTATTAATAAGCCTTCGATTATTTTAGCCTTGTTTATATGTAGACGATGCTATTATATTTGTATTATCAACAAGTATGTTACGAACAGGTTCCAGTTGGTCTACATGAGTATTTAAATGAGACCTAACTGAGCTATGATCAGAAAGTTATAGCGTGAGTCTTCTTGACAAACATGTTGTAGTGTGGCCTATATAATTGTTTACGAATAATATCAAATATGAACTTGGACCCAATATGTGTTTTAAAAATGAAACGTTATATAAATATATACATACAGAAATCTATTTCTAGTTAACTGTTAATATATTTCAACCTTGAAAATGGCTAAATATATAGCAGAAAGCGCTCGGAAAAAAGCAATATTTAGACTGTTTTCATGTAATTTATCTACTGAAAACTATAGGATGAGAAGTTATAAAAAGAAACTTAATCAAAACAACTTCTCTGTTATATTTGATGAAACTTGCATGAAAGAAGGATTGCTGCCAAAATACACACACATATAGAAATATGTATCTGTGTGTGTGTTAGCGTATCGCATAAATGTATGTACAAGTATAAGTAAATTATATATATATTAAATCAATGGTTAACATCAAGTCATATAAAATCGTGGGTTCCAATCGGGATACAGGTTCGATTCCTGTCGGAGAAGCACATATTTTCTATGAAATTTCTCTAACATTCAGGCCGGTAAATCTGATTAATACTCTTTAATTAAATACAGTGCATTTACTTAAATTATATGTGTGTATATATATAAATGTATATATATATATGTATGTATATATATATATATATATATATATATATATATATATATATATATATATATATATATATATATATATATATATATAACATATGAAGAGAAAATATATTAAAATAATCGTCTAACTTAATACACTGCATTATATATATATATTTTTTTTTTTATGAATCCATCGTTTAGTGCGCCATCGATTACTGTTTTTGATTAGTGTAGCAATTTTATTTATATACCAATAATACATTGTTAGTGCGATAAAAAAATCTATTCATTTTAACCATAATAATTGAAATTAATTTATATATATATATATATATATATATATATATATATATATATTTATATTGACATAAATGCACATGTTCTGTGTATAGAGCTACATATATTATTCAAAGTTATATAATGCAAGCATTTCTATAAAATATCTATGTATTTAACATATATTATTAAAATATATAACTTTTAATATCCGTATACATATATGTTAATATATATATATATATATATATATATATATATATATATATATATATATAAAATATATGTATATATATATATATATATATATATATATATATATATATATATATATATGTATATATATATATATATATATATGTATATAAATATATATATATGTTTCTATTCATGTATACATAAATGTAGATATGAACATACACTCATATATTTGTGAGTAAAATATATATACACACATATATATAATAATATTAATAATTCGTATACATATATGTTAATATATATATATATGTATATATATATATATATATATATATGTATATATATATATGTATATATATATATATATATATATGTTTCTATTCATGTATACATAAATGTAGATATGAACATACACTCATATATTTGTGAGTAAAATATATATACACACATATATATAATAATATTAATAATTCGTATACATATATGTTAATATATATATATTTATATATGTATATATATATATATATATATATATGTATATATATATATATATGTATATATATATATATATATATATATATGTTTCTATTCATGTATACATAAATGTAGATATGAACATACACTCATATATTTGTGAGTAAAATATATATACACACATATATATTAGAGGAATTAATAAAAGGAATTTTCGTAATAAAAAAAATCAACTATTTGAAAAATAGTCTATTTTTGCTGTTTGAATTGAATTGAAAGTAAAGAAGCATTTTCTTTATATTTTCGAATCTTTTCCAAATAAATTGAAATTTTCTCGCACGCCTTTATCTTCTGTCTTATTTTATTACTTAATTTTCCTTTTGAAGGGAGAATCTATTTTTTCTCAAGATGAAGTACCATTCCCTACGCCATTACCTTTCCCAGCATCTGTCACGTTTCTTCGTACGGCTTTTGAGCATCATTAAATGTGTTTGCGATCATTCTGCAGGCGTCGTCAAAAGAGGAGAATATAGGAAACTGAATAAAAGAAATTATTTAGGGAGAAACAAAAAAAAAGCATCGAATATTCCATATCCTTTCCAATCAAACACAGGATTTTACACGCCTTAAGTCGAAGTCATGATATTTCGTTGCTTTGCGAATATACCGATATGCTTTCAATACAACCAACGACAATTAATGAATGTTTTGAATCTACATCACCGGCGTGTGTGGCACCGTGCAAAAGCATATTTTAAGATGAAAGTACATAAATACATTTCATGAGTTATAAAGGTTAATCAAGAGGAACCTGTTACGATGTCTATTCCTTATATAGTGTTTTCAGAAAACTCCCATTCATTTTCAAAATGTTTTGGTAATCTAATTCACTTCGACGTAGTGAAATGTTTGGCAAGCTCATCTCGTTATGTCACTTACGACTGAGTAGTAGATGCCCTAATAGTATTAGATGCCCTAATATATGGTCATCAGCAATACAGCCAACAAAGGGTTTGAGCTTCGATATGAACACAGAAAATATCAAGCAGGGGAAAACAGTCTGGGTAATTTACCAACAGGAAACGGTAATGGATTTTTCTCGTGTTAGACAATTCCAATACCTCCGTTGGCAAAACGACAATACTAGTAAGACGTCGACTGAAAAAGAAAACAATATCGTGACTTTGGTTCGATAAGGAAACACAAACAATCATATAAATCTCCCTGCTGCGAAAAGACTAATCCTTTTAGATGAAACTGTCATTCTAAGAATTCCTAACAGCTAAAGACTTTTACAGATAATGGAGGTATTTTGTATAACGTAGGTTAAACCTTACATCAATCTCGCTCTCTTTGAAATTGGAGGGAATGCCTTAAACGCTACAATATGGAATTACTATTACTCCCATCATGTACAACTTAAAGTTACTACTACTCCGATACAATACAGCTTAGAATTTAAACACAGAAAAAATATAATATTTTGTCTCTTGTAAATGGGTAATCGCTCGGCGGAAATCGTTTGGAACTGTTATCAATTCGGACAGTAGTTTCTGCATATTCTTAGTCTTCGCAAAAAGATAAGTTGTCAGAAGATTAAGAAACGGAATAAAACTTTTAAAACTTCCATGTCCGTCACATTCAATGAAAAATGCATCAAAGAAATACTCTCCTACACAAATATACAACACGCACGCACGCACGCACGCACGCACACACACACACACACACACGCACACACACACACACACACATATATATACATACATATATATATATATATATATATATATATATATATATAAAATTAAGTGATTCATCGAGTCTGAAACCTCAACAGAATGCAGAAAGCACAGGACGGCAGTTTCGTCCTATATTTGGGACTCATCAGCAGTGCGCATCCACTACCGAGAATTGTCAAACAAACACCCTACCAGCGGAATTTGTGAGCGAGCGGCGCTATATTGAGTCTGATTTGCGATCTCTTAGTCACCGAGTCCCGTAGAACAGTTGGTAGGATGTTCTCATGACAACCTAACTGTCAGGGTTTCAATTCTCGGTAGTGCATGCGCACTGCTGATGAGTCCCAAATACAGGAATATAGAAACTGCCGTCTAGTGCTTTCTGCATTCTGTTGATGTTTCAGACTCGACGATTCACTTAATTATATTTATCAAATCCTCCTAATGTATATTATAATATTTTTTTAAGATTACGATTCCATTGTGACACAGAACATCCTGTGTTTCAAAATGGAAAACTCCAAATCTAGATTAACTTTAAAAAATTAAATCTACAATCCAGTGTTTCGTTCCATTCTCAAGTGATTTAAGAATAACTTTCCTAAGAAATTGATTTACTTAATATTAGCGTAGATAATATTAATATTTTGTTAGTGGGGTTAAAGACAGTTTAATTTTTTATTATTATTTAGGAGTGCTTAGGTTCAAAGCTAACTCTTGTATCGGCATGTAAGTTGATTGTAAATTCGGTCAAATTAAGGTGGAGAATTGGGGTGTCTATTCATTTTTTCTTAAAAACCGACAGCTACGCTACCCGAATAAGTAATTTGATTATGGTGGGGAAGGCTTGTGCAGAACCAACCACTTTTTGAAAGCACCGAATACAGGGAAGTCGTGGTGCACAATTTTTCCACAAGGTCCCCAAACAGCCCTCTGCAGCTTTTGAATTCAAAGTTGTCTTTCTCATAGACCGGTTGCCACCCAAGGCTACAGAACCCAGTCTGTCCTGTTATTTACCCATATATCGAAGGGGATAATAGAATAGGGAAGAATAATAGTATTCATAACTTTCCCAAGGGTATTATCACGTAAGTGAATGCAATGGATTCGACTGGAATTCGAATTCCTCAAGCCGAGCCGCTATCCATTACTCCACCGTGCGTCTCACGCTCTCTGCCCGTCTCTCTCTCTCTCTCACTATCTCTCTTTCTCTCTCTCTCTCTCTCTATATATATATGTATGTGTGTGTATGTGTGTGTCTGAATCTGTGTCTGTGTATGTGTGTGTGCGTGTATGTGCGCGCACATATGAAATACTGTGAAGTAATATGACGAGATTTTAAATGGAAAGTGAGAAAAAAATGTTATCGTTATTCAAAGGATACAGCTATTTATTTACTGTTCTATAACTTCCGTTTCATGAGACGAAGATGAATTCATTATTTATTTATATTCTTTTATTTTAATTCATTTAAAACTTTTACGTTTAGGTCAATGTAACTCTCATTATTTCCTGTCATATTTTCAGCATTTTTCGTTTTCATTCTATTTTATTTCATTCCCGGCCATTCTCGCTTCTTTCTCTTTCCCCGTCTCCTTTTGAATCCCTTTTATGCTTTTCGTCTCTTTTAAACGTTTTTATGAGATACATTTCAACTTTTACAACCCCAAATTAAGTCAATCCATTTTCTCTCGGTCTGTGTGATACGCCTTCACTTCTTTCTAGTTTCCTTTGCTTTCTTTTTTGTTCTTTTCATTTTCCTTTTTTTAGTGCTGTCTGATACTAACTAAATATAATTTAAAAACAAAATAAGAAAACAAAGAGTGAAATACCAATTTGGGATAATGGTATTTTCTAACAATCTTTCAGTCATAATCTCTCTCACGTTCTCTCTCTCTCTCTCTCTCTCTCAAGCTATGTCTGTCTCTCTCCTTTTTCCAGTCTCTCTCATACCCACTCACTATCTCTCTATAAACACACAATCACATACAGACGTGTCTTCGCGGCTGCGCGCGTGTGTGTGTGTGTGTGTGTGTGCGTGAATATCTGTGTGTGTCGTGAGTGAGTTAGTGAGTGAATAAGTTAGTAAATTTGAATACTATTATATTGTCAAAGAGTTATTTGCCGTTTTGAGACAAGTTCGAAAGTCAATAAAAGGGAAAACTTCCTTGCATGCAGTAGAACCTGGCACGTCGGCTTCGGTATCTATCTATCTATCGATCTATCTATCTATCTTGTTAGTTTGACCAAACTATTCCCTAGCATTTATCCATTTAGCCCAGCTAGTTTAGGTTCTACTTTTCTGTCTATTTACCATTTCTAATGAAATGATTTCTACGAGAACAAACACGTATACTACCGAAGTTGTCTTGCTTGTTCTAGAACATTTGACGAATTGCATCAGAGCAGAAATTTTCATCAAGTCTTCACACACACGCACACACACACACACACACACACACACACACACACATTTCATCGTCTGATCTTAGAATGTGACCAAGTGAGGTTTATTTTTCAGATCAGATCTTTCATATGCTTCCAAAGCTTTATGAATTTAACCACAGTACTAGACTGGCAAAGAGATTTCATGAATTTACAGTTCATTTGGATAGATGTTGCCGTAAGTTGTATGCTAAAACTTCTCTTCTCGTACTTCTCGATTGTAAAACTCTCTTCCGCCTCAATACTATGCAGCTAATTTTGACCTTCAAAAATATAAATGCAATTTCAATCGTTATCTACCGTCTTCCTGATTACACTTCTATTGTTCTCGCTCCTAAAAAATGTTTCTTTTTGCTAATTACTCCACACCAAATAAACCCTTGTTTCTTAGTGGCTTTACTGCCTTGCCTGCAGTGAATTTGCTTAACACACAGACACACACACACACGTGCACGCACGCGCATACACACACACACACACACACACATATATATATATATATATATATATATATATATATATATATATATATATATATATATATATATATATATATATAATTCATTAAAAACGACTGACAAGGTGCTTTTATTTAGTTTTTTATATAATTTCTCGTGCCATCTAATAAATAATAATAGTCGTTTTTAATGAAATGTGCTTGAAAGAAGGATTGCTGCCCAAATACACAAATATATATATATATATATATATATATATATATATATATATATATATATATATGTTGTGGTAGGATCCACCTAATCTGCATAGCGGAGTACCGACGATATAAATATGGTCGGTACCGGAAGACAGGAGGGGGGTATCAAGAGATCCAACTAGAGACTCTGCCGACTGCGACTTAGTCAACACATTCTCCAGGAACGGTCTTCCCAGAAATATACAGAAATACTATATGTAAATATTGTGTACACTTTCTTGTTATAATACATTCTTGTTCTAAGTACATTTTGTGTTGCGTTATTATTCCATGCATTAGTCAAGATTCAACAATGAGTCAAGACTCAACAATATATATAACAAATAATTGCGTTATCATTTACATTTTTCGCATTTTTCCAATAACTTATGACCCACTGTACATGTTAATTGTTTTATGTCCCTTCCACGAAGTCGTTCCTTGCAGCTGAACACAGATTTTCGATTGAATTTAAATTTTCTTGGCCAGTATATAGTAATTTGATTCGCTCACTGGTGAGGTTTGCCAGTGTGTTCGTGCAGCGTTACAATTTCCGTACTCTTACTTGGAGTAACGTCTATCGCAGATAATTTCCATAGGACAACTAATAGACAATCGATACAATAGTGTCTGGGCGTGATAGAAATCTGATGCAATCTCGGATGGCGCAATGTTTTTCCTCATACACCACGGAAATAGATTCATATTACTGCACAGAACTGCAAAAGACTTAATCTGAGGAAAAAGTAGAAATCGATTACACCCTTTCAATCCAGTGTGTCTAAAACTTACCTTATGTTGAAAGAAAGAAAACTAAAACGGTTGTTACAATTAACTTGCTGAAGAATATTTATATGAAAAGAACTTACAAAAAATATATCGACAACACTTATCTATATTATTTAATGAAAATGTATGAATATATATCTATATGTATATATATGTATATATATATGTGTATATATATGTATATATATATGTATATATATATATATATATATATATATGATTATCACCATGATCATCTCTGCCGTCGATTTCGACGTATGAGGATCTGACAACCACATTCGAGTCTTTATGCTTGTTTCATATGTGACACTTCAGTCCCGCTAGTGACCTATACCAGTGTGTCTAAAACTTACCTTATGTTGAAAGAAAGAAAACTAAAACGGTTGTTACAATTAACTTGCTGAAGAATATGTATATGAAAAGAACTTACAAAAAATATATCGACAACACTTATCTATATTATTTAATGAAAATGTATGAATATATATATATATGTATATATGTATATATATGTATATATATATGTGTATATATATGTATATATATATGTATATATATATATATATATATATATATATATATATATATATGATTATCACCATGATCATCTCTGCCGTCGATTTCGACGTATGAGGATCTGACAACCACATTCGAGTCTTTATGCTTGTTTCATATGTGACACTTCAGTCCCGCTAGTGACCTATACCACTTCACATATTGTGCAACAGTAAGGAATTCGGGACAGAACAACAGGATTACTTGCCGACGCCTTTCGCCGTTGCCTTTCGTTTCCCAGCCAGTCAATAGGAATGAATTGGAAACTTCTGATATCATTTGTGTGCAAGTATCGCCGGTTATTCTAACCAGGGCAACTCGCTCGAAGTCAGTGTTAGGCACCTTGACATTTGAGAGGTTACTCTTTAACAGAGGCCGACCAGCTCTCCTTTGTCCGCTATCAAGCAAGCTATACATCATGATCTTAGGTATTCTGTCCTTGCTCACCCTTTCAATATAATTAGCCTAGTGAAGTTGAGACTGCATCAGGAAAGTCTCAACACCACCACTGTTGCATTTTACACCTATTTACTAGTTTTCAAAATTTGTAGGCGATATTATTACCACAAATAGCCATTTTGTTTCTAAACTTCTGGTGTCTTCTATAAGTGATGGTTTTGAAACATCATCACTTGAGAAGACAACAGAAGTGTTGAAACAAAATGGCTATTCTTGTAGTGATTTCTATTCGGATAGTGTTTTTATATCATGCATTCAGTCATCTGTTACATATACTACAAAGACAGGTTTACAGCTAAATCAAGTTGAAACAACGCGATACCAGGTTCTGTAAGCTTGGATGTGTGCTGGAGCAATGGATAATGGCTCAGAATTATTAATCGGAGAACTGAGTTCCAATTTTATTTGGGTTCGTTATATTCACTTAAGCGCAAATGCCATTGGGAACGCTATGACCGCATCTATTCTCCTACCATCTATAAGACATATCACAGAAAATCCCCGGATTTTTTCAAATATCCTCATTCCCGAAATAATTAGTATTTTTCTCCGCAGCATACATGACTACAAAAATGTTAAAAACATAAAGAAAAAGTTTAAATTCATAACTTCAAGTTATTTAAAATATATAAATTATAATTTAATCCCAATCTAAAATAATTTAAATAGTAATTTGCATAAAAGAAATCAACAATATGATTTACCCACTTTTCTTTATAAGACATCGCAGTGTGTAAGTGGCCTCTATAGCTTGGCTAGACTTTTCTGTTAATCTGATGAATATTTATGTGGTTTCTTAAATTTAAAAATGATGAAAAACAAACAAGATTTTTCTCTGGTATATAAATATATGTTACAAAGGTACAATGTAACCAAAAATGTAACCGTTTTTAAAGGAAAAAAAGAAAACGCTTCACAGTATGTGTAACCTATATTTAATCTTCGAAGTAATCGCCATCGGCATCCAGCACCTTCTGTCAACGTGTCTCCAGCTGTTCAATGCCCTTGCAGTAGAACTCGGGGGTTTTTGACGCAAAGAAGTCCGTGAGTGCTTTGCGCAAGTCTGCTTCATTGGTGAAGGGTTTCCCACGAAGATGATTATCCAAGGAGTGGAAGAGGTGGTAATCGGATGGGGCACGGTCAGGTGACTAAGGTGGATGGCACAAAGTCTCCCACCCATGTTGCTGTATGGTATCCCTGATCACTCGCGCGACATGCGGCCTGACGTTGTCATGGAGAAAAAGCACACCTTTGCGATTCACCAGTGCTGGCTCCTTCTGGTGCAATGCCTTTTGCACACGTTTCAATTACTGCGAGTATATGTCTCCAGTGACCGTTTGGCCCGTTGGTAGCAGTTCATAATGAACCACTTGACGACCTGTCCACCAGACACAAAGCATAATATTGCGTGGGTGCATATGCGGTCTTGCAGTGTGAGGGACAGCATCCTGAGGAGACAACCAATGTCTGGAACGGTTGCGAGTTTCGTACAGAATCGACTTTTCATCACTGGTAAGCACTCGATTGAATAAGGATACGGTACGGTGGCGAGAAAGCAGCGAAACGCAGGCTGCCACTCATTGTCGCTTGTGGACCTCCAACAGCGTTTGCGGAACCCACTTGCTCCGTTTATACGTCTTACCTAGACGGTGCAGCTGAAGTCTAACTGTTTCATCGAAAACGTTGAACTGTCTTGCAAGTTCACTACACGTTAGACTACTGTCCTCTTCAATGGCCGCCTTCAGGACTCCGTCATTCAAGACCTGTGGTCGTCCACTGCGAGGCAAATCATGGAGAGACAAATCTCCCGACTTGAATTTTCAAAAGGAACGCCTTGCATTACGTTCATCCACAGCACTATCCCCAAACGCTTGACATATGCGACGACTTGATGCAACTGCTGATAAGCCCTCTTTGAAGTCGTAAAGCAAACAGACCCGAACGAGATCTCTAGACATTTCCATCCTTCTCACAGGTGTCCCGCTTATAACTGATGGACGAGCACGGAGCGCGTGTTTTTTTATAACACCTGATGTTCCTACTTCCGGCTGTCCGAATTTGAAAACAATTGCTACACGTATTTCGTATATATTTCAACTTCATTCAATGACTGATCAAAAACGGACAGAACTTTTTTTGTTACCTTATAGAATTCTTCCATTTTCCTAGATAAAGTCCCGCAAAGGTCGAAACCAGTCGTCTAAGATAAGTTCTCCTGAGGTCTTTATTTATATTCTAATTTTACTGATATATTCTAGCTGATAATATACTATTGTAAGTATATATATATATATATATATATATATATATATATATATATATATATATATATATATATATATATATATATATATATATATATATATATATATATATGCATACATACTAGTATATTTTGAAAACAATCTCTCTTTCGTACGCGTATTATTGAAGACGACGAACAAGTACTGGGATTCAGTATTTTATTATATTTTTCTTGCTTTCGTACAAGTGATTATTTTTCTGGACATAGAGTGTGAAAAAAAACTGTCGGAATGTTTATTGCAAGAAAAAAAAAAACCTTAATCACTATGTCCTTTCAGTCGACTCAAAGTAGATGAATAGCTCTTAATACTATTTATTTTTCTGGTATTCAAAACGCACAAAAGCAACAACAAGGAAACATATATATATATATATATATATATATATATATATATATATATATATATATATATATATATATATATATATATGAATATGAAATATCGCACATTTACTTGTGGTGCTAATATAATAGTTTTCAATGTGCGATTGTACATTATGCGTGAAAATATCAGTTGTGCTACTATCAACGAAAATAAATAAAAAATATATACTAATTATTAATATATATATATATATATATATATATATATATATATATATATATATATATATTAATATAAATATATATGTATGTTTATATATATAAATATGTGTGTGTGTGCGTGCAATATACACTAAATTGTATGCGTGTATGTTAGATTTGTTTTATTTGTTTGGTATATAGGAAAATTCTATTTTAAATATATATACACATATATATATCTATATACATATATATATATATACATATATATATATATATATATATATATATATATATACATATATATATATATATATATATATATATATATATATATATATATATATATATATATATATATAAACTAATTATATATATAAAATACATTTTTTCAAATTTTACCCAATGGCAAAGTGTTCCCGCATATATATATATATATATATATATATATATATATATATATATATATATATATATATATATATATATATATATATATATAATGCATGTGTGCGTGTTTGTGTGTGGTGAAATTACTTCGAGTTGTGTTTATCAGCGTATGTGTACATACATACACACACACACACACACATATATATATATATATATATATATATATATATATATATATATATATATATATATATATATATATATATATATATATATATATGGTGATGTTTGCTTGGCTTCAACTACGAATGTAACCAAGTGAGACGCTAAGAATTTTGCTTGATTCTGAACATGAATTTGATTAAAAAATCTCCAATTAAAATAGAAACCAACTTACGAAGATGAAAATGTATAGAAAGTGCTTTAATCGCTAGATTTACCACGATAAATATACGTCCAGCTATTATAAAACTTAACCTTTCTTAGCAGATCTATTATCGCAATATCTTTTTTATCTTTAGTCTCATATATGCAATGCTTTCCTATTCAATCTATTTGCGCTGTTTTAAATTAGAGGGTACACATGGATAAATCAAAGACGCAATTACATGCGATTTACAAAAAAAATACTATGATAAAATCCATACCCAATTCATTCGATCGTAGCTTTGAAATAGGCTTTTCATGATCTGCCGAAGAAAATTCTTAATTTGTTAGTAAATATCTATGCAGAGGTTACCACAGTTTACTTTGCCTCTCCACAAATCTAGATAGCCAGAACCTTGCAGCTAATCTCAGTTCTCACGTGAGTGAAAACCGGTTTGTATCTTTCAGGTCCTCAAAAGCCAAGCATGTATCTTTTCATTATCACCGAGCTGACCCTAAATTCTCACCATAAGAAATCGTTGCAGACTCAAAGATGTTCCTTCCTTTGAATGTCCATTGACAGTCAGGTCCACTCCAGATCTCAAGGGAAACTATGTACGATCTATCGACATAGATGCTGAAAAAATATATCGGCAACTTATATGGTTCCAGAAATTGTTTGACCTGCCATGCTCTATCTTTACAAAAGACAGGTCAGACAGAAAGGGGTCTTTTGCTGCCATTTCCGGACGCCTTTTGAAAAATATTCCCCTCTTTCTAGATTTGGCAGATTTCAAAAGTATCAACGGCGGGAGAATCAAGCTTGAAAAAGAAATTACTATTAAATTTTACTGAGAAATTATTTTACAGCCTTACCACCCTTTTCTTATATGCGAAACATCGTAGGTCTTTGTCACTATTTCCATGGTGGATATTCTGACGGTCGACTTTCCTTAGTTTCTGCAGTTATGAACCTCACAGCTAAGATCCTCCACTCTATGCACACTGGGACAACCATCTGCATTTTCTTCGTTCTCCATTTCTGAGAAAGAAGTTCCATTCGGGCGCCTTCTTTCCAAGAGGCGCTGTTTTTTTAAACCCACAAGACGACACTTCCATTCACTAGTGTCTTAACCATTTCGAGACGAGGGTCAGCTACTATTCTACTATGTCTTCGTAATCCTCGTTTCTTACCTCCTTCTTTTAGTATCATAAATCAACCAGATTCAATCACCTTCTATCTTTCATGAATCCTTCGCCTTGTGAACAATAGCATAAAAAAGAATGGATATGGTGACTTTATGGCGTGTAAAGCGTCCGCAAAAGTGGAAAAGACGAGATTATCTGTGCACTGTTTTACCCATTACCCAAAATGCATATGACACTTCGGTTCTGGGAGTGACAATAAACTACATCCGGCAACAAGACCAATGATCGGGACATTGGAGATTTTGAGGAGCCTGGAAACACCAATTAATTGTTATTTTTTCCAGGTCAATCCCGACCCAGAGTGGTAAAACCTGCTAGAGCCCCAGCTATAGGAAAATAGTGAACCCCCAAACAATGACAGAACACTATGAAAGTATAAAAATACATTTTTATATAAAATATCCAACAATACCTAATCCTAGCAAAATGACCAACAATACATTTTATCTGTAATTTAAAATATAAAATCCTTTTTTAAAATATTTAGATTTCAGTATTGAATAATTCACAGAAATTAAAATGCCGCTAAACAAAATCAACCAAACAACCAACTTGGAAGAATTCTTTCATTATATTGATCCATATAATATCCTACAATTTCTTAAAAAACAAACTGTATTTCATATCTATATCTATATCTATATATATATATATATATATATATATATATATATATATATATATATATATATATATATATATATATATATATATATAACTTCAACTACAACATAAAATACGCATATCACAAATCTAGTAATTATATCCACACAAATATGTATATGCACAAAAGTTGCGTATCATCTACCATGTATTCTATTATGAAAGCAGAATAACGTACGACATTTTTATTACTGTAGCTCCCAAGAAAATTAAATTTCGGCATTAAAGGACATATAAGGATTTGATATATTTAAAAAGAACAAAAGAAACAAATAAACAAATATATGGCACTCATTTAAACTTGGCTTTGTGCCATATACCGTAAACATTAATCATTATTCTTTTCTCATCATTAAAATCAGCCAAGAGAGTGATAGGTTCAATAAATGTCACCTAGGATCTCCAAAATGGAAGTGCCAACAACTGAAAGGTTGAGTAAGGGAGACATTTTTTGGCCATCGCAATAGGTCTACGGATATCAGTGTCGCACTTACCGTCCTCTGTCAAGACACTTCCCAGATATTTATACTTCTACGTCTGCTTGATTCTAGTGTTCCCGATGTGCAAATTAAATTTCGGGCTCATTCTGTAACTGATGACCTGGCATTGCGTCTTCTTATAGTTTATGCTTAGGCCCTTCTTCTCACTTTCTTTCGCTACCTACTGTAGAAGGTTTTGTGGTTTGTTTTCCGTGTCTTCTATATGTACTATGTCATCTGCGTATGTAATGTTGTTAAGATTGTTGCCGCCAACGCTAAATCCCGGTAGGGTTTCCAATTCTCTCAGAATTACCTCGCTGTACAGGTTGAGCAGGTCGGGTGGAAAGACGCACCCTTGCCTTACGCCCCTTTCTATTTTCGTATGTTCACTGAACTCGTTCCCTCTGCTCATGCATGGTGTTAACTGCCAGTATAGGTTCTTGTTCATTCTGATGTCTTTTCTGAATATATCAAGGTTGCTGAGCAGTTCAGCAGGTCTTTGTGGCGTACTTTGTCGAAAGTCTTTCCGTAGTGTATGAAAAATTTGTTTTCCTCTTTCTGATAAAATTCTTAGAATGAATAATGATTCCTTGTTCCGGTGTCTTTAACGAATCCCTACAGTTTTTGTCCTATCTCTCGTCTGATTCTGCTGCGCGCTCTGTTCATCAGAATACGGATAATGTGTTTTGTCACGTGGCTCATTAGGCTTAATGTTCGGTAGAGTTCGGATTCGTTTGCGCCTAGTTTCGTAACCATAGCTATGAAGATAGATCTGCTGTGGTCTTATGGTATATCCCCGCTGTTGAAAATTTCATTTGTTATTTCGGAGATCTTTTCTATGCCAAAGTCATCTAAGCTTGTCAGCATTTCCCTTACAATTCCGTCTGTTCAATTTGGCCAGTGCTGCTTTTACTTCGGTTTTCAGAATTCTAGGCCCTTCGGTAATTCGGTGTATTGCTGGTTGTTCTTTTACGTCGAGGAAGACTTCTCCAATATACTCACTCCAGCGTCAAAAATGTTTTTCCTTCTCTAACATGAGCGTTCCATCCTTTGATTTTAGGCAGCCTGTTGACGAGCATGTCTTCTGTCTTGTTAGTTGCCTTGTTTGTTTGTGCATGTCCCTTTTCTTGGTAGTACCCAATCTTTCTATTTCGGCACATTTTTTGGGGGACATCCTTCTTTAGCTTGCCTCATTTGGTCCTTATTTCATTGTGTAATTTTCTGTACTCCGTTCCGTATCTTGGCAGAGTTTTCTGTCTCCTTTCCATCATGTCTAGAATCTCATCAGTCATCCATTCGTTTTTTTTTATTTTTCGTCTTGCTTTCTTTGCCACGGTTGATATAATATCGTGTGTATTGCATAGCTATGTGTATATGCAGCCAGTTCGTCGATGCACGGTAGAGGGATTCATAGGCTGAAATCGACGTCTAGGGCAGAGAGTTCCTCCACTGGAATCAACGGTCACGCGTGCGTAACCAAGGTGAGCCATCAATTGGGAGGACATCGTCTGTGGCATGAAAGGCGTACTTGCGAGAGACGAGATAAGGGTGAACGTATACTTCTCCAGCTTCCAAAAGATATGTGGAAGGAACGTTTAAGGGGTTCTGCTATGCAGCGACCCTCTGATCATAGCCGAGATGATGATGATGATGATGATGATGATGATGATGATGATGATGATGATGATGATGATGATGATGAATTTAAATATATCAAAATTTCAATACCTGTAACAAAAGAACTTTTTCTACCCACATTAAAAAAAGTAATTTGAAGCAGTATAACGTTATGGAATCTGACTTGAAAATTAATTAAAATAATTAATTAGAATTACAGCTTTTTGAAAAATATTTATTTTTATTTCGTCTCTGTTTAATTAAATATTTATCGGACTGTCTGAACAGAAAATCGCAGCTTTCTCATTGTGTTTCCCTGATCATGAGTGATAGTCAGCAAAGCTCATATTGTATCAACGACACAATTCAAGAAGTGTGGTGACCACCTGTGATAGAATTGGAAATGATATTTGGGATGTATTCATTCGAAATACTGACTGTTTAGCTTCTATTAATATTGTTTAAAATATCTTTCTCCTTTTTCGCTTTCATTTTTCACGTGTATTTGGGGTCAAAACACTGCGTGTGACAACGTTCCATTCATTCATGCGAAGAGTCCCATAGAAATTACTGCGAGCAAAATTCAATGGATGAATGTTTCAACATTCATAGATGGCAACACACGCAAAGACATGAAAACACAGAAGGTAACTCACACATATGCATAAACACACGCACATTCATATTTATATATGCGATGTATAGATATATTGCTAGCTTGAGGATTTTCTATCAACACTAAAGCATAGACCTTATATTTTATATGGATTCTAAAATGAATACAAAACAAGACAAAGACGATACAGACGAATATACACATTCATATTTTTGTGTACAAAGGTTTTCTAGTCAGTACATGGAATTTTCCCTTATGTATTTGCAAGAACACACGCAAACACACTCGCGGGCACACCTACTTATATAGGTTTACAAATCTCCCTGATCTTTGGAAGAGGAGCAATGTTGTTTAGGATTGCATTTCCGGTTTCTTATAAAGATTTTTTTCATTCTCTTTTACTCCAAGTAGCCACTTGTGCCTTAGTAGTATTATCAGCTTGCTCGGAATGAACTAATTATATATTAAGTATATATATATATATATATATATATATATATATATATATATATATATATATATATATATATATGTATATATATATATATATATATATATATATATATATATATATGTATATATATATTTATATACAGAGAGAGATAAGTAATTGCAACGTAGAAGGAATAATACATAGGAAGAAAGATAAGATATAGCGACATAGAGAGATAAGAACAGATAGAGAAATAAACATAAAATGATAGATAAATAGATATATTGATTAATAGATAGATAGAAAGATAGATAGATAGATAGATAGATAGATAGATAGATAGATAGATAGATAGATAAAGATTCGCAGAAAGCGACATATATGAAGTACTTGAAATAGATAAACAGACAGACATATAGATAGGTAAAATGAGACAATTTCAAATATGAGAATACATATAACAAGGAAAAAAGACAAGAAAGTAAAATAACAAACAATTATATATATATATATATATATATATATATATATATATATATATATATATATATATATATATATATATATATATATATATGGCTGTATATAGGAGCGTGGGCTTAACGTTTCATGAAGTAGTTACGTTAGAGCTATTAAATTTTGCATGCATTAATTTCAACATTTTTTCAAATTAATAACTGCATTGTTTCTTTCCAGGTAAATTAACATTTTAATGTACAAAGAATACTCCAGAAGTAACTTCCCTTGAAAATGGACAAAATTAGCATAGTGAAAACAGGGCTTATCACAAAAATCCTTCGATGCCGATACGTTTGCTACATTAAGGGATGACGTTCCAGCTTTTCTAACAGTGCAAAAGCAGACAGATGAATTTAGGAGATGGAAGAGTCTTCAAGGTGGACCAATGTTTGGATGTCCGGCAACTGCCACCACAAAAAAAAAAAAAAGAAAAAACCTGAATCGTTCACTTCATAGTGAAAGATAACAGACATTGACTATAAATCAAATATCCAATACTAGAGCAGATCACAATAGAGAGAGATAAATATATTGCAGAATGAATTTGGCATGATGAAGGTTTTGGTCGGTGGGTTTTACGACTTCTGATACCTGATCAAAAGCGCACCAGATTGAAAACATCTGGGCCAAATTTGACATTTTTTGAGGTAGATCCAGCTGGTTTCCTTAAACATTTAATAACCCATGATGTGTGTCGTACAATTCATCCATTGGAAACATCTTTCTTCACCTGCTCCACAGAATGACAAGATAGTTTAATCTGAAGCGGATGTGGTAGCCTCAGTTTTAAGAATACAAAAACATTGTGCTTATTGACTATCTTCAGCAGGGCCACACTTCAATGGAGAGTACGATGCCACATTGGAGAAGCAGATACGAAAGGCTATGGATACAAAAAAGCCCAGGGAAACTGATGAAATGTGACTTGTTCCATTATGGCAATGGACTAGCAGACATGTGTTGTGCTTTCAAGGTGCTTTGCGTGGCAGTGGCTTTGTACTGGTTGATCTCCCTCCCTACAATCTTGAGTTGGTCAAGCCTATCATCTGTTCCCCAACATGAAAAAAAAATTGCTGAGAAGAAATATCTCAGTGATGATAACTTTTTGGACCAAAAGGATGAAGCTTTCTTCACCAATGGGATCAAAGCAATGAAAGACCTAGGGAAGCAGTGTATGTCCAACAAGGGGGAATCTTTTGAAAAATAAACCTCAGTTGATCACATTCCATAAGAGTACCTTGAGCAGCCTATGAACCTTTGTGTGTGTGTGTGTGTGTGTGTGATTACCTGCTAAAATTTTCTCTCCCTAATCCATTACGTCAAACTTTCTAGAATGATCAACTAAGAATATTTCGGTAGTATATGTATTTGTTTTTGCTGACAAAATTTATTATAATTTGTATAGACAGATAAGGAGAACCAGAAATAGTTGGGTACCCATATATACATTTTGAGAAACTAACATGATAGATAGATAGATAGATAGATAGATAGATGTTACCGAAGCATATGTGAGAAGTTCTGCTGTATGCAATGAAGTTTTACCTTTTATTGACTTGCGAACTTGTCTAATAACTGCAAATAACTCTTTGACAATATAATAGTGTTTAAAATCGCTCACACACACACAAGTTTGTGTGTGTATGCATATATGTGTAAAAATGAAAAAAAGCGTATATAAAAATGAAAGAGCTTATGAAAAATAAAAAAAATAAAACATCTGCTTCGAAAAAATTTCGATATTAATTTTCCAGACTAATAAATAAAACGAGGAGAGGTGGATGTGCCGGTGGGTCCGTGGCATGTTTTGGTCTCTCTTCAAATCTCAAGCCTAAATAACTATAGATTGTGGATAATCAGCAAGTTCGAGAGGTATTCAAAGAGCAGAAAAACGTTTCCTTTACATAAATGTCTGCAGGTGTTTATTGAATTTTTCTTTCTCCTTCTCTCTATCTCTCTCTCTCTCTCTCTTCACATACACACACAAACATACACACATACATACATGCATATATATATATATATATATATATATATATATATATATATATATATATATATATATATATATATATATATATATATTTGTTTATGGTTGATTTGAGCGTTTTGTAGACTTAAAATATATAAGATTAAGATCAATTCATCTACTTTGAATCGATATATATATATATATATATATATATATATATATATATATATATATATATATATATATAATTTCACTACACGTAAGATGATAATGCCGCTAAGACGCAAAGGGTTAATGGGTGCTGAAAAAGTGAGAAGACTCCAAGAGAAAAAACAAATCCAGAGGCCTTCTATACTTTATCAATACTGGAAAGAGAAAAAAAACATGCATCTCCAGCTCAAATATGGCATCAGTATCGTATTTTATTCTTAGTCTGGCTTTAGTAACGAGTGGCCATTATAGTTGTCAAGCATTTAATAGAACAATAAAAGGGACCGACATTCACCCCCCCCATTTTTAGAGATTGATCGATAGTACGGGTTCCACTTAAGATCTAAGTTCACTCATCAGCTAGACAGCAAGAGAGCATACCCCTCTGCTTTCTTGGCCTCACATCCTCCACAGACTTTAAAGTGGAGAGACTGCATCGAATCAAAAGTTCCATCTAATGCAAAGGAAGTTGGGTCACTCTGTCATGCCTAAAAGATTTTCTCGTGCGAAACCATCTTGCACATTTACAAAGCCACCATTCGTCTGTGAACTGAATACTGTTGCCATATCTGGTCTTGTGCTCCTTCTGTACCTCTCAAGATTTTTGACAAAATCCAAAGAAGCATCTTGACTTTAGTCATTTTCTAATGGACTTGTGGTTAATTACCTGTCTTCTCTACAAATATTTTCATGGCAACTGTTCTGACAAACTTTTCCCATGAATTTAAGCGTACAAGTGGATTGGCATCTAGATCCCACCCTTTTGCTGTTGAAATAGATAAATGCAACTGACACTTCTACTCCAACAGTTTATTTTCTCGTACTTTTCAGCTGTGGAATTTGCTGCCCTGAATAACTACAATCTTCAAAACTTTAAATGTACAATCAACCGCCATCATCTGTCTTCTTGAATAACCTTCATCTTTTGTCCTTTTCTGAATCATCCCTGTTCTCATTCTAATCTTACATTACTGGGGTACTAATGGCATTCCGCCTTTCTTAGGGTTAAATAATTTAAAGAAAAAGGTATGGGGTGATCTTAATCTCCAATAGACGTTCTAATCAAGAGCCACATCCATATAACACTCGTTCAATGCGAAAGACGGAAATTCAGAGGTTCAATGATGACGGAATCTTATAGGGTTGGTTTTTGAGGTACTGAATTTGACCAGTCAGTTTTTCGCCATTCATTTTCTATCTTGGCATAAATGGTCGGCCCATTCTATGGCCAATTCAGGTGATAGAATGATCTCAAACTTTTCCACTAACTTTACCAATGGATCATATAAACGTAGAAAATGGTATTTTAAGTAGAATATCATAAAAAAATGAAAGTGGAAACAACACCAACGCTTTTCACAAGACGTAAAACTAATACAAGGATATTCAAAAGCAAAAAAAAAAACTGCGGGGAAACATGTTTGCTAACATTTTTAATGGACATTATAATAAAAAAATTAAACTTTGTCTCTAATATTATTTTATCAAGCAGTTTGTAACTTTTTAGATAATTTGTCTATTTTCGTTTTGGTTATACTTTCGTAACAGCAACATATACATTTGAATCTAAATGGCACAGCCTCTCGTAACAGAGGATGCTCGTCTACTACGTCGGCTAGATAATCCCTGTTGAAGACACCTGCTCAGGAAACATTTTGAGATTTTCAGCACCCAGAGAGCCCACATTTAACTTATACTGGAACTATGTGGAGCGGACCTTAGTTACACTTTCTGGGAGAGTGTGCAAGTCCAGCACGTTCAAACTCACGGTTACGATGATTTGTGACTTCTTGCTAGGTTCCGTCTACCCAATTTCAACCACAAGGCTTGGGTCTCATTGTAAAATTGACAGGATCATACGAGGATAAAAGAACAAATTCACTGGTATTTCGTCGTAACATCACCTTAGGTTTGTCACACTGCATTCTCTACGTGTGTGCCTATATTTGGTACAACCGTGGTCACGTGATAGATGTTTGAGATTGATCGCGCCAGTGTTCTTGCTGTTGTTACAGTGTAACCATGGTCACTCTGTGAGAAATATGCCTTATTCAAACTTTTGATAACGTCGGCTAATGCGGTCTTCCCCAGAAAGTGTAAAGTATATTCGTGAAGGATATATGTAGTATAAATCTCAGATTGCTTCTGTGTGGATTGAAAAAAATAATGTGTCTGTGTAGGCGTCTGCGAGAGAAGGACTGGCTAGGCGCCTCAGGACTGTCACATACTTGAAAAAAGTGGGTATCGATTACATACATATATATATATATATATATATATGTGTGTATGTGTGTGTGTGTGTGTGTGTGTGTGTGTGTGTACGTACGCGTGCTGAGAATGATAGATAGATATATAGAAAAATACATGTATATATGTATATACATATATATATATAGAGAGAGAGAAAGAGGTAGAAAGAGAAAGACAGATACAAACATGTAGATCTGTGTATGTATGCGTGTGTATGTTTGTGTGAGTATGGGAGTTTTTAAGCATCCGAGCGTGTTCACGCGTCTGCGCATTTATCTCTGTATATGTATCTTAAAAATATTTTTAGAGTACACACCTATATATATATATATATATATATATATATATATATATATATATATATATATATATATATACTTTTGGCGAATGTGAGTTAAAAAGTTCTATGGAAACTGTTAAGGAAACATATTTACGGCAAATGAAAGAAAAACATTTTAGTAATCGTTGCTAAAACAAAATAAATAATACAGAAGCCTAGAATCAAAACGAAAAGAAAAAATGTCTGAATTGCTTGAGTTTCAATGATAAAAAGATCTAAAACGCCATGTTTGGTAAACATGGAACTTTCTGGAAACATTTGGACTATTCCCATACCGCTTGCCAAGAAGACAAACGCCAAGATATTAAAATAGTCAATCATTCTTTTTATATCTTGAATCCATTTTGATAATCTAGATATCTAGTCTTCTATCTCTCTATCTATCTATCAATCAATCTCTCTCTTTCTCTCTCTCTGCCTCTCTCTCTATACATATATCGACCAATCGAGGCTTTTTGTTTGTAAAGCCACTTCAGACTGTTGATAAATGCATATATATATATATACATCTCTCTCTCTCTCTCTCTCTCTCTATATATATATATATATATATATATATATATATATATATATATATATAGAGAGAGAGAGAGAGAGAGAGAGAGAGAGTGAGAGAGAGAGAGAGAGAATTAGTCTGAGGATCGCGTGAAACCCATGGTTACAAACTAATATCCATACAACTAAGTATGTTAGCTCTATCAATGACACTGAGCGCATTCCAATAAGTACCGCGCATATACAAATCACACACCCACACTTACCCCCCTATATATATATATATATATATATATATATATATATATATATATATATATGTGTGTGTGTGTGTGTGTGTGTGTGTGTGTGTGAGTGTGTGTGTGTGTGTGTGTGTGTGTGTGTGTGTGTGTGTGTGTGTGTGTGTGTGTGTCATTAACGTTTCTCGGGCTCATTACAATCTTTAGATGCTAAAATGATTCTTTTACAAAATATATAATTTTATAAAATCTCTGTGCATGAAATTTAAAATACATTTTGATATTTTAATGAACATTTTTTAAATTCCAGAAAAAAGGGAAATAAAGCCAGATATGTTTGTCTATTTGAAAATATCGTGTGTATCAATCTTGAGTGTTTGTATGTATGTCTGTGCGTTAGCATTTTATGTGCATCTCTGTCTGTCAAATTTTTGTTTAATTTATTGTCCAAATTTATGAAAAGTACTGCTGAATGATAACACATATTATCAACTGTACCCCAGTCATGCTCCTCACACGCAAGCCTCAAGTCGACCAGTTAAGGCTACCACTTTGATTCTCGCCGAATTTAATGTTGGGTTAAATTTAATTTTCCCTTTCTCAAAAGATACATTCAACTAAAAAAAATTATTCCATACTGAAGAAGTTATTTAAAGTGGACAAATGAAAAGAACAAAAAGGGCATACACGTCATTAGAGATTTTTAAATAATTATTTATCAAATTATAAGCAAGAAATACATTTCCTATTATGTATGTCTCCTGCTTCGATCGGGCTCAGAATTACCCAACTAGCCACGTTAATATTATTTAATCTTCCTTTTACTTAATTTGTATTCTTTCTTTATTCTTTATTATGAACAATATCAACAATATATATTTCGAACAATATTCTGAGGCACGGAGTTAAAATAGAAATTCCGGATCCAAATGAATTCAAGAAAACGACGTACTACGAAAAATGTTTGTTCATTTGAAATAGATATAATGGAATATTGACGCACTCGGGCTAAGCTCGACAAGTCCGACCACCAAATTTTTAGTGTTTTAATGTAAATTCTATGAATATTTTTCTAATCGACTATTTCATGTCAAAAAACTTTTTGTAATAAAGTTTTTAAAACAAACTTTAACTAACATATAATTAAATTCCTTAGACCGTTTAAACATTCAAACTTATATAAAAAATTATAATATTTATGAACTCTCAAAGTAAAGCAAAAACCAACGTCCATTCCAAAGAAAGTTAATGACACCTTATCACAACTTCTTTCTCTCTCTTTCTCTTTATGCCTTTTTGACCTCCGTTAACAGATTTAGTTTTCCTCTAAAAATCTAAAGTTGAAAGAATAGAAATGTGACATCTAACTCAAATATGTCTCTCTACCCCCTTGACCCCCCCATTGACAACCTTGCCTCGTTGTCAAGTTTTTTGAATTACCACATACTTGTAATTTGATTGGTCATTCTAGCTAATGTAACAGCGTTTACCCCTAGCGAAGGATCGTTAATTAATTTGAAACTTTTAAAACCATTTATTCTACATTCAACATCATCACTTGAAAAGCCACCGGGAGTGTTGAAACGAAATGGCTACTTTTGTAGTGATTTTATAACATATTTATGTTATAATATTTAAATAAATAATTATATATATATATATATATATATATATATATATATATATATATATATATATATATATATTGAATTGGACAGAGTCCGACAATTTATTTAAAGGTATTTTTGATATGTTTAACGTTCTTTTTATAGATACAAATATTTTAGTAAATGCTCTGTTTAATATAAACAGAGCATTTACTTAAATACTTGTATCAGCCGATAAAGGTTATTTAATACTGTTTATTATAAACAGAGCATTTACTTAAATACTTGTATCTATAAAAAGAACGTTAAACATATCAAAAATGCCTTTAAATATATATATATATATATATATATATATATATATATATATATATATATATATATATATATGAGTGGATGCGCGTTTACAAGAGTATTTATGTATATCTATCTTAAATATCCGTGTCGAATTCACACCGGTGTAAAAGGCACACCTGTTAATTAAGTCTACAAAATTATGAAGATATTTTTGTATAAAATACACAATGAATTAAAAAAATCTTTTAACGACTAAATTTAAGTTAAATTTATCATTTGATCATCTTATCTTCCGGTTTGTACCGAATAAACATTAGAGTTTATATATGTTCTTGACAAAAGCCAAAGAAGGATCTGTAATTTAATTGATCCTGACATTGCATCTCAACTTCAGTCTCTTTCACACTGTCATTTCGTGGTTTGCTTCTGCCTGTTCTACAAATATTTCCACGGCAACTGCTCGGAAGAGTATTATTTCTCTCGTGCCCCGACTACATGAATTTAAGCGTTCTACTAGATTGGCATCTAGGTCCCAAACATTTACTTTTGAAATAGCTAAATGCAACCGCCAATTCTACCCCAACAGGTTTTTTCTCGCACTTCCGCCAGTGTAAGTCCCTTCCGTTTACTTGCTTTCCAGATAAATACAATCTTCAAAAAATTAAATGCTTCGACAATAGTCATCTATCTTCTTGAATCCCATTCATCTTTTGTCCTTTCCCAAATCCTCCCTACTTTCAGTCTTCTCTTTCATTTTTCTCTTACTAGTAGCATTCCCTTCTTGCTTGGTGTGAAATGATTAAAAAGAAATTTAATTGTGACAATAGTAATGTTAAAATTACACATATAGGTAACATTCGGCATTAATTTACAAAACTGTCATTGAAATTCATAAATATGTGGAGAAAATTTCCCTTCTCAAGTCTAAGGTTACTTGTGCCCAACGTTTGATACATACATGTGATTTATATAAATAGATGAGTTTTTATATATACATATATATATCATTCGTATACAGTACTGTTTCGCTGAATCACTGGAGCTCATCAACGCGACTAGACATCCAAATCCCTCAAGACAGGATCGAAACCCAACCGATTTGGTGTCAGTCAGAGATTCTACCACTGAGCTAACTTCACGCGGCACATGTAAATCTAGCGTATTGTTTTTACGAATGTAAACAAATGCCAATCAGCCAAAGTGCGGCATTTATTTTACTTAGCGCAGGTGGCTGTTGTTTATAGAATTAGCTTATCTCTCAACAGTGCTCAATTGAAATATATTTCCAAGAGCTATATATATATATATATATATATATATATATATATATATATATATATATATGTGTGTGTGTGTGTGTGTGTGTGTGTGTGTGTGTGTGTGTGTGTATATATATATATATATATATATATGTGTGTGTGAGTGTATATATATATATGTGTGTGTGTGTGTGTATATATATATATATATGTGTGTGTGTGTGTGTGTGTATATATATATATATATGTGTATTTTAGGATTGGACATTGTCCGACAATTTATTTAAAGACATTTTTATATTATGTTTAACGTTTTTTTTCTATGAAAATTTCTCGGACATTCAGGCCGGTAAATGTTATTTAATACTGTTTATTATAAAAAACAGAGCATTTGCTTAAATACTTGTATCTATAAAAAGAACGTTAAACATAATATAAAAATGTCTTTAAATATATATATGTGTATATATATGTTAGTGTGTGTGTATATATATATATATGTGTGTGTCTGTGTATATATATGTGTGTGTGTGTGTATGCATATATATATATATGTGTGTGTGTATATATATATATATATATATGTGTGTGTGTGTGCATATATATATATATATGTGTGTGTGTGTATATATATATATATGTGTGTGTGTGTGTGTATATATATATGTGTGTGTGTATGTGTGTATATTATAGTAGCTCTTTCTCTTATAATTACATGAATTGTCCGTTTTTGGTGTTGGTGCTATATGAAGTGATCAACTGATGTATAATTCATTACTTAATAAAGCTCTGTCAAATCTGCTGAAATGTCGTCTTAGAATTAGTCGTTTGAAAGCATTTTACGTAATATTTTAAAACAGAAAAGTTAGCGTTTAGATCATCTCACATTATTTTATTGTTCTCTTCCCTTAATTATATTTTTCTCTTATTCTCTAGCCCTTAATAGCCAATTGCGTCTTGGTGTCTCTCTCGACTTATTTAGGGCGAAATTCTTTAAAAATGTATCGTGACATAAGTGTCGAGGAAAGATTTCATATTTCCATCTCCTGTGATAGTTGAACGGATAGGAAATGAATTTGATAAATATGCAAAAATAAAAAATGTTTTGACAAGAATGTGTATGATCACTAGACTTATTCCACCTATTTAGCGAAGTCATTCTGAGAGATTTAGAAAGCCTAGAAATATTAATTAAATATTAACATAGCATAAGATATACAGATGAGCTGACACAGTTTTGATAGCAGGGAGAGAAAGAAAATTACCAAAACTCATACATAAAGTAGTGATGGAAAGCAAGAAAAAAAGGAATAACCCCAATTGCAAGAATATTGAATTCATCGTTGTTAGCAAAAGAAACAACTTCAACATGTAAATTACAGAATCGATGCACAATTTAGATATCTGAGAAACTTATTAACAGAGAACGGAAAGTACGATGCGGAAAGGTGCACAAGCATAAAGAAAGGAGCCTACTAAAAGCTGAGCAAATATTAAGAAACAGAGAAATATCGTTAGAAATAAAGAAAAGTGTACTGAAGACTAGTATCAATCCATCAATATGGTATTGAATTCTGGGAAATCTCCTCACAGACGAAGAAGAGACTTGAAGCAATAAAAATTGTTGTGGGGCAGACCCCTTTTACACTAGATGGACTCGTCCAAAGTATACTTATACTAACAGAGAAAATACCTGCATCTTGAGATACGTTGAGTCAGGGTGAGAGATACGGAGACAGTACACAGGGTGTTCACAGAGAGTTATACGAGAGTCTAGCGAGAGAGATAATTACGGCTTCACTTACAGAGACTTGTACATATACTTTCTACTAACCCGCATTCCTGGACTACTAATCTTCACTTCAAGTCTGTATTCTTACGTTTAATACACTTATTTTTCTATCTCAATTACTGGCGTTGTTTATTTATTTGTACAGGATTCCATTCCCGGAATCCACAACAGAAATGTAAATGTGTTTCTACAGAATGATATTTTGAATACAATGAATCGAACATATGAGCAACGTTGACGATCTAGAAATAGTGGAAACAAAAGAGACACTTATAATTAACATCAGGAAAAGACAGTCGATATTTCTCGTGCATATAATGGGGAACGAGTTTATGAAAAATTTAACACTCACAATACAAATAAAAGAGGGACGGTGGAAAACTATGCGTAAGCGAGCTTGACTGAATTAATGGCGGTGCAATGTTTGAAACTGGCGGCAAAAAGGTAAATATATATTAATCTGCTACAAAGGGCAGGATATTTCGTCATGATCACCACCGTTCTGAAGGGACATGACACATAGAAGAAGAAGAAGAAGAAGAAGAAGAAGAAGAAGAAGAAGAAGAAGAAGAAGATTATGATTATGCTTATGATTATTTTGATAATATAGAAACATGCGTAGAAAAGGAGGTGATTTTATCTCGATCTCAATGGTTTTTGTTTGATGTACAGGAGAGTATTGCTTTTAAAGTTAGCTCTTATAAGCGACATCAGCTTTGGCTTGACTGGGAAGAAAAAGGTAGAATTGTGGGGGTTCAGATCAAGTAGCATGATAACCGGAAATAAAATATATCCGGCAGGATGTGACCCTAGAAATGAAGTGAGATTTCTCAAATATTAAGGCCAGTGATTGGGAGTAGATGCATATATTGGTTAATAGATGAACGGAACGTCTACTCAGAAACGAGAATCCATTAGAAATCATATTTAATATATATATATATATATATATATATCTGTGTGTGTATGTATTTATATGGAGCAATTTTTATTTCGCGCATGCGCGTTGTTTGAATTTGAATTTGTCGACTACACATTATAGTACGGTTAACTGGGCGCTGTTTGTGAGAAAAAGAGCACCATGTCTCGATTTACTCCGCTAGAAATTTGGAAACTGCATGCTGTACTGCTTGTCATTCGCGCCGAAATCTCCATTACGAACATTTCAGAGTGTTTGAGTGTCAATCAAAGGACAGTGCAGAGGATTCGGAAAGAGTTGGATGAGTCTAATTGTGATTAAGAAGACGTTTGTAGTGATCACTAGTGATGTCGACGTTATGGCTCCATTCATCTTTCCCACGGGGCCTCACACTCAACATCGACGCCTACATCAAGTGAGCTGAGGAGTTAGTGCTGCCCTGGGTAAAAAGGATGGCTGCTGAATGACACTATGTCTGGCAACAGGACTTTGCACTCTAAATTTCTGTGACTATAACATCCCTTACATCTAGCCACCTAAATCCTCGGGAAGCAATCTCTTTGATTATTATATGTGGGCTGCAGTTGAGAAAAAGACAACAAAACCCATTTTAACACCAAAGATGAACTGCTGTTAAGGATTATGGTAGCATTCACCAACATAAACAAAGAGACTGTCCAGAAGATTGTAGGAGATTCCGATATCGTATGGAGGCAGTGGTTGAAGACGATAGTGATTATATTGAGTAACAGATATTTTTGTGTAATTTTCATAAATATATCATGTGATACCAGGATTATTTTCACTTTAGACGATTAATTTATCCTCAGATTATTGCAAAAGTTCGTGCCAGATTTTCACTGTTAATATAAAATGACCGCTCCTTTGCTCATGTGTTTGTTTTGGTGCCAATTCTGGTATGTTCTAAATTGAAACGTTCCATTTTTCAGTTGCCAGTCAGACTATTCTGAATGTTGAGATTTTGTCCACAAATTAATTCCTTAAAGATAGAGGCTGAAAAATTTAACTAACGCAATATTATGTCATATGATTTTTTAGAAAGGAGTAAGCGTCGGAACTACGACACAAACATTCAAAACATTTATTTGGATCTATCAATGAAAATGCTCTACTTGCCATGGTGTAAAATAAACGCAAATTTATTGACGTAAGAGATTTCTATGCTTTCGAAAAGCGATATATCAACGGCCTTTCGCCATTTGAAGAGACTCGATCTCGTTTCCAAAGTCAGATAATCTGAAGAAATATAACAAGCTCGATGCTGATTCCCTTACTCTTACGCCACGGATAGGGGCCGCGCTTGGACAGCATTTTCTGTTCCGACCTCGGAATTACAATGTGATGGCTGTGTTTGGATAATAAAGCATTCCTATAACTCCTATAATAAATAAATATAAAATCATCCTTGATAATGGGTAAAAATTATAGACGAAAGCCCTCAGATATACAGAACAATCGAACATTTTCTACAGAATTTATGTCAAGAGAAGAAGAAAATTATAAGAACACAAGACAAATTTAATAAGAAACATAGCCACAGTAACTTGTCGGTCGTTTTTAATATATATATATATATATATATATATATATATATATATATATATATATATATATATTGTCATTCACAGATAGATTGATTCGCTGTATCACAGCTCATCAGTGTGGCGAGACGTTCGGTTGCCTCTAGCTAGAATCGAAACGCAGATGAATTAGCGACAATCGGAGATTCTACACCTAAGCTGCTGGCGTACGGCAGGGATGAAGCTGAATTTAAGCGTTTTTTATTTTTAGATAAACACACAGTGACTGATAGAACTCAATTCGTTTTACCGAAGAGTCTTGCATTATTAGCAGTAATAGTCACTGTTTACAAACTCACACTTCTTCCCTTCAGAGCTCAACCGAAATAAATTTTTCAGGAGCATATTGAATATTCATATGCCACACCGTTTGCACTTTTGGACATTCATGTCAAACGCAATGTTAAGTTGGTGTGGTGAGTGTATAATGACCGTTATTTAATTGGAAAATGCCTTAGTTTATCGTAATGCTGGCGTAGTTAAGTGCTATTTATATAATGATGTAATCTTTTCCCAAAACTTTTTTAAAAATTTAAAAAATATTCTTATGACATTAAATCTAGCAATCGGTTGGTTTATGGTCATGAGAAATATTATTAATTTAAAAAAAAACATAATCTTTTTCAGATCCTCATCAGTGAGGCATGCTATTTTCGCCAATCAAATTTAAACAAAGAAAAAAAATCATAAATAACGAAGTAGCGTTATTCTTGATCTTTTTCTGTTTCTGGTTTTACAAAATGTTTTGCAAAAGAAGAGAACCAATGATGAACATTGTATGTGAACAGAATAGTTGATCTTTTCAAACTTCCAATAATATTTCCTACGGTACGTTTAACGCGGCATAAGACGAAGGAATATAACTGCTTCTTTCCAACTGTTGAGAATCGACCAGCAAAAAGAGTTTCTTTGATCCTAAGCTCTAGCGATCCTTCCTGGAACCAGAATAAGTTAGCAACGATTACAACCACAATGAAGGTTTTGTTCTTGTTTTGTTTTTTCTGAATGATTATCATCCTGCCGATATTTGTGAATATGTAAACTATTTCATTTTACTATTTCAGCATGAAAGGTTGTTTTTTTTAATCTTTGAACATCTCATAAAAAATATATGAAGTATGTTTTATTCTATCTTCTGACGATAGCCAAAACCTATAAAATAAATGTGAATGTATTTTTTTACTGATCTAACGTCGCAATGCATCCAATAAACCTGGCCTGAGATGAAGAGAAAGTAAAAAGAAAAAAAAAAGAAAGATTCAAAGACTCAAAACAAATATGAAAGGATTCTTTAGAAGTATTTTCGGCTTTGATTCGTTTGAGTTCGTCTTCGTTTGCTTATGTTTCGATGATAGGCGAATTGTGTTAGTTTTTCATTTCGCTACGTAACGTTTATTAAATAAGAATTTGCGTAAAATTCCATTTATTGGTTCGTTTTATATAACGACGTATGATCCCTGAGCAAATATTATCGATACATCTGTGTTCCTCGTCACTTGTTTTAATATATATATACCTTCTCCATACACATGAAAGTTGTCGATACATTAAAAGAAGATGACCATTGCTGGCAAATTTGGTCATGGTGTTTGTTTTTCGCGAGAATAAAAAAGGCTGCTGAAAAGAGCATGTGACTTGAAATATGTATTGTAGATAAGGCCAACAAATTTGGTTTGTTCAGGGCATCGCTTGCTTTGTAAAATTCTCACCTGTGTTGTAAACATTTTTCAGGCCCTATCATGTTTTGTAAACACTGTTCAGAGCCTATTTAAAAAGAAAAACACTTTTCAATGCCTAGCTTGTTTAATACACTTTGTTCAGGGCCTAACTTGTTTTACATAATTTGTTCAGGGCCAAGCTTGTTTTGTGAACAATGTTCAGGGCCAAGCTTCTTTTGTAAAATTTGTTCAAGGCCAAGTCTGTTTTATAAACTCTTTTCATGTCCTTGTTTGTTTTGGTAACATTGTTCAGGGTCTAGTTTGTTCTGTAAGTACTGTTCGCGGCCTAGCTTGTCTTGTAAAATTTGT
The DNA here is from genome assembly GCA_964036315.1 of Acanthosepion esculentum. Taxonomy (NCBI): domain Eukaryota; kingdom Metazoa; phylum Mollusca; class Cephalopoda; order Sepiida; family Sepiidae; genus Acanthosepion; species Acanthosepion esculentum. Next base: position 88,618,976 of record OZ038487.1, read on the forward strand.
TCAGGGCCTAGCATGTGTTGTAAATTCTGTTCAGGGTATAGCTTGTTTGGTAAAATCTGTTCAGAGCCCTGCTTGTTTTGTAAACTCTGTTTAGCGCTTACCTTGTGTTGTAAAGTTTTCAGCGCTTAGTGTGTTTTGTATGCACTACTCACGGCCTAGCTTGTCTTGTAAAATTTGTTCAGGGCCTAGCTTGTTTTGTAAACTCTGTTCAGGACGTTCGTTGGTTTTCATGTGACAGGTGAGAACAGATAATTTTTCTCATGTCATCTGATACACCACCAAGTTCAAGGTATTCATTAAACGATTACAGAAGTTGCTGACAAATCTCTCTTCTTTTTTTTTTAGTTATAGTGACAACTAAAATGACTGTGGAAGGCAGCAAGTGGCTTGCACTGATTATTACGGATAATGATTATTGTGGATAATGATTATTACGGATAATGATTATTACGAATAATGATTATTGCGGATAATGATTATTGTGGATAATGATTATTACGGATAATGATTATTGATTAATGGGGATAGTGATTATTACGGATAATGATGGTAAACTAAACGATTGTGTACAGGACCTGGCCTGTTTTGTAAATTTTGTTCCGCTTTTTCGTTTGTTTTAACGTGGTAGATAAGACCTGGCCGGTTTCTGCAAATTTCCTGACATGTTAAGTTATTCCCAGCATGGAACTGATCGTAATTTGTTCATTGTCAATGGTTTACCGCTAGCACTTCCTGTGGCTAAAGAAACCTGCATTTCGAACGGCATATTGTGCTTCACATCACCTGTAAATTGATGAATCTTTGGATCAATTATTTTTTCCTTTTCCACCTATCCGCTTGGTATTTCCACAACTTATTATATACTACGAGCGCATATCAATATGACTGTTGTGTACCCGCGCATTATTTGGTAGGCCTAGTATTTAATCCCTGTGGAATTATACGTCTAAATCTGTAAATAGTTTCATGTAGGTGACCTAATCAAAAAGTATCAGAACTGGTGCTATCAATTCGGTATTGTGCCCTTCGTAAGTTACACCATTTTCCCTCCCATCGTCTATATTAATGTAACTCTTTTTCTGAGATAGTGATAGGAGCTTCAGTATCTGTCTATATTTCTGAGATGAGGTATTATGGACACTATTTACATTGCTAGGACTATCATACTAACTGATAAACTGATATCCTTTAGACATGACAAGTAGGACTAGAACAGTCTAGAACCAAGCGAGCGAATAAAGGGTTCACTTCGACATTCCATCAACTGAAGAAGGCCGGAGCGTACAACGGCCGAAACTTTGTGATAAATATGGCAACAAAGATGAGGAGGATAGTCCGAGGAATGTAAATTGTGAGAGGATCTTGTTGGTATACTTTTTGGATTTCTTCGACGTTTTGAAATCTTGTTCCTTTCAAGTCGGATTTGAATTTTGAAGAGGAAAAAAGTCGCAAGTGGCGTCATCTGGGGAATATGGTAGTAATCGAACCCGAGGAATCTTGTTCTTGGCCAAAAACAGCTGCATACGCCATGGTCACCGATAGAACCCCTGTGTTATGGTGAGCCGACCACACTCTACACACCTCCCTTCTGAGCACTGCTATAAACAACGAAAATGGGCGAGAACATTATAACTTAGTGCGCATACGCGTCAAAACTCCCAATCAATATGTGCTAGCGACTTCACTCTGCGTACTTGATTTCCGTTACTATAGGAATTGTACCGTTAATTTTTGACCAGACCTCGTACATTAAAATAAGCACAAATTGACATAAGATTCACCAAATACAAGGTTTGAAGGGCAATCATGATGAAGATTTACTGTTAAATGGATCTGAGTCGTGTGATTAAGAGGAGAATAAATGATGATTGACTTTTGTAGAGGTCAAGTTTGTAGTGTTCAGGATATCGTGCGCGGAAGTCTATTTGAAAAAGGAATTGTTCCCGAGAAAAAGCTAACAAGAATGAGGGTTAGTAAGAAAACGAACGTCGAGTATACGAGGACTGATCAAAAAATATCGGGACTTGTGCTATAAAAATAAGCATTCCCGGAACTCCTTTTTTGGGACAGCGAGTAGCAGCCTCAACGCTTTTTTTTTTTTTTTGGATTACCTGATGTCTTGAAATCTTGTTCCTTTCAAGTGGGATTTGATTTTGCGAAAGAGGATAATCTGTGGAATATGATGATTGTAAGACCTGGAGAATGTTGTGCTTGGACCTGCGGTGTTGAATGGGCAGGTGTATTGTTATGAAGTTGCCACTCACTGAACGCACGTAACTTTGTCATTTTCCGACGAACAGCCTCCCGCTCGTCATTTTACAGCTGAAATGGCTATATCTATGTTCGTTACTAAGAGTTTTTTTTCTAGCATTTCCCACTTGTGAAACTCCCTTCAGAACTTCTTGCTTTCTACTCAAATTAGATATCCAAAAAACTGAATGCAATGTCAGTCGTAATAATCTGTCTACTTAATTTCTGTTCTCTATTGGTCTTTTGCCTTCATACTGTTTTCTTTTTTCTCGTACTGTCCCACACTGAGTTAGCCCTTCCATCTTAGCGGGTTCATTAGCGTACTTGGTGTGAAACGATTCAAAAAGTTGTTTCAGATGACAACTTAATTTTTAGATTTGGTAATGCAATTTTATTTAACTGTGCACTAATTGACTGAAGACTTTTAAAATAATACACAGTTCTCCAAAGATTAAAAAAGAAATTCCAATCGATATTTTTTTAAATTATTTTTTATTATCTTAATAAAAGAAAACAATATCGATTGGTATTTCTTCGAATTTCGATGGAGGAAAAAATATATAAATAAATAAATAGAAATCACCACTGTATGGTGACTGTCGGTTTCATCTTTCAATATGACCTTCGAAACGTGTCTATAACTCTAAACTATCTCTATCAAGAATATTTAATGAAAATAACATTATATAAAAATATTTTAACATCTTTTAACAATGGAAGGGTCATGAGTAAATTTCTTTTTTCTTCTTTTTTATATTCACTAGGAGCTTATTTACACTATGTGCTCTTTAAATAATAAATTCATTTTTGTTGTGGCTTCTTATTTACCACTCCCCTTGCGCAACATTTCCAGGTTTTATTGTTGATGTGCCAACGAAATTATTTGATGTAACGTCGGACGAAAAAGAATTATTTAAAAGAATGTCATCCTTCATTTCTGAAAAAAAGTATAAATGAATGCTCGAGATGAACGCTCGTATTAAAAAAAAACCCACAAAAATACATTACACCGTAACTGTCAAAACACGAGGAAAAATAACAACTCTAGAGAAAAACACCTTTGAAATGGCTATAGAAGTGACCGAAAGTACTCGGGACAATAAAAATTATGGAATATATCTGTACACCCTTAGGCCTACAATTCGGAAAAACGTAAGAATGCTGGAAAAATTTAACAGAAATTATTTAATACATCCTTGTCTGAAATATAATATATATGATATGCATATGTATGTATGTATATATATATATATATATATATATATATATATATATATATATATATATATATATATATATATATATAATATGAAATATATAACATATATAATATGAAATATATAACATATATATATATATATCATATATATAATATGAAATATATAACATATATTATATACATATAATATATATATATATACAATATATATATATATGTATATATATGATATATACATATATGTATAAATGTATATGCATATAATATATATGTGTATATATATATATATATATATATAGAGAGAGAGAGAGAGAGAGAGAGGGAGAGGGAGGGTGATAGAGAGAGAGAAACAGTTTGACAATTGCCAAGGCGTGAAACCCAGGGTCGGAAACTCATATCCATACAACTTATTGTATATATATATATATATATATATATATATATATATATATATATATATATATATATATATATATATATATATATATGGTGATTGATAATTTTCTCCTTTTCCTATGTATGAGTGGCCAGCTAAATGCCCTGACTTAACACACAGTGATTTTTTCCTTTGGGGTTTGTTGAATGAACAAGTTTACTATGGAGATCACATTCTTTGGAAGAACTTGAAGTGCGAATCCAAAAAGTCATATCTTCCATACCACAAGAGTTCCTAATGAAATCAATTGATTCCTGGGCGGCTCGACAATTGGGTTGCGAAATCTGGTGCCCATATCGAATTTTAAATAAAACCTCATGTTAAACTCATTCCTCTCATATTTATTTCTTGTAAATATTTTAGGTAATAAATATTATAAGTATTTTAAAATGTGGTGTTTCTTTTCCATCTCCCTGTAGTTATTCCAAATGCAAGAAAAAATCTTCAGCAGCAAACTATCGCAAACCGAAACTGAAAAAATTCGACATTAGTTAAACAGCAATATGTGAGATAATCCTGCAATTTTGGAAAGTGTGAGTTGCATGATGACTTTGCTTTAATTGAAGAATTCCCCGTTTTATTTACCCGTCCTGGGTTAGACGTTAAACTACATCCGCGTCCTTGGTAAGACGATAAACTACATCCATCAGCAAGGTCTCTGATCAGGAGGTTTTGTGGAGCGTGGAATCACCTCTTAATTGCTGGTGTTCCCAGTCCACTCTGACCCAGGGTTGTAGCACATGTTCGGGTCCCCTCTATGGGAAAATAGTTAACTATTACCAGCAATACATTTTTGAAAAATATATTACCAGCAATACAAATTTGAAGGAAATATATTACCAGAAACAAATTTTTGACAAAACAAAATATTACCAGCAATAAAAATTTTTGTCGGCATTAAATAACCCATTGAGGTTGATATGCCGTAAAACAAAATAAACCAAACAGCTTTATTTACGAAAATCCCAGTCAGTTGTGGTTATTCATTGGTCATTTGTTTGTTAAGTCGGCTGATACGAATTATTTAACTCTTCAGAACGTAAATTCCTCTATGTTTTCCTAATTAATTAAACTTGGTATCCATGAATATTTTATTTCTTTAGATCACCATACGAAAATCCTCCGTCTGTAATATTTAACCAAACATTTACATTAGCTTGAAGCTTAATCACTTTTCTGCCCTGAAATAATATTTTTTCGGGTAGTATAAACTTCAGCTTGCGTAGAACCGCTTTGATAATCTCTTAAAATACAAAAAAGTATGAACTCACACCTTTCAAGTGGTTTGCTTCAGAAACAGGAAACGTCAATGATAATTATTTTTTTCTCTCGAGAATAAATATAATTCTTCTTTTACAAATATTTTTGCATAATCAAAGGAATAAAGTAAAGGCAAATAACAAGCAGCAGTTTTTGTTAATCATCAGTGATAATTTTAGACCAAAACTCCAGTTAGTTTTTTAATATAGAGGGAATATTTTCCCCAATGAAAAAAAATTCTAAGTCAGATAATTACGCGCATCGTCTTTTGGCTGCGGCTTATTTAATGAAATATTACATTTATTTTCCTTTTTTTTATAGTTGCGTGACTAGACACTTAATGTATTGTGGCATATGCACGGTGGGGTAATGGATAGAGACTCAGACTGAGAAATCAGCGAAACGAGATCGAATTCCAGGAGACGATTTCGAATTCCAGTCGGATCCATTAACCTATCGCAAGAAGATATGAATCCACTTCTTCTCCACTCCAGCTATGGGTACATAACAGGATAGACTGGGTTCTATAGCCTTGGGTGGAAACAAGTCCAGGAGAAAGTATCTCTGAATTCAAAACCGGCATGAAGAGGGTTGGGCTCCGCCAGGCTATCTTTCCCAAGAAACACTACTTCTACTGCGGCTGCTGTACACCTGTTGCACCTAAGACCCTGATGGGTTATGGGACTCACGATCCGACCACCTGTGGCCCACTGTTCGAAAGAGGTTACCAATTACTTCCCTAGAGAGTGGGTATTTTGGTATGATAAAATGAGAACTTTCCGGTGGTAACATCAGAATTTATATCCGATTCAAACATTCGATTTCGCAGTTAGAAAGAAAAAAAAATGGATGCACAATTTTCGATATGTTACTATCAGTATTCGATCAGTGCAGCTGTCAAGAAAAACAGTAACAAAAACTCGAATTGTTAATATATGGATCGTTGCATCTGCAATGGAAAACAATTGCGCTCTGCTTTGTTCGAACTGTTTTTTTCCGACACTTCTTCGTAAGAATCAATGTAATATCTGATATATGGATGGCCGATTCGCTTCCGAGTATACCTCTCTGTTTAGATGGTTACATCATTCTTAATGTAGATGCAAGCTCAGGCACATTTCTGTTTAAACAATACCCGCACCTTAGTTTGCGTAATGTTAAAATATAAGAATTGGAGATCACACAATACAGCATGTACGAATATTTAAATATTTTGGAGTTTCTTTATCAAAGCATAGAAAATATAACATTGAGAAGCAAGAACCACTGTAATAGAAAAAAATACCTTCCAAAAGAAAAGTTTTAAGAATTAGGAATGTGAGTTGAATTGTTTGCAATACAAATACTCCTAGATGCCAGTGAAACATGGAAAATATCACAGATGTTGAGGAGAGGAAGCAACAGAGCTGTGCTTCTTCATAAGAATCCTGAGAATATCAGGAACCGAACATAGGAATAAGGACAACGGAAACAAAATAAATGCTTATATTTGGAATCAGAAAGAGACAGTTGATATTTCTACGGGTTATATTGAGAAAAGTGGGCTTGGAGAATTTGCCACTCACAGGATATATTAAAAAAAAGAGGAGCAGAGGAAAACAGTAATTAATTTCTCTAGTCAGATTTTACAAGATGCGACAGAAATACCTAGTGGGAATATCTCTCACATAATGCCAAGACATCAGCTCTAAGAAGATACTATATCCACTAATGTGTTATCATTATATGGAAGATGTTTAGCGGGTATATCTGGGAAGCAGCCTATATAAATGTATGTTCGTACTGGGAGTAGAAATGTAAAGAAAACACAAAAGTTACTGAGATCTACAAAGGATAGTAAGATGCGAAGGGCTTGGGTCACCCACGTTAAGGGTTTTGCTGTGAGAATCAATCAGTTGTAATTTGTTTGTACTCCAACATTCCCTTTCTTAATGTTCTATGTTATTTTTAATTCTCAGTTACAATGATTTCTCTTTTAAATGTTATTCTATATTTGCCAGCCGTGTTGGTATTTTCCAGCTAATAAATGGACGTTGCTGAAACATTTTTATGTTTTATTGTAACGCTGCGAATACGTTACCTTGTTACGTTCTATTAACAAAACAAAAAGAATTATAACATGCTTTTAAATTTGTCATTCTCATTTTGTTTAAATGCGAAAATAATATTTATAAATTCTCTCTCTCTCTATCTAACTATCTCGCTTTCTCTCTCTCTCTCTATATATATGTATTATATATATTTATATATATATATGTATGTATATATATATATATATTAACCAATATTTAATAATATCAACTATAAACATGGACACAATATTTTGACCGTGTTTTGAAAAGTGAAACCTTATATAAATAAATACATACAACACACCATTTCTTATATAACAGTTAAAATATTTCATCCTTGAAAACGGCTAAATGTATAACCGAAAGCGCTCGGATAAACAGAACATTCGGACAGTTTTTTATATAATATATAATCGGAAAAAAAAATAGAATGCATGAGAAATTATTTAAAAAAAATAATCAAAGCACCTTGTCTGTCGTATTCAACAAAATGTGTATTATATATATATATATATATATATATATATATATATATATATATATATATATATATATATATATATATATATTTATATATATATATATATATATATTGGTGCTATTATAGTAAGATATCTACCGTCCATTTTTCTACTATTGTATGATATTTAGCAACTGTTGGAAGTATGGAATAAGCTATGGTTAAGGTTAGGGAGGCGTGGTTAGGGGTTAGGGTTATGAGTTAGTATTGGGGTTAGGGTTAAAGGGTATGAACAGTGAGCTGGTCCTCCATAAAAAATCATTAACAATTTTTATACAAAACATTTAAAAGATATTGATTTTAAAGTTTGTAAACTGGTTTGATATCAGTTAAAAAAAACAATAAACAGGTCATCCTTTTTACTCACCATTTTTCAGCAACAATGAGTACATAATCATTTCCGGAAAGTCGCAAATGTGTCGGTGCATATCACACTATATTGTCACCTCTATATTTATGTGAAGGTCAAGTTAGGCATTGCGTAATATTTTTGGTTTTTAAACCTTACTATTACGTTGTGATAACGTTTAAGGTCAGTGGTCAGCTTTGCATCAAGAAAATAGTCTGATTGCAACGGTACAGTAACCTCGACACAATGTCCCGTATAGTAAAACAAAATACAATCTGTTGGCAGCGTTGCAAAAAACGTTTCGTATTTGTTGTGCTGAATATTTTATTTCCATTATTTACAAAATTTACATTTTGAACTATTATTGTTGTTATTACAATACAGTGAATTCCGAAATCTTTATTTATGAGCTATATTGCTGAGTCCATTGCGGTTGTTTTCGTCCCATTGCTTATGTCTAGGGATACCGCATCTAGTTCGTATTTCAAGTACTACTCAGTTATTGCTCACACTGTTTCCATTGAGTCCAAGTTCACACTGCCCGGCCAAGGGATTGAACTCACAATTACTATGTCTCCAAGTTTTTTTTACTAGTATTTTCCTTTAATCAAACTAGTAATTTAATAGTACGCTTCCTTTCCCATTTATTTTTTGTTAGTACTTGGCTAAAAGAGAGTTTTCGTGTTGTTTCTGATTTTGAGCCAAATGTTCGAGTGAATCATACATAGAGGTCGGGGGAGATGAATGTCGGGCAACAACATCGGGATTTATCCAATAAAGTGTAGACACGAAGTCCGCCAATCGACGTTCTCGCGAAATGGAAATCTCGTGAGGCAAGACGAGAATAGGAAGATAATTGCCGCAACTCGTATCAGACTAGTACGTTTATGGCAATCAGTATGCGGATGGCGCAGAGAATGAATCTCGCTCAAGTCGGCTGCGGCACGCTAAACTCATTTTGTCACTGAAGAAGACGTCAAGTTAGAAAACAGCGACCGTCCGCTGTGCTGACATTATTCAATTTGGGCCAACAGAGATCGATAGAGGCATTCCCGGTAGACAATGCGAACTGGTAACGCGCATATTTCGACGAGGCTAGTTTAATCATGGTTCTGGTTCAACGTGGACAGTAGAATTAACCGGACTCTTTCAGAATGGAAGATGTGTATTCAGGTGTACACACGTTAATTATTACGGGTAGTGGGCATACGCTGCCGAAACAGAGAGCATTTAGAAATGCATGCACGTACACTATTGCCATTATATGTACTATGAAATTAATAAATATAATTGTCTCTTTAAAAATTCACATATATATATATATATATATATATTTATATATGCCATATTTCAGTTAATTTCAGAATAGCCGTGAAAAGTGATTTTCTTTTTGGTCGAAGCAAAGATTCGCAATAAAAGTCCATCTTAAATTGAAACCTCTTCTTCCGACCAGAGATTAAACTTACGATTCATGTGATGCGTAATGCACAGAACAATTAATCCCCTAATTTTCAGCAGTTATGTAAGTTTTAAGGCTGCTCGTTCTGCACTCAGGATTTTCGCACAGAACAATAGTGCATTAAAGTCAATAGTGCGAAAACAGTCTAATCCAATAGAATAAATAAAAGGTTCATTTGAAAAATTCTATGAATTGGCCCAGCTCGGCATGTAACTGATGAAGGTCAGATGTTGGCCAAAATGTTTTGATTATAACTACAAAGAAAAAGATAAGAATCTGCATGTAAATAAGGTAAATAAAGACGGCGAGATGGACAAATTTCAAATCTCAATTGTTTGCGTCATTTAAAATATGATATTTCATTAGAAAATATTCAGTTTAAATACAGAGTAATATAAAGTGAATGCAATGGGTTACCCATTTGGTTCATAGATATTACTTGTTACCCAGGATTATTTGCCAGGCCAAAAGTGAAATTTGACGTCAGGACACATGCCCATTTCAATTTCATTCAAATTGTTTATGTTCATTTGCATGTTCATATTTATAATTTAAGACAATTTTAGACCCAAAATTATTTATACAAAATGAAAAAAAAATTATTTTAGTTATTAACGAATTATTTCTGTAAAGATGAATAAAATCTTAGCTATCTGTATTTTTAGGTTAAAAAATAAATTATAAGTTTCTTTTGCCTCCAACTTTATAGTTTTACTAGTCAGACACGGTAGGGTTTGTCCAGATTGAGGGCGTGTATTACTCAAATGTTTTAAGTCAAACTGAGGGTACTCGGTGTAAGTTCGCGTGCGTTTGTTATTTTATTGGTTCGTTTTTTATCGTTATTTACACACGCTCTATCTCTGATATTGAGCACTTTATCCCATAAATATAGCACACTTTAAAATTATATTTCTTCATATATATATATATATATATATATATATATATATATATATATATATATATATATATATATATATATATATATATATATATATATATATATATATCGGGAATTCATAGCAGAAGAGTTGTATTCATACATTTCCCAAAGGTATTTGCGCCTAAGTGAATATAACGAACCAAATGTAAATTAGCTCTCTGATTCATAATTCTAAGCTTACAGCACCTCGTATTCTCAAGTGGTCACCCATGTAGTTACTGTCCAGGCTCAACGTTACTTAACTTTTCAAAGTTTATGTAGCAGTAAACCGTTTGTGTGAGTGGTTGTGTGTGTACATTAAATAGCGCCAGAACCTGTACGTCATTCAAACACAATTCCACTTCCTTCTAAAGTCAACTCTACATTTCTAACGGCCGCACGTAAAGATTGAACGATTATTTACCTTTGTTTTACTCAACAGGAGTATTTAGGTTCACCTATCGTCTGGTTTACACTATTCTCCTGTCTTTTGAAGAATTGTAGAGATTTATAACATGTATACTACTTAGGTTTGGATTTCCAGTTCCGTCTAACCTCCGTTACTTCTCATTCACTTTTAGCTGTCTCTTGCATCATACTGTTATTATAGCCATGCTTGGGAGAAGTGACATAGATACACACACACACACGCATATATATATATATATATATATATATATATATATGTATATATATAATCGTGGAGAAATGAGACCAGTTTCAAATACAACATATATTAACGAATTTATTTATAATTTATGCATATATACATATATACAATTTTAAAAAGACATTTATTCCGCCTGTAAGACAGCAAAATACCAAAACAGGCATCAACGGTTTTAGTACAATAAACAAGCATAGAATTTACATTCTGGCATGAAGAGGTCAAAATAGAAAACAAAGGCTTTCCAAATTTGTCTCAAAAATACATACATATACAAAGGAAAACCTCATCAAAAAACATTTCCCCAACTCTGAAACTAACCCACTTAGTACAATATTTAATCCTAATACTCTTAAGGTAAGATATAGTTGTGCAGATAACCTAGAGAAAATAATTAAAAAACATAACAACAGAGTCTTTAACAAGTATAGGGACTCAGAAAACTTGATAATTCACCAGGTTGCAAGCAGCAATACTAAGCATAATGACACGAATAATAAATTATGTAATTGTAGAAATCCTAATAATTGTCCATTAAAAAATAATTGTTTGACTAGTTCTGTAGTTTATCTTAGTGCAATATCAACACTAGAAAATCCAAATATAAATAAATTTTACAATGGAAGCACCATGAGACCATTCAAGGAACGTTGGCGGGGTCATATGCAATCTTTTAATAACAGTAACTATAAGTACATGACTTTATTATCCAAATACTTTTGGAGTCTAAAAAAAAAGAATAAAACACCTACGGTTAAATGGAAATTGATTAAGAAAGCCTGGACATGTAACTCCCAATATGCCCCGGCCTTAACGAAAAATTTGAAATAATTAGATTTAAAAATAAGACTGACCTTTTAAATCAAAGATATGAACTAACAGTTAACTGTAAACACCGTTTTAAATTTAACTTAGTATAGAGATCATATACTTTCAATGATAATGATAAGTTAAATTTAATAGACTATTACCTTCATAACATGATGTTCACCTGGTCGATATGAATGTGTATTGTGTACTTACAAAGTGTTATGCGTGTCTGTATTTTGTATGTATATATTTGTATGTTATGTATGTGTGTTTCTACTGTTGGATGTGTATGTGTGTATATAGGGGTATATATATGTTAGTAGTTTTTTTTTATATGAAGGTATGTGTGTATATTGACACCTATCATATGTTAACCTGTTTATGTGTACGAGTAGGGATGTAAACTTTGGTAGGTGTCTACTACTACGTGTGTAAGTATATGTATGTGTATATGGATATGTATGTGTACTTGTGTGCGTGTAAATGTGTATATATATGTATATGTATGTATAAGTATATGTGAGTGTACGTATGTGTGTATTTGTGTATGTGTATATGTATGAATATATATACATATATATATATGGATACATGTGTGTGTGTATGTATGCATGTGTAAATGTATTCGTTTAAATATGTATATATGTATGTATATATGTTTGTATATAGGTATATATATATATATATGTGTGTTTGTATATAGGTATATATCTATGTATTTAGATGTATGCGCTCGGATGTGGGTGTATTTATATATATATATATATATATATATATATATATATATATATATATATATATATATATATATATATGTGTGTGTGTGTATGTGTGTATATCTGGATGTGTTGATGTGGGTATTTATATATGATTATATATTTATGTATATATGGATGTATGTTCGTATGTCGTAGTATGTGTATTTGTATGTATATCTTAGTGTCGTATTTATATTTATATAGTTTTAATTTACGTTTGTTTGATTTTTCATGTATATGCGTGTATTTGTAAATGTCTGTTTATATGTTTAGTTTAATATACATATATGTATACGTGAGTATGTATGTATATGTAAATATGTATGTGTATGTGTATGTATGTATGTATGTATTTGTATATATGCGCTTCTTTGTGTATATATATTTTTACTTGCTTTATTTACTTCTTTACGGTGCTGTATGGGTCGATATATTTATACATGCTTATATGTATGTGTATGTGCGTATGTGTGTATAAGCGTATCTGTATGCGCATATATGTATATGCAGGTATATGTGCAGATCTGTATGTGTATATGTGTGAATGTACGATTATATATGGAGGTGCTTATTTACTTTTTCATGTAGTGTGGGGAAAATTATATGGTTAAAAAAATATATATATTTTTATATATATTTATTTTTTTAATTTTTATCTATATATATTTGACCAGATTAGTTATATTTCAAGTTAGAATTCGTTTAATAACATATTAAGCCCCGAATATATTTTGGCTATTGCGTCTGATTGTCTAGATCAATGAGCATGTGGATGTATGTGCCTGTGTTTATCAATGTCTATGTGTAAGGAAAGTACATGCACGTTTGGTTGCGTGTTTGTGTTTGTGTGTGTGTGTGTGTGTATGTGTTTTTTATTTTTTCAAGGTTCGTGTCTTGTCACCGTTTTTTGTGTGTGCGTATATATATCTAAATATGTTTGGGCGCTTATGTATTATAACGTGAGTGTGATTGAAGTGTTTTACGTGAGAGGTGGCCATTATGTTGAAGTTAAACTGTAAAGTGTATACATTTTTGTCTGGAGCGATCAACATCCTTTTTAACATAGTTTCAATGAAAAAATAAATTAAATAGCATATGTATTTTTTATTTTTTTATTTTTAATTTCAATTTCAAATTTTATAAATCTTTTAATATCTATGATAACCTTGCTTCGTTGTCAAATTTTTTGAATTACCATATACTTGTATTTTGACTGGTCATTCTAGCTTATGTAACAGTATTTACCCCTATCGAAGGATCGTTCATTAATTTGAAACTTTTAAAACCATTTATTCTACATTCAACATTCCAATATTTTTCTGTATTTTATATATATATATATATATATATATATATATATATATATATATATATATATATATATACTAGATAACACGTTCCCTCCCAGAAACTTTAAGTAAGGTCTACTCAGCATAGTTGCAGTATAAACCAGAAGTGGGCTCTGTGGGTTTTGAGCAAACACATATATACCCGAGCGAGCGTCTGCAATAGAGATTGGCTAGCCTATTATACCTATTATACGTGTATTCTCGACGACGAGTGCCCAGCTAGTATGTATGTATATATGTATGTATGTAAGTGTGTGTATGCCTGTGCGTATGTTTATGTGCGTATATGCAGACAGAGAGAACTAAAATATAGGTGGTTCAAATTACCCGAATACATTTCAGGGTTGATGAGTTACCATTATTTACATGCAGACTATTGTCCTCATCAGGTGTCTGTCGATTCGATACCCTTCGGGGAATTCTCATCCTGATTTAAATCTATGTGGCTGTCTAGGGATATCTCGTGACGTTCTTATTTAGTACTGTTCAATAAGTGATTACCCCATTATCCATGAAGCCCAAATACATTCTAATTTGCTCCGAGATCGAACGCTCAATTACTATATCACGAAATTCATGAACTAGCCTTTTATCCCACCTGGATATTGGATATTTCCAGTGGGAAAATCTTGAGTGGAATCTTAGAACTTATTCAATAAGTAACTGTTATTGGAATTTTCATACGAATATCCAGTGCATAATGTTAGATATCAGGGAGTAATATTCACCATTAAATTCATAAATTTTTAAATTGAATTAAATTACGTTAATGCTTTAATGGTTTTAAGTTATTAATGAGCAGAAAAAATCATATAACAACGAACACACACACGCACAACCAAACACACACAGACATATATATATATATATATATATATATATATATATATATATATATATATATATATATATATATATATATATATATATATGTATATGGTCTACGTTTGTATCGAGCACTTTAGTTAGTTGTTTACTCGTATCGGTTTTTTTTCTTTGGGCCTTGAACCTGTATCTGTGCTATTATTTTCGACAGACTTTCATGTTCCTGGCTCTTTCTTTTTTAAAACATTTTTGACCTTCGAGATTGATTTGGCTATTGTTAAATCAAGAATATATATATATGTGTGTGTGTGTGTGTGTGTGTGTGTGTCTACAGTTGGTATGACGCTTGCCTGATACCGTAACTGCCCGGGTTTCAATTCTCGGTAGTGGTTGCGCACTGCTGATGGGTTCCAAATATGGGACGAAACGGCCACCCAGTATTTTTTACATTCTGTTGAAGTTTTTTCTAGACTCGATGAAATACTTAATTATGACTATCTCAAATCTTCCGAATAATTTTTATCAGGTGTGTGTGTGTGTATATATATATATATATATATATATATTACAAAAAGTTAATCATAGCTTGAATCAATTAGTAATATTAATGCAAATATTGGCGAAATCCCTTCGCTAGTAGTCATAATTATAAGCATTATACTACTAACAATCCACTGAATTATGAGATCCTTATGTATAAAACGGATATGGTGTATCTTTTAATTCAGCTAGTACTTTCAAATGCTTCACGCATTCATCTTCAGGCTGTGTTTTTTCCTTTGAAATCAAAACTGGAAGACGAAATAAATGTGTTTTTCCGACCGAAAGTTGTTTTTAAGAATGAGCTATTTATTAACGGATATGTAGTGTTGGAGCGTGCAAATCGCAACGCTAAAGTTCAAATATTTCAAGTGAGAATTTTTATGCATTTTGTAATTTGGTAAATCCACGAATTTTTTATTATAAGTGTTTTTCAGTTAACATGACATGAACTAAGTAGAAGTTCAATTGACAGAGTGATATGTCTTAGTAGTGTTTTCTCTTTACTGCGGATCAATTGTTTTTCATGAACATAATAAAATAGGCAGCATATATTTTATATTACAAAGAATTAATCATACCTTGAATCAATTAGCAATATTTATGCAATTTTTGTCGAAATCCCTTCACTAGTAGACATAATTATAAGCATTATACTACTAATAATCCACTGAATGATGAGATCCTATGTATAAAATGGATATGGTGTATTTTTAATTCATCTAGTACTTTCAAATGCTTCACGCATTCATCTTCAGGCTGTAATTTTTCCTTTAGAATCAAAACTGGAAGACAAAATAAATGTGTTTTTCCGATCGAAAGATGTTTTTAAGAATGAGCTATTTATTAACGGCTATGCAGTGTTGATGCATGTGTCATTAAATAATATAAACAAGTTTTGTCTATTTTATGTAAATTCTTTTCTTATCGTACTAAATGGAGATGATACTTGTTGGTTGGCTATTTCAATTTGCCCTTTTACAAGGCTACATCTATAATTCCAAGTGTTGATAGTTTGGTGGGTTGCTGGATCATGTAAATTAAATTGTGTGTATTTAGGCAGCATTTTTTCATTGATACCTGTTTCATTAAATAATATAGACATATATATATATATATATATATATATATATATATATATATATATATATATATATATATATATATATATAATGAAAGCGGAGCCCTTAGAAATCCATTGTAGATAAATTATTTCAGGGAATCAGACACACATCTCTTCAGATCCCAAAACTTAACACATTTTGTTGTAATTTGTTACGTCTCACGAGATATGCGTCTGATCCGGTGGAATAAATTATCACCTATAGTTGTTTAAGGACACCGCTTTTATTATTATATTTGCTCTGTTCTTACATTGACCTCTCTTTGGATTTATATCCGCTTTGGATGTATCCCTACAAATTATCAATTATATATATATATATATATATATATATATGTTGTGGTGGGATCCACCTAATCTGCATAGGTGACTACCAACTATATAAATAATGGTTGGTACCGGAAGACGAGGGAGGTGGAATCACGAGATCCAACTAGAGACTCTGATCGACTGCGACTAGTCAACACATTCTCCAGGAACGTCTTCCCAGAAATATACAGAAATACTATATGTACTTATTGTGTACACTTTCTTGTTATAATACATTCTTGTTCTAAGTACATTTTGTGTTGCATTATTATTCCATGCAATAGGCGAGATTCAACATTGAGTCAAGACTCAACAATATATATATATATACGAGATTTCTTCAAAAAGTATCGGGCCTGACGTTAAAAAATCAAACTATAACACATACCAATTCGGTATTTAATGTCTTTCAAAGTATCCAGTATAGACAGAAGGATTCCTGGAAATCTGTTCTTTGGATAGTATGCAATATGCATAGTATTCTCCTGGATTCCATCTAGGTCTTGAAATCTTCATACTTCCAAGTGGGATTTCATTTTTGATGTGTTAATAGCCGCAAGGTTGCGAGATCCGGGTAATGTGGGTTTTTCGGAACTGGGTAATATGTTTAGCCTAAAACTGCTGCGCAAAAAGTGGTCAATAATGGAACCTCTGTGTGTTTGGGGGATACGGCCAAACTCTACGCACATTCCTACTCCTATCTTACAAAAAATATATTTGCCACAATATGTTAGCAATATAATCATGCAGGTGGTCAGTAGATATTTTGAACAAATATTCTGTATTTGACCATCTTGGGAAGTAGTATTACTCATATTAATAAACTCCCTGTGATTGTGCTATAGATGGAGACGCATGCACCAATCATTCCCAAAATAGTGAAAGTTCTCTCTGCATGCAGCTATCATACCACACAAATGAACAAGCGATCCGTTTGTTCCATTTGATGTGGGTTGCCATGTGGATAGTCGAGAGGGTGAAGGATCTCGTGGACTGGCGCTACGGAATAACAAGGAACTTTACCAGATAAGAGAAACCACATCTTGAAGACTTTAAATTGCACAAAAAATTAAAATGAATAGCAGTTTTAAATCAAAGAGAAAATAATGCCATAATCAAGGGGTTGACGTTTTACACTATATTAATGTGAGGAAGGTATATCATTCACTACTAGAAAGTTAATGGACTGAAACAAAAATTATTTGACAATAAATATTTTATAAGTTTTAACAGACAGCAATGCTAAATGTTTGGGCAATGAATGTCGAATCATTCCTTGTGAAGAAGACGGTATGCATTCTATTATACTATTGATCTGTGTATGTGAACATAGAAGTTAACACTTAGAGGCGACAGTCTTTTTCATGCTAGATGGAATCATCAGGCCACGAGGCCTGATGATTGCATCTAGCATGAAAAAGACTGTCGCTATATTTACACACGCTCTATCTCTGATATTGAACACTCTATCCCATAAATATAGCACATCTTATGACATCTATATATATATATATATATATATATAGATGTCTATATATATATATATATATATAGATGTCTATATATATATATATATATATAGATGTCTATATATATATATATATATATATATATATATATATATATATATATATATATATATATATATATATATATATATATATATATATATATATATATATATATTTATATATATATATATATATATATAACGGCTTAGTAGTAGAATGCCCGACTTCACCCAAATCAGTCGTATTTCGATCCTAGCTTAAGGCAACCGGACGACTAGCCACACTGATGAAACTGCGAAGCAGTCTGTCTGTAGAAACTATGTATATGTGTGTGTGTGTGCATGTATTTGCGTATGTATATTTGTTTAAATGTTTGTGTGTGTTTTTTTTTAATCTGAAGAAATATCTACTGATATTTGTGAAACCTCTTTCATATCAGCTTATATATTTATATTGAAACTATCTCTACACTGCTAGGAAAGAGAGTATCCACTGACATGTCCATGATTACAAGCAAATTCTATCTTCCGTTCTCCTGTTATTGAAGGCTAGTCTTGTTTTGACGTCAGCTCAGAATTAACACCAATTAGAATGTATAATCAAATGCGTTGCGGCATTTAGATTCCTTCTGGAAAAAGAATCAGTCGTAAACATGAAATATTAGATAAAGAAAAGGAGAAGAAAAAGCAAACAAGCAAAAGAACCTGACATAATTACGTAATTATCTAGAGTCTATATTTCTCTGACATTAGCCAAAAAAATGTTGAAAAAGAGAGCGTATGTTAAAGGAAATCCATCAAAAGAAAGCCGAGAATAAATAAATAATTAGGAAAGAATAAAGGAATTAATCAATGAAAGAAAGACAGAAAGAAAGAAAGAACGAAAAAAGAAAGAAACGAATGTGAAAGTGTAAGAATGAAAAAGAAAATAAACAATAAATCTTATTATAATGAATGAAAAGAAAAACACATAATTTTCCATCTTTCCGATAAAAAAAAACAATTAAAATGTATTACATATTTATTTAATCATTATACCACAAGCATGGCAATAAAGTCACTAAGACACAAAGAGCTAATATGTGTTACAGAATATGAGAGAAAATATATAAATAAATTACGTAACTTTTAATTTTGCCCCCCAAAAATTAATGAAAATTTACTGCACTAAGCTATGCACCCAAGTTAAACCAAGTGAACTTTATGCCCAATTACCTGTTTGAATTTCACCCAAAATTTGGTTTCAAACCATCAATGTATGGCTATTTTAGAGCGTATGACGGACAGACGAACGGAAGTCACAGAATTTTATATATACAGAAGATAAAAAAACGGAAAGGCCACAAACTACAGAAACTACCAATGACTCTGTAAACGTCTTTCCCATAAAAAAAAACTATAAAAATGATTACATATTTATTTAATCATTACATCACAAGCATGGCAATAAAGTCGCTAAGACTGTGTTACAGAATATGAGATAAAAAATAAGGGAAAAAACCTATTTAAAGAGAGAACAATAAAAGAACAAGGATTAAGAAGACTAATGATAACAATTGACATGCATTTAAATTTTTGAAGATCAAACGGTGATAAAACTATTGTGGAGCAGATGTATTAAAGAGAACAAACAATGAAAAAAAAGCACGTTGACGAGAAGAGAATAAAGAGAACGTTTCAAATAAAAAAGAAACACAAAAATGACTAATTAAAAGAACGGATAAGGAGAAATAACAAAAAAATAATAAACCTAGCCACGTGATTGAGACGAAATAAAATCATACATGTTTTATGTAATATTTTAAAACCTTTTTTGAACAGAATAACTTGTATATAAAAAATAAAAAATTAGAGAAAAGATATGCAAAAAACAATATTGCATTTTTATTAAATAAGTATTTGTTATTTTAATAACTTAATTGTTTTTAAATCAGTGGGCGTATTTTGAATTTTAAATAACGAGACTTTTAATTTTTCCCCCCAAAATTATGAATATTTATTGCTCTTAATCTATGCAACCAAGTTAAACCAGGTGTACTTTGTGCCCACTTACCTGTTTGCATTTCACCCAAAAACTGATTTCGATCCGGCAATGTATGGCTATTTCAGAACGTATGACGGACAGACGAATATAAGTCACAGAATTTTATATATATCGAAGATAAAAATACGAAGAGGCCACAAACTACAGGAAGTACCAATGACTCTGTAAATGAGGTATTCTGTCTGAGAGAAAATGATACAATCAAAGAAATAAATTAAAAGTATAGATTTCTGAAGAAGTTCATCTCTACAAATCAATCGAAACAATTTCAGAAACCTTTATGAAATCCAACCGAGTTCTTTAATTCCTTTGATAGGTGCTATTTACATTCATAAATAAAGAGGACGTATCAAATAAAAAAGGAAACACAAATATTAATAATTAAAGGAACGGATCAGGAGAAATGATAACAAATTAATAAACCAGACAATGTGATAGAGAAATAAATAAAATCCTCCATGTTATATGTAATATTTTAAAACAACATGAAAGAATGTGAAAGTAAATGACAAACAAGAAGTCGACATTGACAAATAGCTTAGGAAAAACAAAAAAAAATGTTATTATTTAATCAGTAATGTTTTTAAAAGTTGTCAAACGCCAGAAGAGACAAGGAAATATGAAAAAAAAAACACAAAGAAAAAAGACAACGAAAGCAAATAAAGTAAATGAATAATCACTGAAGTTAAACGAAAGAAAGAAAAATGTAACCTCAAGAGAGACTGATTGACTTGAATTTTACAACGTATCAAACATTTGTAGTTTATTTAAATCCAGAATATACTTTTGGATTAAAAGAATGTTTTGGAGTTAATAATAATATCAACCATTTTTAGTTTATTTAAATCCAGAATAAACTTTTGGATTAAAAGAATGTTTTGGAGTTAATAATAATATCAACCATTTGTAGTTTATTTAAATCCAGAATATACTTTTGGATTAAAAGAATGTTTTGGAGTTAATAATGATTTAGTGTGGCAGAGTGGAGTAATCTAAAGTGGATCTGATTGGGGGGGGGGGTCGAATTCGAATTCCAGTCGGATCTAATACATTCACTTACGTGCTAATACCCTTGGGAAAGGTAGTGATTTTCCAAGCGTAGCTTAGATGTGGCACAAGACCAAGTAGGGGGCACCCAGTGAAGATCGAACTCCCTACTCAGTCGTAACAGTTCTAGCGAGACAAGCTTGCTAACCATTACACCACCTCGAGGTGCCCATACCATTGGGAAAGGTATGAATTCTCTTCGTCCCACCCCAAGCAGAACAGACTGGTTTCCGGTCTAGGAAAAGGATAATCTCTGAATTCAAAACCGGCCTA
>OZ038487.1:88648217-88683217 GCA_964036315.1 Acanthosepion esculentum
ACTCACCTAGAGGCGAGTGAGCGTCCATCCGACCAAGATTAGTTAAAGCCAGAAAAACACAATTCTACGCCCCATCATTTTTCATTGCGTACGGCACGTTTTATTTTATTTTTTTTTCTGATTGATTCGAGTGGCATTGAGCACTTTTTTTGCCATACTGGTAAACTATTTGTTTTTTGGTGAGAGGGGGGGGTTCAATTGTGTGTTTTGAGCTTTATTTAATATTGTCCGGATGCATGCTTTCCCTATGCTAGTTAACTTTCGTTGATATTCATGAGATGCACGCAGCAGCCACATTTAATCCATCTCGGTGTTGCATGGAAGAACAAAATGTCCCGTTTTCGCATTGTAGGAGGCGACCAACAGAAAAGTACGTGAAAACCTCAAACTGACAGTTGTTTTTCGGTCACTGTGAGCCAGAAATTTAATTCGTAATTTAGTAAAGGTCTGCCGTTTCCTCTAGTGAATTCCATATATATATATATATATATATATATATATATATATATATATATATATATATATATATATATATATAATTAGAATTTTATTCAAGCAATAAACGTATGAAGCTTGATATTACTAGACATATTAAAAACGGGCGCAGCAACCGGTTTCGCTCCCGCTCATCAGGCTTACAACGGGAGATTTAATTTAAATTAAAAACACAGAAAATGTACAATAAAAGGAAATGTGGAAGAGGAGGGGAAAAAATGAGCAAAAGGAGCTAGAAGCAAATGACAGCAAACCCCAACAAACACTCACGTTGTTTACACAAGGAAGGCTTGCGGGACCCGATGTAAAGTGCCTCCAGGACCTTAAGGTGAAATAACGAGTGTGACCGGGACAGCACGGTGAACCGGTCAACACTAAAATTAGCTGCACACGATCTGCTCTTTAATAAGTGCTCACATATGGCGGACCCGTAGGTGTTTGGGACGAGCCCATTCAACGGCAAAGTGTGGTTCCTGATTTTGGTAGGAACGTGCTGTTTAATTCTCATGTCCAAGCGTTTTGTCGTCCTTCCTATGTAGAATTAGAATTCTAGAGCAGTATGAAAAGGAAGTCAGTTTTCATAGAATCATTTAAATTATAATAATTAATATAAATATACCAGGGTTATAAAATTATAAAAGGATAGCACAGACCTGTCTAAATATATATGGGACATTTCAGAAGAAAATAATAATCTTTTTCCATAAATTGAATGGAGAGTAATAAACAAGGCCAGTGAGCGTAATGCGAGATCTAAGTACTGCAGATAATGCTGGAGAAATTGGTGATTGCTGCATCTTCTTGCAAAAAAAGGTTTTTAAAAAACTGAGATAATGTTTAAACAGTTCTTTTCGCAGACATTGATATAAAACTATTATTCTTCTTCTCCTCCGCTTCTTCTTCCTCCGATGCGAGACATATCAGGCATAGCCACACGTCTCTCCGTCTCAATTTAAATTTTGAAAACTTTTAAACAGGTAAAGTTTACACAAAATATTTATGTACATATTCAACTTCTCTTTCCTATCGAGCGACCACTCTATCTATCTATCTATCTATCTATCTATCTATCTATCTATCTATATAGATACAAATTTTATAGAATCGTAATTGTATTTCTCCAAGGCTGGCTGCTACCCAATGTCAGAGAGTACAGAAATGCAAATATGAACAAACTAGACTAGACCGGAAATAGCATTGGGCATGTTGATCCCTTTTTAGACACGCTACTCGCAAATCCTATTCAAGCTTAAAATACCACACTATATTTTCGCTTAAACATCGAGTATGTTGACAAAGATTTTCAAGCCGTACCTGCAACTTCGGATTGTGCAGTATCCTTTCTTAAATACTTTTTTAACTTGTTTCATATTTTAAATTATGAAATAAAGAACAATAACTGGTAATAAAACGACAATTATTAAAAAAAAATACGGATTTTCTACAAAAAACGTCTTTCTCAAAGATATATTTTGTTGGCAAGAAAATCCTGACTCATTTGGGAAGCGGAAAGAAAACAATAAATCCTGTCTGGTGGAATTTTAAAGGAGTACTACATTTCCAGCTTGTTCCACACACGCAACATCAACACTAAACTGTACTGCCAGCAGATATACAGCGTGTACGACAAACTAGTCCCCAGATTTGATCAGTCGAGTCCGGGCTGTGTTTTGTTTGTAGACTATTTACATTATTCGTACTATTGTCTTCATCTTTATCGCCATATTTATTACAACGTTTCGGTCGTTGTACGCTCCGGCCTTCATCATGTGGTTGGAATGTCGAATTGAACCCTTTATTTCGCTCACTGGGGTAGACTGTTTTAGTTCCACGTGCCATGTCTAATGGATGTCAGTTGTCAGTTAATTCCGCTCTCCAAGTTCTCCACCGTCTTAACCAGGTATTGAACTCACACTGTTTGGGCCCGGTCACTGCATCTAACTAGCGTCTTTATCTACTGTGTCATGTGTTCAGTGAGCGAAATAAAGGGTTCAGTTCGATATTCCAAACTCCAGATGAAGGCCGAAGCGTACAACGGCCGAAACGTTGTAATATATATTGCGACTAAGATTAAGACAATAGTACGAATAATGTAAATAGTGTACATAATACCTCATCTCAGAAATATAGACAAAAACAGAAATGTAGTTATACAGAACGATGCTGAAGATATTATGAAACGAACATGCGACCAACGACGAAGTTTTGGAGAAAATGGAAACAAAATGTTAACTAATACATAACACCAGGAAAATACAGTTGAGGATTCTTTTGCACATAAAGAGAAAGTAGGGCTTGGCAAATATGATACTCACGGGACATATAGAGGGCATGAGG
This sequence comes from Acanthosepion esculentum, assembly GCA_964036315.1. NCBI lineage: Eukaryota > Metazoa > Mollusca > Cephalopoda > Sepiida > Sepiidae > Acanthosepion > Acanthosepion esculentum. Next base: position 88,651,050 of record OZ038487.1, read on the forward strand.
GTGAGAGGAAAACAAAGCATAACCTACTTAGTAAGTTTAACTAAATGAATAGCGGAACAACATTTTGGGGAAATAAAAGAAAAAAGTTTATTAAGAGCTACAAGGAAGTTGAGTAGAGACATGATGGCCTACAACCTGAGTGAGGACCCGACACAGAAAGAAGAAGAAAATATTTTTCATGTTAACTCAAATAAGATTGGAAAAAGAGACCGAATTAATCTGATATCCCTATATTTCAAAACCAAAACATTTAACCTAAAAACTCGTTGCAAGTCCTCAAATAGCGGGGCCAGATTGAGGCACGGAAATAGATGGCATATATGGCGCCAGACTCGCTAAGAAATATCTAAACCGTCGGCCGTATATAAAAGCTCTCTGAAATCAATGATTAAAATTGGTCCCGGGTGAAGAATATATGTAGACTGGCGTTGTAGAATCAGAACAAAGTGCTGTATCAATTAACCGAAGCCACACCACTTGTTGACTTACAATAGCAGCAGCAACTAACATAGATAACAAATGTAATGGGCGAGAAAATAATATAATGATAAATATGTTGAATTAAAATACTTCTTCAAGTAAATGTTTGTTAAGGAAGCCGCAATCAATAATGTTCCTGGACATTGGAAACATGTTTTCCAGAAATTTATTATAATAGACATATTTTATAAATTTCAACTGAATGTAACATTCTATTTTTGGTCAATGGACTCCAAATATTTCCTTAAAAGGAAACGACTAATATTACCATTGTCTTAACCATTGTGACAAGCTATCAAATAATTTTCCTAACCTTATTATTCGGACGCTGCATCACATGATTCAACCTCATCAAACAACGATGATTGTATATTTTGCTCGGTTTTTATCGAATGGAAAATGTATTTTCCACGCTTCTCATTCTTTTCAGTTTCAATTCCTTAATGGCATTGACTGCTAAGCAGGACAATATTCACAGGTTCGTCAGCTAAATTGCTTCAGTCCCCCATGGCATGAATTTGTTTACTTAGTTTATTGGCAGATACAATTTTAATCTGCATTATGACCAGAAGGTCACAAGCAGAAAGCGTTAAAAGTGAAAGAGTTGGCACGTAATGGGTGGCTAGTTTGCCTAGTTCTATATTGAGAATGATATCAGCTGAAACGAATATATATATATACATATATATATATATATATATATATATATATATATATATATATATATATATATATATATATATATGTATATATATGTGTGTGTGTGTGTGTCTGTGTGTCTGTGTGCCTGTGTGTGTCTGTGTGTGTGTGTGTGTGTGTGTGTGTGTTTAAACAGAAACTGCGATCTGGATGTGGAATGAAAGCAGTGATGGCACATACCCAGAATCCATCATAAAAATTCAGGATGTGAAATTAGTAAACACTAAAGATTTCAGATACCTCAGTGTATGGATCCTTTATAAAAAAAAAATAATGGAGAAAAGGAACTCGGATATAGAATTAATTTAGTTGTAACTATTTTACAGTGTTTTTTGTAAACCTTCTACACTTTGTTTCTCGATCATAATCGATTACTTAAATATTTTTTGCTTATTACGACATATAATTATTTCTTTATGCATTCGTAGTTTCGTAATTTGTTAATATGCTTTTACATTGTTCATTGTTTTTAACTGAGGTTATTTTACAAGATATTCATTTTTAGTTTTCGGTATTTAAGTAACATAGTAAAAATCAGTATTATTTAGTATTTAACAATTTTTGTTGTCTCGGAAGCTGATTATAGCTATTTTCTTCTAAAGACTGTGTTTACAGTTTTTTTTATTAATACTTGTAAAATACAAGAATGTGCATTTTCGTGTGTGTGACATTTGTGTACGTGCTAGTCACGTGTGTATATGTGACTGTGCGAGAAATAAACTTTGCGAGAGACGCATATGTGAAAGAGTTCATCAATCCAAAAAAAATAAGAAAGAAAAAAAACTTCACGCAAGGCTAACGGCAGGGTTCCATGTATACGCAACACTACAACTGAAATCCTGTTTATAAAAAAGTGAACAGAGACTAGAGAGAGAAATGCACGATTTTTAATAAGCTTAAGGAGCAGCACCTAGTGGCGTTTGTTTTTGTTTTTCAAAGTCAAGCGGGATAACCCACATTAGAAAATAACCTACTCTACACACGATGTCTTCATTTAAGTTATATTAATTTACTAAAACGTAACGCAGATTTGGCAGTAGGCCGAAAGAATCGAGCATCAAGTGAGAATCGAACTCGTCATTGAATTGCAGTTGATATAGCGAGATATGCTTGCTAACCATTACAACACGTCGAAGTGCCAGAATTACAAACAGTAGCTTAGATGTGGCACAAAGCGACAATCGGACTCTCTACTCTGTTGTAATTGGTCAGGCGAGTCATGCTTGCTAACCATTGCATTAAGTCGAACTACCCTTTTAAGTGTTACATAATTTCTAATCTAATTTAGGAAATGTTATATGACTATATATGTCTAGAATATGTAAACTAATACATAATATGATTTAGAGCTATCAGTTTTTTTTCATGTTTCCAAATCTTTATAGTGATTTTCTACAAGAAGCTTAGATGTGGAACAAGGCCGTGAGAATGGAGCACAGCTAAAATAGACCTCTCTACACAGTGAGACAAACTTGCTAACCTTTACACCACGTCACAGTGCCACTGTCATTTAATATAAAATTAAATTATAAAAATTAAAATTGCTCCCGACGATACTATCTTTTTCAATATCTGTCTATATTTCTGAGATGAGGTATTATGTACATTATTTACATTATTCGGACTATTGTCCTCATCTTAGTCGCCATATTTCTTACAACGTTTCGCCCGTTGTAATCTCCGGCCTTCTGCAGGTGGTGGGAATGTCGAAATAAAGGGTTCAGTTCGATATTCCAACCACCAGAAGAAGGCCGGAGCGTACAACGGTCGAAACGTTGTAATAAATATGGCGACAAAGTTGAGGACAATAGTCCGAATAATGTAAATAATGTATCTTTTTCACTTCTATACTGTTATATGAAAATGAAAATGATATCGTCGTGGTGTGGGGGAAAATGAAAAACAGTTATCAACAACGTCACATCACGTCTCCCAGAAACATTAATTCTCACCACGCCACTTTCCCTGCCCCAAACATTTGGGAAATCGTATTCACATCTGTTGAAGAAGAAAATTCTTTGTCCTAATACCACTTCGTAGTTGTTTTTTTTTTGTTTCTTTATTTTTCTTTCATATCTATCAATCCATTCATGAGTCTTCGTTCTTTTAATCCTACACAGTTTTAGATATTTTTATTATTTACTTTCCGGTCGTTCCAACTTCATCAACACAACTTTGTCGCCATTTTGTTTTACATTTTTATCGTTTCAGTGTCAACGTTTTATTTTTATCTTAGGCTGATAGACCTTCTTATTCCATTATCGTTTATTGTTAACTCCTGATGCAATCCCAGTCCAATCGAGATTTTTCTTTATATCTTCTTTACAATACATACGTATATATATATATATATATATATATATATATATATATATATATATATATATATATATATATGAATATATATATAAATATATATATATATATATATAAATAAATATATATATATGTATATATATATATATATATATATATATATATATATATATATATATATATATATGAATATATATATAAATATATATATATATATATATAAATAAATATATATATATATATATATATATATATATATATATATATATATATATATATATATATATATATATATTATATCTTAAATGTTCATATCGGTATTTTTCCATCATTTCACATCGTTTTATGATTTTCTGTTTTCATTCACTTGCTAAAAGCTTTTTTTTTCGTTTTCTAGGCATAGTGGAGTAATGGATTACTGCTCGGATTTAGAAATTCACTCGCTAATGCCCTTGGAAAAGGTGTAAAACTTTCTCTTCGCCCTTATCCAAGGATAAATAACAGGAGAGACTGGGTTCTGTAGCGACAGGTCTAACAGAATGAAAGCACTAAATTCGAAACTATATGTAGCCCTAGCAAAGAGCATACTATTCTTCTAAGGAACGGATCGTTCGTAATAATTCGAGCATTCCGACTATGGTCGGACTCTTTGTTTAAGCTATCTATGTGTTCCTAGATTAATTTCGCTTCACAATTTCAGGCCTGCTTACGGGAGTATCTTACATAAACGGCACTTTTTTTTTAATCTTAAATTCGCATTAATGTCTGGATAATGTTTACTTTACTCTTGTTAATTTTTCCATTTAGCATATTTATTGGTTCATTCAAACTATTCCGATTCCTTTTTCTTCATTTTTCTCCTGTTTTTCAAATTCTCATTCTTACCTTATTGAATTGCGGTCATATCACACTTAAACGCCTGTTCTCGCCCATCATCGAAGTTAAGCAACATCGAGCCTGATCAGTACATAAATGGGCGACTGTTTGTGGATCCCAGGTATTCTAAGCTTCGATGTGCGGTTGGTGGAAAAGGTAACGGGTCCGATTAGGAAATCCTAGAGACGAGTTCCAATTCCAGTCAAGTTCTTTATATTCACTTTTGCGCAAATACTCCTGGGATGGGTATTAGTCCAAGAGTTCACGCACGACTATGTGGTTATTAGTAGTACTTGTATAAAAAAATCACTATTATATTTTAAAAAGTTACGCACTAATCATATTTTCTGTTTTAAATAGGATAAGCTGTAAAAATAAATCAGTCAATATTGTAAATAAATGTATTTTAAGATAATGGTTACACCTGTTCTATTTGTAAAGCAAATATGACTATATGAAAGTTTTAATCTTGGTTTGGGGATCATCGTGAAAATAGTAAGAACTGTCTCAGTAAAATCATTATTATTTTCAAAATATTCTCAGAATTAAAAAAGAAATTCCTAGCATAAAATACCCATCAAAATATTGATGAGCCATAACAAATATATCAATCTATCAGTCTTACCTCACTTTCTTTCTTCGATTTTAAAATAACTCTCGTCTGCATTCTAATTTTTTCCATTATTTTTTTCTCCGACGCTTTGTATCTTTCTCCTTTCATATCTTTCATTCAACTCGAGAAACAATTTATTTTAGCTTTCTTCCATTTCTTCCGCACAACTTTGATATTGACATTTTCTTCAATCCTATTCTTTCACCAAATCTCGATTTTGCTTTTTAGCCGCTCATACGTACCGTCTGCACTTCATGTTTACCATAAAAGCATACATATTTAGAAACTCAAACGCAGGTATATATACATATTTTACAAGCATAATTCCCAGAGAACAAAATAAACGCAGACGATAAAATTCTATTAACAACACAATCGATTAATGGACAGTAAATAGCGGCCATATTGGGTCGATGAAAATATTGGCGAGAAAAATATTTTTCGCCTCTGAAGGAAATAAATGTTTTTGTCTGGCTGAAGAGATTTGCCATTTGGCGAGTTAATTTTAATCTTTTTTAGCGATACTAATATTTATATTGATATATTTGTTTTTTCTTTATTGATGTTATCATTAATGTAATATTATATTGATACTATATGTACCGGTTGGTGTTTTAGGGGGGAGGATAAGTAACAAATAGAACTCCTCAAACAACGTTTATCACCTGACCCAAAAATCAATATTGAATTCATCTGTGCAGCCACGAACAATCCCCGAATTTCCATTGCTAAAGTATCATGTTTTTAATCGAATACTTCTATACAACCTAGGGAATCATATTTGCCAATGGATTCAATTATTTTACCATCAGTAAACATTTTCTTAACAATTTCACTCCATTTAAAGTACTCAATGTCACTAGGACGCAAGTTTTTTTACTGGGAGATAGGTGATGTAAGGAGTAAGACAATAAAAAAACATTATTCAGGAAGACAAATGATAGCGATTCGCGTAAACTTTAAAAATTGTGGAGGCCAGAGAAGTAAGAAATCGTAATAAAATTCCACAGGCAAGACGTGGGAGAAAAGAGAGTATTAGAATAGAACATGTTCTTGCATGCAGCTAAATCTATAATAAAACGATCAGACCTAATTGCCAATCTAGTAGCACACGTAATTGATGCAATCGGGTCACCAATGAGGGAAGAGCATTGGAATTATTGACATGAAAATATTTCCAGAAAAGACAGCGAGAAGACAGTCGGTAAGGAAGTGACTGAATTCGTGATGATATGTCAAGAATCTTCTTTGAATTGTCTAGAATTTCTAGATATATAGTACGAACACCAAACTAAATTAAGCAGCAATATTGATGCAGTCTTGGCAAAATAGGTAGAGGTGGGAACATTCTTTCCGTTTTTCCACACAATCGAAACGGAATGGTTCTTTATTTACCTGAGATAATGGCAAGAGTTCAGGTACATGTTACCAAAGTTACTAACAAGCAGAATCATGATTTCGTTCACTGGCTGTTTATGGAGTGTTGCCTAACTCATTATAGACGTATTCAAGTTCAAAGTTTAACCAAAGCAGCAGATTGATTGTCTACGCAGGGATATACGAGGTGATATTTCAACAAATGGTGGGGGGGGGAGATCGTTCATGTAGAGCTGCTGCTGCTGATAACGGAGATCTGAACCTGGCGAGAGACATTCATATCAATGCATATCGATATTGTTGAAGGATCAAATGCTTTTTTTCTTGTAAAACAATCACATATCCAATTAAATATTCATGATAGTCATATGCAGCTCACAATTAAACAACGAAAAACTATTATTTATGAAATTTTTTAAACATAATTATCAAATAATTTCACTGAAATTAGGATAAAACGAAATGATATTAATAAGTTCTAGTTACACCGAATTTCGAAGACGCATTAGAAAAGCAAAAGATGCCTTCAAAAAGCTAAACAGTGTAATAAGTAAGAGGAAAACTGCGTTAGAAACAAAAAAGAATGTTTAAGGGCTATGTTATTAGCCCTTGTTTATAATAGTGAATTCTGAACAATCTTGTCACAGATCGGGAATAGACTTCACGTAAGAGAAATGTATTTCTACAGAATGTTACTGAGAACACCATAGCGCGTACTGAACATGGGATTAACGCAGTGGTTTTAAGGAAAACTGAAAAAAAGGACATAGGGCTAGAATCAAAAAGAGGTAACTGAAATTTCTCAGACCCATAATGAATAAAGCGAACTTGGGCATTCTACAGGCAAGAGGGACAAAAGGTGGGAGCTAATAACCTACATAACGTGTTCAAATGAATGGCAGTTCTGCAATCAGTAAATTATGTGCCATGCGTGATACACGCTTAAGCGATCATGTATCTTTCGATACATGACTGACGAGGCAGACTTTTTTCTCCAGCAGTAGGTTGCATTCGAAGGCTATAGAACTCGTTCTGTCCTGCTATTTGCCCATAGCTGGCGGGAGAAAATGTTTCATAACTTTCCCAAGAATATTAGGACGTAAGTGAATGTAATGAATTCGACTGAAATTTGAACTCGACTCTCCGATTCCTCAATGCGAGCCTCTATTCATTATTCTAAAGCGCGGAGAATTAAAATGAAATTCTAAGTGTGACAAAGAATATCAAATTGCAGAGATAAATAATACATAACCTCCCAACCCTGAAGGGTTACAGCGCATTGATAGCGTTAGATGTATAGTAGTAGTTCGTATGTTTCACGAATAGTTGTTGAATTTTGGTGAACAATCAGATGCGAACCATATTGAAGTTGAAGATATATCGACCTGACGGAACTTTGTTTTTATATCTGTCTTGTAGCTGAAGCAGATGATTTTTGTTTACGGCGAGACAAGTTTTTATCGGCTGAAATCCTTTCTAATTTAGTTTACTTTTCAGCTGGATTCTATGGGTGAACATTTGCGCACAAATGCGTTTTTGCTCATTTCTGTTTTAGCGACTGAACTTTAAACATCTGTTTTCACGTACTTTGCGCTACACATTCAATTACGTAGAACCAAGTGCAATGATAATGAGAATTAAGTGAAAAGTTCCTTCAATAGTCCTGAACCATCCGTAGTATTGTCGCTATTTTCAATAAGGCTTTTTCTTTTTGTATCGTCTTCAATTCTACTTCAGATTTCCAATTCTTTCAGATTTCCAATTCTTTCAGATTTCCAATTCTTTCAGATTTCCAATTCTTTCAGATTTCCAATTCTTTCAGATTTCCAATTCTACTTCAGATTTCCAATTCTACTTCAGATTTCCAATTCTTTCAGATTTCCAATTCTTTCAGATTTCCAATTCTTTCAGATTTCCAATTCTTTCAGATTTCCAATTCTACTTCAGATTTCCAATTCTTTCAGATTTCCAATTCTTTCAGATTTCCAATTCTTTCAGATTTCCAATTCTTTCAGATTTCCAATTCTTTCAGATTTCCAATTCTATTTCAGATTTCCAATTCTTTCAGATTTCCAATTCTTTCAGATTTCCAATTCTTTCAGATTTCCAATTCTACTTCAGATTTCCAATTCTACTTCAGATTTCCAATTCTTTCAGATTTCCAATTCTTTCAGATTTCCAATTCTACTTCAGATTTCCAATTCTTTCAGATTTCCAATTCTTTCAGATTTCCAATTCTACTTCAGATTTCCAATTCTACTTCAGATTTCCAATTCTTTCAGATTTCCAATTCTTTCAGATTTCCAATTCTTTCAGATTTCCAATTCTACTTCAGATTTCCAATTCTTTCAGATTTCCAATTCTTTCAGATTTCCAATTCTTTCAGATTTCCAATTCTTTCAGATTTCCAATTCTACTTCAGATTTCCAATTCTTTCAGATTTCCAATTCTTTCAGATTTCCAATTCTTTCAGATTTCCAATTCTTTCAGATTTCCAATTCTATTTCAGATTTCCAATTCTTTCAGATTTCCAATTCTTTCAGATTTCCAATTCTTTCAGATTTCCAATTCTACTTCAGATTTCCAATTCTTTCAGATTTCCAATTCTTTCAGATTTCCAATTCTTTCAGATTTCCAATTCTTTCAGATTTCCAATTCTTTCAGATTTCCAATTCTACTTCAGATTTCCAATTCTTTCAGATTTCCAATTCTTTCAGATTTCCAATTCTTTCAGATTTCCAATTCTTTCAGATTTCCAATTCTTTCAGATTTCCAATTCTTTCAGATTTTCGATATCGCTCTTTTGCGTTGCAAAACGATGTAGGGAAATGTTGATCCAAAGTTGAGATATTTTCCCCAACTTCTTTTTTCTTATTTTTGTCAGTTCTTGTTAGTTATTGTTCTCTCTCCGTAATATCATTTTATCTCACATTCTATAACACTTAATAACCACTTGCGTCTTAGTTGCTTTATTACCTTGCTTGGGATGGAATGTTAAAAAAAAATAAAATTACGTATTGCCATAAAGCGAGCTGGTCCTCTCATCTAGATTTGCGGATCCGTTTTCATCTGCATGTCACAAATTTAGTTTCTGTTCGCTGACAAAGTTTATGTTCTGTGCATATTCAATTGGTTTGTATATTCTTTTCAGTGTTAGTTTTCGTATTGCTTCTCCGCTAACGATATTCGCCTAATATATATTTTCTCTTTTCCTTTCTACTCTCTCGCTCTCTCTCTCTCTCTCTCTCTCCCTCTCCCTCTCCGGTCTTCGGAGGTTGAATTTGCTGTAATACTGGTTAATCGCTATTTTAATTATATGTACTTGTTTATTACATCGACTTTCTGCATTGTCATGGGGAAGGATTTAATTCTATCTTCAGATATCTTTTTCCCAACTCTATGATTATCCTTGAAATAAGTATTAATTTTATTTATTGAGAGCAGTAGAAAAACAGTCGCCTAAACTGCCCTATAACTGACAGTATTTTTTGCTCAATACCCCAGGACACTCCTCAGTATTCGAATTACATTCATATGTCTATGATTACTTTTTTTTAAAAATTTGAACGTATAATGTTATTGCTGTTTTGTAGATATTACGTGTCAAGACACAAGGAACACAGACAAAAAGTACTTGTCGAAGTATGTTTGCTTTTCCCAATAAGGTAGATTTTTGTATCGGTCGCAAAATGTATTTTAATCTAAGTTGGTCGAAATATATTTAACCTTCAATGGGATGGATTCTCTTACTCCAATCCCTACCAAGGTGAGATTAATATTTTTTCTACGTCATTTTCCACAATCTCAACTTTCATTTCAGGTACTTGCTGATCATTTCTATTGGCTTTGCTGTTATAATATGTTTGTATTTCTTGCCGCCTTACGTGGCCGTTGAGTGCGTTTGGCATCGGTATTCCTACAGATCCTTTCTTTCCTGCAATGAAGGAGGTACTGCCGTGAGCACCTCTCTATAACATTTTCAGTTGCGCTCTGACAGCTGACAGAGACACAGTTGTGTTGCGCTCCGTTCGAAGACAGAGACACAACTGAGAATGAAATGAAATGCAATTCATCCGCCCGAGGGCAGATACTACACGTTGGTCGCCTCCAAAAGTCCGGGAAATCATGGCTACCAAGACAAAAGTGACATTTTTCAGAAGCACATTATTGAACGACGGAAACTGAGCAAACAATCGACAAAAATACGATTATCATAAATTAAATAATATAACATCGTCCGCTGAATTATTTTGAAATTATCATTAAAAAAAATTCTTCTGTATATCAGCAATCTTATTACTGTCAAAATTTAATTTAGTTAAAGTTGTCCTTGCATTCTTCTTCATATTATCTACGGTAGCTGGAATTGTGCTCCGACAAATTACGTAAGCTTATCAATAATATCTGTTCACGTCTCATTAAATACCTCAAAACTAAGATTTAGTGTCAGGGAAATTACCATATAAATGAATCTATGTTATAAGTCCCATAATTCAATAATAGTTCTTGTTCACATCTCTTGACCTATTTAGTAGTTTGAGGGAAGATTCGAACAGTTAGAAATGTAAAAATTTTCTTTACTTATAAAATGTATTAAGTAATTACACATTTTCAGGTAAGGTAAGCAGAACAAGGTGTATTATTTGAAGGTCTTTCTCGTGAAATTCATATGGACATTTAAAAATAAAAACTTATTTTAGAATAAAAATCGTATATTCAGTTTTTGTTTCCAGATTCCAAGGTGTTTGACGAGGATGTCCTGATAGTGTAATGGATAGCGGTTTAGAGTTAGAGAACCGGGTTCGAATTCCAATCCCGTTCGTTAACTTTAATTACGCGCAAATACCCTTCGGAAAGTTATGAAGTTTTCTCTTCTCACCCAAGCTGTGGGATAAAATGTCGAAAATAATTTTATTGGAGAAATCGTTGTTATCGCCACTAAATGTTATTATATTTAATGTGTCTATATTTCTGAGATGAGGTATTATGTATATTATTTACATTATTCGAACTATTGTCCTCATCTTTGTCGCCATATTTATTACAACGTTTCGACCGTTGTACACTCCGGCCTTCTTCAGGTGGTTGGAATGTCGAAGTAAACTCTTTATTTCGCTCACTAGGGTAGACTGTACTAAATTAACCCGAGATAACTGATAACTGACATCCATTAAACATGGCACGTGGAACTAGAACAGTCTACCCCAGTGAACGAAATAAAGGGTTCAGTTCGACATTCCAACCACCTGAAGGAGGCCGGGGTGTACAACAGCCGAAACGTTGTAATAAATATGGCGACAAGGATGAGGACAATAGTCCAAATAATGTAAATAATGTAATATTTACTCGCACAAAAGAATAATTTTATCAATCCTAAATTATGTTTCGCATGACATAACCTACAAAGGGTCAATAAGCGCTACATCAAAAACAAGTCGATCAACCAATCATAGTGGTTGGCTGTTTACTTCTCAACCGCAAAATGAAACATGTGACTGACATATGTGAGAAGTAGAGGACTCAATGACTGTTATACTTTTTTCTTTCCATGACACGTGTCTTTTCAGGGTGTACGCAATCATGGCTCTCCACGTCCCTCTATCCCTTGCATCTCTCAATAAGTTGCTTCCCTCTGCACCTCCCCCAGGCCACGTTCTGTCATACACTTGCTTAAGGCCGCTAAGTAAGTCACGCGTTGTTTTCCCTTCTTTCCCTCTATTCTAACCGTGAGTAACAGATTCTCCAGGTCCCCTCCCTCATTATGTCTCACAGGAACTTCAGCAGCCTCTTCCTGATGTTAAATATAAGCCTGCACCTTGTTTGCATCCTCTCTAAGGCCTGATCGTTGCTCATACGCTCGGTCCATGATATCCTTAGCATCCTTCTGTAGAACCACATCTCCGTCGCATCGAGTCTCTTCTTCATCTTTAAGGAAATCGTCCAACATTCGCTGCCGTAAATAAGGACAGATGTCACGTAACAGTTCAGTATTCTTTTCTTTGTTACCAAAGAAATTCTATTGTCTTGCAATATTCTGCCCAGCTTTTGGAATGCGTCCATGGCCATCCCATTACGGACACGGACCACAGTGTTGCATTTACCGTCCTCTATAAGAACGCTTCCCAGATATTTAAACTTCTACGTCTGTAGGATTCTCGTGTTCCCGACCTGCAAATCTCATGTCCTCTTCCTCGTTTTACTTATGACCATGCATTCTATTTTCATGCAGTTTATGTTAGTCACTTCTTCATACTCTACGTCGCTGCCTACTTTTCATTTAATCATTATGGAACATTTTCAGGAAGACTGCAAACAAAGTTACAAACTACCCACTGTCATACACTCTTATTTCATTAAAAAAATGAAAACGCTATTTTAGAACCACTATATTCACGATTTTGATTTGTTTTATACGGCTTATCAACCTTTTGAAGTTTATATAAATCAAGAAAATATGTTAATTCTGTACCACTTTTTAGACATAAGTGTTTCCTTATACAAGTGCTATTAATTAACTCATAGCTAGGGGAGACGAGGCGGATTCATACTCATACCATTGTATTTACGCGTAAGTGAATACAACAATCCCAACTGGAATTGGTAATCGCCTCTGCAATTTCCAATTCCAGGTTGTTATACATTACATTAACGGCGCAGCTGGTATTTCCAAGCCGTCGCCAATCTAAGTATTCACCAGACCCGACGTTGCTTAACTTCGTTGTTCGGATGAGAACCGGTGTTTCAACTCTATATGGCATTGTGCCAGTAAGGCAAGAACTACAAACTGACAGAACCTGAGAAATGCTTTGAAAAAAAAGAAGAAAAAACGGAAACAGAACGAAAAAGTGGAATGGGATGAAAAAAAAAAAAGACACACAAGATGGCGAAAATAATGAAAGAAACATCGAACGAGTATTTCAACGTTTTATTCGCTATAACTAAATCTGTCCCACGACTCGACAGGAAGATGAGTTGGAATTTAAAGGTCTCGTTCTCTAGTGCAGAAGGTGGAAATATTTTTTCATGAAAAACCGCGTCACTGTGTTTCCTGTGTAATGTCGGCCACATCTAAATAAAAACAGCAATTTCCCAACGACAATATAAATAACAATCATACATGGGTATTTTTATTTATACATTTATTTAGTTATTACGTAAATTTTGCCAATAGTCTGACCAAATGTATAAAATTAATTTAATGTTTAATTCATTTATTACTATTCGTAATTTGTATAGTTGAGGGAAAGCATTTACAATAAGATCATCTCGAGAAATTTCGTGAGACGTCTCTAGCGAAGCATAGAAATGGCGTCATATGATTATCGCCAGTTGGCGTATACACAGGCAACACGATCCTTACCTCAATTTATATGGTTCCGATTATTAGGAATTGACACTGACAGTATGACACGCAGTGACTCAATTCCCTATGTGGGTGTTGATTTAGTAGGATAGGAGTATCAAGAAAGGGGGCTAGTTATTAAATATTTAGGGCTTCAGTCTTTGTCTCTGTTTTGAATAGATTAATTTTTAGTACGACATGTAAAAAAACGAAAGATAGCCTTTTTCCATTGGATATTTAAATATTAATGTTTATTGTACTTTTAAAGACGGCATAAAAGAACCAGGCGGGCCGCATTCGACCTGTGGTCCGGATTCGGATTGAAGAACGTAATTTGCCTGTCTACGTTTTAGACAAATGTTTTGCATACATTATAGGCTTGTTCAGGTTTTCATATATGTACAGTTTAAATTTGCAGGTAGGACAAAATTAAAAATACCTTCGCGTCGGGTAACTCAGTCCGCTGAGATGATTTTCCGATTGAGGGTATTCCTAATTTGCTAGATATGACTATACGAGAAGCATTTTTGACAATGTTAATCATTGTCTGTTAGTTTATATCTGTCTCTCGGAATCAATGGTAAATCCCTAAATAATCGTGACTTCTAGTCTTTCGCTGACTGGTCCAGGTTGATTTTCATGTCATATTTCAGCATATGGCGCACACATCTTTCAACGTATCTACTGTCAAATATCATCTTTTCACTTTTGTATTCCTTTTGTGGGAATCTTTCATATCCAGACACAAAGTGATCAGTTGTACCAATATTTTGTTCATTCTACATACTACACCACATGTTAGTATATTTCACATGTAATTCCTGCTAGTTAAGATCTGGCCCAGTGCAGCCATAATAAATGCCTCCGTCTCTTATTTTAAACAAGCGTTCTTCGTTATTATTATATTATTTCCTTTGATTTCTGGTATGTACACACTTCGTTCCGGGTCCCGCCTAGAGACCTAAAGGTTAGAATTGGCATCATGACTTTTTCCACTGACAAAAATAAAATATTTTTACATAGATTTCTTTAAGGAATGGGTTTCCAGGAAATTGCTTCAATTAGTCTACTGGAATTTTTCCAAACAATCCGAGGGCTCCAACTACAACAGAGATTGTGGATGTTCCCATGTGCCATAGTTTTGAGATTTCGATTTCAAGGTCCTTGTATTTTGATAGCATTTTGAAGATCTTCAAAGATACATTACATTCCGCAGGGATTGCCATATCAATAAGGAGGCACATTTTTTTGTTTGTGGTCTCTAATAACAATGCCTAGGCGGTTGGCTTTGATTGTTCTGTCAGTGTGTATTGTGTAGTCCCATAGAATTGTAACATGTCCTATCTCTGTAACCGGGTCTGGGTGGTGTTCGTACCAATTTCTTTCAGTTCCTTCCTTTAGAAGTTGCAAATTTTCCAGTGCAGATTTTGGCCCACTCTGTCATGCCGTTTTTTATATTCAGTGAGTGCCAATATCGTGCAACCTGATACAAGATGATCAATGGTTTCTGGATATTTATCACAGATTATTATTATTATTATTATTATTATTATTATTATTATTATTATTATTATCATCATCATCATCATCATCATTATCATTATTATTATTATTGTTATTATTATTGTCGTTGTTATAACTGTTGTTGATCCAGATATTTATTTTTATATTGGCACCTCCAAATATTCCCCCAAAAAGAATCTGATAGAAAAAATGAAAAAGAAATCTAAAACAATTTTGTCAAAATATTTGTATTATTACTTTTTTAGAACTTTGTTGATTAGAAAAACATAGATATTTTTTTTTGTTTGTTTTTTTTTTTCTGGCGTCAACACGCATCTATAAATTTGTACTGGAAATTTATACATTACTTCATCCGTATATCCAAACTTATATCACCCGATATTCCCAAGACGTCGCCCATCTAGGTACTGACCACATATAGTCTTTATTAGTGAAAAAAAATTGAATCTGAAATTCTTGTAGAGAACAGATAATTATCGGTTTTAATGAAACTTTCATCTCATACACAAAAATGAATGAAATTACTTTGAAACATTTCTCTTATAGAATTATGTGTAAGTTCCGAGAATGTTTTTGCATCGCTTAATTTTTATGTTATTTATGAGGACAATTCCTCGGATAATTTCATTATCCAATTTTTTTTGTTCAATGAGGAACCCCCAGTTACAGAAAATCTGCTCTGAATCGTAAAATAAAAAAATGCAATGAAAGTAAGACATTATTTAATTAGAAACATTTTAATTGCTATTATAAATTAAATATATTATGGGCACTATTTTCCTAAGAAAACATTTTTTGGTGAATACTGAATTTTTACAAGAATTATTTTCATTTATTTTTATTTTAATTCGAATAATTTATAAAGTTTTAATTTTTTTCAAATTCTATATTAATTTATATCGGTTAAATGATATTGTTTTAATTTTTTTTAAAATAAGCTATATTTATTAATCATAAATTGAAACAATTACTGCAAGTCAATGATCCTACTATGTTAAAAATAATTTTGAATTTTTTACGTCTGTATAAACGTGTCGATTCTTGTAAGTACGGGCGTTCATACACAATAGTATCAGCAAATAGGAGTGGTACTAATATTAAATTTCTAACATTTTAGCAACAAGCATGTTACTAAGTAACACTATAAACATATATTTTCATAAAATATTTGAAGGCTTAATATATATATATATATATATATATATATATATATATATATATATATATATATATATATATATTAAAGATTACTAAATAAATAAATGAAATATATATTCAAAAGGAATTCACGTTAAATTCGTCATGTAATATTATTTATTTATTATACCCCTTATTTAAAACTTCCCAAGCAGTAGGCTCCCAACACATCACTCACCACGTCCAAAATAAAAATTAAAATAGGCCTAAATAAAATATGTAACAAAATAAAGGTATTTAATAAAATAATAAAGTATTATAAATGTATTTAATAAAATAAAAGTAAGTAATATTTGTCTCAATTCATTTTAATTAAACATTGATTTAGTTATATTTCTTTAACGTTTCAATAAAGCATATATTAGATTTAAAAGATTTAAATAAATACAATTATGTTGTGATGACAGATTTGTCAATACGGACGAATTTATACATTTAATGACAAGACGAAAAATTATTCCATTCAAGATAAAATCAGCTTGAAATATACAAATGTATTTTGTTTATTGCTAGTATTAAATTTAATCTATTTGCTTGGAATTAAAACTAAAATGAATGCTTGAAGAAAGTAATATTTTTCATTTTTTGTGGTGGGGGTCATAATCTTATATTAGTTAAAATTCATGGCAATATTAGAATCGATTTTAGAATCATAATTTTGTATAGATATGATAATTTTATTTGTATTAATTTTAAATAAAATTGCTAAATGTTTATTGTAAATATTTAGATTAGAATTTAGATACTAAGTTACTAACAGCAATACCATCATTATATTTTTTGCCTGACTTTTTATCTCCCTTTTATTTCACTTCCGGTTTGTGTCTTCTGTTTTCTTCCTCCATTCCTTGTCATTTTCTTCTACTTATTTTTCTTTCATTGTGTCATCGCATTTTTAAAAATCTATTCACCCCAACTATGGCGATAATGCTACTAAATCTTCTTGAAATTGCTTGAGACACGGTTTATTAAACCTATGCAAACTTCCATTTGTAAGAAGAAGGAAACGTTGTCTCTTTATATAAACTGTATACGACTCGTAGCGCTGAATATAGCGTAGTATTTTCTGTAAATGATTCTAGATGGAGGCATTACTGGAACTCCATTTTTGGTGTTAAAGAACAGCTGTCACGTCGCATTATCTTGGATTTCCTCGGCGTCTTGAAATCTTGTTACATCCAAGTGGGGTTTTGATTTTTGAAGACGGAAAAGTCGCCGGGGGCGAGATCTGGGGAATATGATAGTTGTCTAACCGAGGAAATGTTATGCTTGTGCAAAAAACAGCTGCGCAAACCATGGTCAGTGATCAGACCGCTGTCTTGTAGGGAAACGACCACACACTACACCGTTTTCTTCCAAGCTCTTCTGTAAATAACGGAAGTGAACGAGTATGTTATAATTTAGTGAATTTGCCCGAGAGAGTTCAGCGCTTATCATTCCGAGTACGAATTTGATAAGACCTCGGATATTCTAGTTGGAAATGTCCGTTTCCAAAGGCAAAATATGTTTTTAGTACTCCTCACACATTATTTAGTCGTAGGGTACTTTTAGTACTCGTTTTCACGTTACTACCATTTCATTACATTGTAGTGGACCATGCGGTGAAAGAATGTGTGAAGAAGAGAAGATGAGTTATCTCTTGGTTATGGCTTCCGCTGGCCGGTCCAGCTACATAAAAAAAGAAACAAACAAGACCGATATATATGTATGCGAACAAATATATATTATTAACAAACAGGTTAAAACACGAGTTACAAATACATCATTTAAAACATGAATAAAACGTTAGTGTCTGTATGGAAAGTTATTGTGTGTGTGTTGAATTGAAATGTCCGTACGGGTGAATTTTGTTTTTAGCGTGTTCCCTGAACATGGGAAACGCTGGTTGTGCATTAGAGTTCACATATTGGAGATGTTAAGAGAGGCTTTTTTGTACCTCGCCCCACGTGCGAGGTTGCCGGCCCCAGGAGAGGCAGTTTGGCCGCACGTGGGCGAAGCCGTGGAAAAGAGCCGTGGAAAGAGAAAGAGGCGAAAGGTCAGCCCGTATTTATACTCCCGGGAGAGATAGACCCCTGGTGACGGGTTAAAGAAATGAAGGGGAGCTAACTGCGACAACATTTCTGAGTGATATGTTGTAGTCCAAAGAGAATGAGAAGAGATTAGACGGAAGCGGAAACACAATCCTAACAGGAAACACGATGGATTCATTGATTTTTATTTAATTCAATATTTATTTTGTCTTTTTTTAAAAAGCAATGCAATTTCTTTTCCTCCTCGTCTTACTTCTACTACTAATATCGGACCTCCTTCCGTTTCTTGATTTCCTTGGTTATATTTTTCTCTTTTATGTTTGTTTATTCATTCTTTATTATTCTCTTATTCTCCAAATACGACTGAAATTGTTTCTGTTTACTTTATTTACATCCACCTCTTCTGAAATATTCTTTCGCCCTCTTTATTGTAAGTTTTTTTCTTCTCTCTACATTAGGCTTCTTTCTTTTATCTCATTACCCTGGCCTTCTATTTTTTCTCCTCTTCTCCATCTTCCTGTTTTCTTTATTTATTTCTCTTTGTCTTATCCCAGGGAATCTAATCAATGTATTTAATCTTTTAAGGTTTCACCGCCAAAAGATATGACATCACATCAATGTTTTATTTTCCAACAAAACCAACAAAATATAACTGACCTTTTTTTTTTCCAGCCAGTCTGTTACAAACGCAGTTAAAAATATAACAACAGGATTTTTTTCTTCTTTTAAATATATTGCGAATGTATAACTTTGGGGATCATGGCCCTCAATCTGCCTGTTTCTTGTAAATCTGAGCAAAGTCTGTTTCTTTATAATCCCTCTTTGTCTTCGCTCTGCCCTTCATTCACACAAACTCATGAGATAGATTACACCGTCTTTGGTTCCGCCACTTCTAGATTCAATGTGTCCTCTGAGAGTCATATTCTCCAAGCCTTCCGTTGGAATTATGTTTGTCAGAAGGGGAATACAACTACCCAACTCCAACTTCCGCGCCGATAACCACGACGCTATCCGACGCATTAGTGCAGCATATCAATTCAGAACATATGCGATCAAGGCTCTCTACACGTTCCTCCAAACTATTTAACACTCTACCCGCTATTTTTTTCCTCTTAATTGCTGTTGTCCCCAGGTCCAAACTGAAACAGGGTGGTAGCACCTCTTAATGTCCCAGCTATTGGCAAATAGGGAAACCCGAAACAAAACACAATCGAAGTATAATAATACATTTTTACAGTATAAATTTCACCAATACATTTTAATATAAGAAACAAATTAGCAACACTATCTATATATTGTAAAATTAGCTACAATACATTTTTAAAGCAACACGATTAGTGATACAGTTAATCTGCAGTTGAAGGCATATAATTGGGTTCAAAATGTATTTAGTTGAAGCCATAAAAGTGCCCAGTTTATTTGATATCGGTATTAAACAAACCCGTAGAGGTTGATATACCGCTAAACAAAATCAACCAACCAAATAAGATGAAAGAATTGTCATGGCTTTAATCCATATATTTTACAATTTCTTAAAGAAAACAGTCTGTATCCCACAAACTACAACATAAAACAAACATATCCCACTCTGTAATAATTATGCCCACACAAACTTGTATATGCAAAATGCTGTGTATCATTCACCATGTATTCAACTGAGAAAGCAAAATAGCATATATTTTTATTACTAAACGGCCCCCCAAAAGGTTAGCATTACATAACCCCTAATGAGTTGATATAACGTGAAACAAGCAAACAAATCAATCTCTATGCTTGTCATTATACTGCTGTCGGTTCACGTAAACTCATCTGGTAAGTTACTCATTGACACCATCTAGTTATCCTGC
Source organism: Acanthosepion esculentum (assembly GCA_964036315.1). Taxonomy (NCBI): domain Eukaryota; kingdom Metazoa; phylum Mollusca; class Cephalopoda; order Sepiida; family Sepiidae; genus Acanthosepion; species Acanthosepion esculentum. Next base: position 88,671,351 of record OZ038487.1, read on the forward strand.
GTCTGTTAAGTTCTACAAACCGTCCTTGCTCATAATTTGCTCCAACGTTTTCAATTGTCTCTTTCTGGTTTAAATTCTTGGTGTGAAAAATTGCATAAGTTTTTAAATAAACCCTGTTATACGATTACAAGTAATACATAATCCGACCTAAGCCTCATCTTTTTGCCATAGATTTATTCACAGTTTTCAGCGGAGCATAATCGGATTACAATTTGAAAATTCTTGAGACCAGGTTTGTTAAATCTAAGCAACTTGTCATTGATAAGAAGAAGCGTTGTTGTCTTCGGTATACGACTCGTAGTGCTGAATCACGCGTAGTATTTTCAGAATATGATTATATGCAGATTTCAACATTCATATTACAGTTAAATTGTTGCAAGAAATATGCATTGTAAGACACTGACAACTGACTGGTGACATTATGCTCAACTTGACCTCCATATAGTCTCGTTTTCATCTTGTTGATGTGACCTCCATCTTCTGATTTTCTCCTTCTACATTTCGGATAGGAGTCATTTCCTTGTTCAAATTAATTTTAATTTAAATCAAAGGGGGGAAAATCAGTGGAGGGGCATCCCGAGTACCCAAATTTGATCAAAATTAAATACACTTATCCAAATACTCTAGGAAGCATTCCTTTGTTCAGATTTAAATTTAATTTATGAGAAAGAGAAAAAATATCAGTTAGCGGGGTGTTCCTCCAGGGGACCTTAAATCAAGATGAAATATACTTATCCAAGTACCCTGGATAATGTAATTTCAGAATACATATGTTTATGGGGGTATATCTCCAAAACCCTAGGATAGTTCGATAAACATACATACAGAGGCTACAAATTTTTATATATAAATATATATTTGTTTTCGATTGAGCTCTGAAGAGCAACGAGCGATAAGACTTTACTTTGTGTTCTTGTTCTTGATTGTTATATTTCCTTTCAATTCACTACATTAGAGAGAGTAATATTTGTTGTAATTCTTGCTTTCCTACCACTTTCTTTTAATATATCTGTATACATTATGCGAATAAGTCTTCCGATAAAAAATATCGGGACTCTTGTTTTAAAAAGAAAACTACTGCGCATGTCAGTTCAGTATGTAATCACCTTCGAAGTACTCCCCTTCTGAAGGCATACATTTTATCCAGCGTTGATGGAAGCTTTCTCCTAACTCCGTTTTAGTGATAGCAAGGAACTGCCACATTGTAGTCTCTTCGATTTCCTCGACGTCTTGAGATCTTGTTACTTTCAAATGAAACTTTGATTTTTAAGAGGAAAAAGTCGAAATGGGCGTGATCTGGGGAATGTGATAGTTGTCGAAACGGGGAATGCTGTCCTTGGACAAAAACTGCGGCGTAAGCCATGGTCATTGATGGAAACTCTGTGGTGTGTTGCGAGGACAAAACTCTACACAATTTTCTTCCAAGCCCTGCTATAAACAACGGATATGACCCAGAGCGTTATATCTTATGTGTTTACGCGACATAGTTTACGTTTGATCGACGTCAACTGCGCATCACTCTGCTTACCATAGCGCCGTTAAGCGTAAAAACAGTCCCGAAAATTTTGATTAGCCATCGTACAGGGGTTGGACAAAATAATTGAAATACTTGTTAAATTCAAAGAAAATGTATTTAATATGGGGTTGGTCCTCCTTGAGCCTTACATACAGCTTTAATACGTCTAGAAATGAAATCATACAGTTTCCTCACTTCATCCAAAAAAATTTTCAGCCATTCTTCCATTAACGTCTGCTCCAGCTCTTTAAGACTCGGCGGTGGAGGATAGCGGCTCCTAAATTGTTGCTCCAAAATGCACCACAAATGTTCAAAAGTATTGACATCTGGAGATTGGGGAGGCCACTCCGTAAATTCTAGCTCACTTTCATGCTCTTCATACCAATTCTTAACCACTTGAGCGGTATGTACTGGAGCATTATCATCTTGAAAGATGCAGTCAGCATCAGGGGATAAAGTCTGATCCATTGGATGAACATGATCTCTCAAAATGTTCAGGTAATCTTTGCTGTTGATTCTACCATGCAAAACAACTATTGAACCGAGACATTTCCATGATATGGCGGCCCAAATTATCACTGATCCACCTCCATCCTTCACTGTTGGAAGAAGGTAGTCAGGGTTATAAGATTCTTTGCGCTGTCTCCGCACATAAACTTGCCCTGAAGTTGGGAAAAGAGTAAAAACTAAACTCGTCTGAGAACATGACTTGCTTCCATTGGTCTGCGGACCAGTCATTGTGATCTCTGCACCACTTCAACCTCTTCTGAATGTTGCGAGTGGAGAGAAGACGTTTCCTTACGGTGGCTCTTCCATGATATCCAGCCTTATTGAGCTCACGATGAACATTTTTAGTAGAATCTTGACTATTCAGATGATTATTCAACTCAGAAGTCACTCTGGCCGCAATAGTCCGATGTTTTCTTTTGCCACATTGCGTTTCAATGCATGTAGGTCCCTGTCAGTAAGTTTGCAAGTCCAACCCGAATTGCTACGCTTGCTAGAGGTTTTGCACTGTTTCTCGAATTGTGTCATAGTTCTTGATATGGTAGCTCTTGAGAAACCAAACAGTTCAGCAACCTTAGAGATCGAAGCTCCTGTCATGCGAGCTCTAACAATTTGCCCTTTTTCGAACATGGAGGGCTCCATCATTTAGATTAAACTTACTACATTCTAAAAATAAATAAGACAAAGACAGTTAATTAGATAAATAAACGTATTTACAATAGATATAACATGCAATTAGGAAGTTTTAGTTCTTAATATAATAAGTCTTTTGAAATACAGGAGTCGAATTTGCACCTGTTCCAATTATTTTGTCCAACCCCTGTATATACACGTTTAAAAATGTCCGTTTTTTATAGACGGGATATTTTTTACGTACTCCTCATAGATGATTTTGTCTTAGTGTACTTTTCATACTTGTTTTCGCTTTACTTACATTTCCTTCCATTTCTTAGCGATATCTTGTGGTTAAAGAGATCCAACCATTGGATTGTCTCTTTTGAAAAATTCTTTGACATGCCAAAACTACTTTGCAGATTTTTAAGAGACATCATATCCTGTATCTACATTTGGACGCCTGGATCTGTATTTCTTTGGTCGAGTGAACTTGTTGAATTGCATAAGCAATCCAATTGTCTTCAGCTTATATTTAGGCATTAATGTCAGCAATTGTTGTCTTCTATTATCGATCTCCCACACTAAAGATAATTATAAACGCCTCCAAAACAAAACTGAAATCCTTTAATCACCACGGGGAAACTTTTCTACCTACCATCAGAATAGCTGATGCTGAAATCCAGGAGATCGACACTTTACGCCATCTTGGTATCGAATCAATTGCTACTCCTGGTTCGAGGAAGTTTGGTTCACAGTGTCGTGCTACATTTTTTCTCTCGGCAGAATCCATCTGTCACAGTTAAAAATATATCATTCATCCGTGTATTGAATACTATTGCGATATCGGGTCAGGTGCTCCTACTGTGCATCACAAGACTTTTTGACAAAATCCAGAGAAGGGTTTGCAATACAGTCGATCCTGACCAGGTATCTCCTCTCCAGCCACTTTCTCACCGAAATGATGTGGCTTCTACAAATATTGCCAGAGCGACTGCATGGATGATTTTTCTTGGTGCCATGACTACATGCTACTAGATTGGCAATTCGGTCTCGCTTTATTCTGTTGATACGCTCGCTGTACTCTAACAGTATTTCTCGCATTCCTACTTATGAAAGACCCTTCCTACTTCTTGCTTCCCTGATAACTAACTGAAATCTTCAGAAATTTAAATGCAACATCAGATGACGTCTTCTGTTTTCCTGAACCCTGTTCGTATCTTTTCCTTTCTTTAATCGTTCTCGTATTTCCATTTTCAATAAACGTATTTTTATTGTTTCACTTACAATTTTTCTCCCTGTAACGTCCTTCGACTTAGTAGCATAGCCGATATTCTTAGTGTGAAATGAATAAAAAATATATGCATGTTGATTTTTTCAACTCTCTTGTTTTTCACCGATACCTCCCATCTTTTGATTTCTCTTTCATCTATCGGAGAAATTATTCGAATTAATCAAAATAGAATGATTACAAAATATATCTCGGTAACTGGATACATTCATTTTGATGGTGAATATTGCTACTACAATGTTTAATCTAAACCATTTAGCAGGTTGATGTAAAGCGTGTAAATCGTGCGAAAGTTTATACCTCACAGATTGACTAAAAGAGTGTGACGGCGAAAGTAATCCAATAAATGGTGCCAGTTGTACGAAGAATTAGAATCGTCGAAAAAACTTCTCAGAAAAAGAATAAAAACAAAAAATTAAATTTATTATTTAATAATGGTATACCTTTATCTTTTTAAAATTTTAAATTGTATAATTACTATATTATTTTAGGGGTCCGTAATATTTAGACACTGTTACGGCTTTCCGCAACTCACCACCCATATCCACACAAAATCTTACACTTAGAAATCCATATCTTTTCCCCATCTCTCTAACAATATAATATGTGAACTCTCCTCACTCTCTTTTGCTATGTAATAGCAGTCGCTGAAATCAAAGACAATTAGGTTAATCTGAAGACCATGACAACAGATGTAAGCCAAAGCTAAAAATCGATTCTCATACACGTGACGAATCACGTGACCAGATACGAACAAGCGAGCGGGAAAGATCGACAGAACTCAGTTGGCTGACGAATCTCGAAGAAAACGGGGTTTACATTTAATTCTCATGTGGACTGAATTTCTAAATTAAAGAGAAGGAATGACGGCCCCAGCTCACATAAAAGTCCAACACAGAAATAAAAGGAAACGAGTCTTGCGCGCAAATTCCTCTTTTACTTGTTACAGTCAAGTATGAGATATTCACACAACGAGACGAACTCCAAATTAACTTAACACTATGCAGCTTGCATTAAGGGCATATGTGATTGGCGAAACGTGACCGTCGGCTAAGAAACGCATATGTGATATAGTTAATTGGAAGAAGGATCCGAGACATGAATTCTGCAGAGTTAAACTTATAATTTACACAACATAGAAGCTTCATAACCACATGAAGGATGTCTGCAGTGTCGAAAATAAATGACCGGATAATGAACGCAACGTTGAAGTAAGAATAGATCAAAGGAGATCGCTACTTGAGCGAACGTACTGGTTTAAAATTTAAAGGGACAAACAGTAACATAAGAAAAAGACAGAGAGAAGGGAAAATAGAAAAAATTATTTTCTTTTCGAAGAAAACCTGAAGATAAGTTTTTGTTTTAACTTTTGCCCTCATAAAAATCCGCATGCATTTTTTTCACACAGATATGTATATCACACATCTTTCCACGCATTCTCATAACATTTTTTTATGTATTGTCTACTTGAAATTAAATCTTGTTAATTCATATAATAGGCATTTGTCGTTGTTTACTTTTGGTTATCGTTCCGAAATCGTGTATTTGACCCGGCACTGAATTCTTCCACTGTGGTTTGGTAAACCTGGCCGCCTCTGAGACAAAGAGTTATTTTTTATCATTTCGTTTTCAAATTTGTGCTGGCGAAATTGGTCGAAACAGTACATATAAACCCAATATGTCACACTACTTTGACTATTTTATTTAATATCAATATTAAAAATTGCAATTAATTATCAGCGTGTGGAAATGTGGGCTGTGTAAAAGATAGCGGCTCGTATTCGAATTCTCCCCGCCAGCTATAGATTAAATAGTAGTTTATATTATTCGCAATATTGTCATCATTTTTATTTATACATTCACAACGTTTCAGCCGTTGTTCGTTGATATTTGTTGGAATTTGTTTTTGAAGTTATCTTCTTCTGAATGGGTAGGTCCTACAAGGCAGCAAGAGATTTGATTTCTACCTAGACTGGTTTCCAGCCAAGGCTATAGGACACAGTCTGCCCTGTTATTTTAGCCGTAGCTGGCAGAAAAGAGGGATTCATATCTTTCGCAAGGGCATTAGCACGGAAGGGAATGTAATGAACTCGACTTGATTTCGAACGCGATTCTTCAATTGAAAAGTTACTATTAAGAGCATTCGATCCACTTAACTTTGTCTCTAGCGAAATGCTATTTTAACTCACCAGTCTCTATAGAGCGAATTCATTATATTACTGAAGTTTTTTTACGAAACTAACATGAAAGATTATGAATGAAACTATTTTAAAAAATGTTGGTATTTCGGAAATAATGATATCCAAATTTCATTTCATGAGACAAATATTGCATTAACTTCGCAGATCACTCGTTAGGCAAAGAGCATAGTTTCAAGATCTCATGGTAAGAACAAAATCTTTTGGAGTAGAAGATAATATGTCAACTCCCAGAATTTTCCCACTCTTCCTAGCACTGAATTTCGTACATATTACATATTTATTCGTCCTAAATGTTTTCTCTCAAGGAATAATTTAATTAAAAAAAGCATGCTTCACGATCTACTCCTTCTCGAATTACTAAGACACCTCATTTTCATCTTGTCATCGTCATAATTTTTCCTTTACGGTTTTGCATTTCGTATATTACTTTAATGTACGAATCAGTTGCTAAAATATGTGTGCCTGTTCTGCACGGATGAAGAGATTAGAAACCATCATTGTTTCTTTTTTGTTTTGTTTTATCATTTTTATTTATGTATTTATTGTTTCTTTATGTTATAAGCTAAATGTACTGATAGCTTACGTGTCAGACATATGTCAAAATAAAATGGTTCTGGTAGGCAGCGTTAAAAAAAACATAGTACTTATCTTTCTCGATGTGACATGTACTCATTAATCTTCTGTAATCCAGGTAGACTATCCGTTGATAATTCACTGGAGTTTCTACCCCGTATGACGATGATTCATGAGAAGATGTCATTACGTGATTGGAATGTAAGCCCTCAGTGCAGATTTCATGGTCCTTTTTATAAACCGCATTTTGATGTACAAGTAAAAATATATGGCAAGAAAACAGTGTTGCAGATAATTTTCTATTAAATAATATAAAATGTTCTTTTCTAAATGGGAATTCAGATGATTTATCTAAATTGAATGTTCTTGAAAACGTCGTTTTAATGTTTGGAATGAACATCTTGTTTTAGAATGTGTTCATTTAATCAGTAAACATGGCGGAGATGATTTATAAAAACAAGTTCATCACAAAATCCATTCACTTCAAATAATTATATTGTTACACAGCAAATGATGCTCAGAAAAGATTTTTAACATCAGCAACAGATAAAAATGGATAACCTATGTAACTCAAAGAAAATGAAATAATCAAGATGTACATGTTTTATACTGTGTAGAAATGGAAGGTCTCATTAGATAATGGGGGGGGGGCTTTCACAAGCAGACACTGGATGACATAAGTTATCTCCTCTGGTTTTAAATAAATAACTTGTTGGCCTGGGTCGGGTGCATTTTTTGTATATATATATATCTCATTGGTACGAAAATAAAGTAAGGCAGAATTACTACTACTGTTGGTGTAGTTATTTTACACATACTAATTCAAATAAAATATTGGGAAGGAAAATCCCATCATTACTGGAAAGAGCGATAAACAGCTACTGGGCTTTGGAAGCCGATTTTCCTGAAAATTTCTTTTCAGTTGAAAGATTTTTATAAATTTACGCCGACGACAGTACAAAATTTTCGGTCATCGAATACCGAATGTTTCCTAATAAGGAAACAGCGAATTTTATCCTTAACGTCATGCTAAACAGCATAAAATATTCTTCTCTCTTACTACTTCCGGCATTTGAATTGACGGAAAAAGCAAGACGTAAAAGAGAAATTCAAAGGCGCATCAGAATAATGAAAGACGCTATGTAGAAACTAAACAAAGAATTAGGACGTAAGAATATTTCGTTACAAAGAGAAAAGTGTTCAAATGCTATGTTATGTAATAGCTATCCTCGTGTATGCCAGTAACTGTAGAAGAATAGCAGATGACGGACAGACTAGAAACGATAGCGACTATGTTTTGCAGACATATACCGATAATGACATGAAAGGAAGATTTGAGCAACGAGGAAGTTCTAAAAATTGAGAAAGATAAAGATAATTCTACTTAAAATTAGAAAAAAAATATCTTGGAATTTCTTGTATACATTATGAGAAAGGATGGCTTGCAACATTTAATATTCACAGGAATTATAGAGGACTGAGATGGGCAGAGATAAACAATGTACAACTTCAATATCTGTCTATATTTCTGAGATGAGGTATTATGCAGACTATTTACATTATCCGGACTATTGTCCTCATCTTTGTTACCATATTTTTTCACAACGTGTCGGCCGTTGTACACTCCGACTTTCTTCAGGTGTTTGGAATGTCGAAATTCATATACAGATGTCCTTAAGGACACACGGCACAGTGGATAAAGGCGTTGGTTAGATCCAGTGACAAGACGCAAAGAGTTGTGAGTTCAATACCTGGTTAAAGCAGTGTAGAACTTGGAGAGGGGAATTAACAGGAGATAACTGATAACAATTGACATCCATTTGACATGGCACGTGGAACTAGAATTGTGTACCCCAGCGAGCGAAATAAAGGGTGCAGTTCGACATTCCAACAACCTGAAGAAGACCCGAGCGTACAACAAAGATGAGGGCAATAGTCCGAATAATGTAAATAGTGTACAACTTACTTGTTTGTGACAAGGGTTGGCCGATCAGGAACAAGGAATGCTGGTAAAGCGCTAAATATTGCTAAGATATGCTTAATAATTTCAGTCCAAGCAAGGTGATAAAGCCGCTAAAACGCAACGGGTTACTGAGAGTGAAAGTAACTGAGATTACGTTGAGAGAGAAGGAGAGAGGGTGGAATGGGTGAGAGGGGAGGGAGAGGATATTAAAAGACCGGGATGCAAGGAGAAAGAAGATAACATCGCTTCATTTACACTTTAAAGGATGGGACCAAACAGCCAATTTAGCATTGCGCTTAAATTCATTACAACGACTTACCAACGAGGAAAGCTGATCAGAACAGTCACCATGAAAGTATTCAGAGAAAAGTCACGAGGAAGCTACGCTCGGGTGGTGGGAAAGTGACTGAAGCCGGGATGCCAAGACGGGATCTACGACATTGCAGATTCTTCTTTGCATTTTCTATAAAATATCTGCATATCAAAAGCACCAAACCAAATATGGTAGCAAGATTGGATGCTCGGAAAGGAAAATGATTCGTGGAGATCCATAATAGTCTACGGCCAAAAGGAACAAGATATGTGAATGAGGATGAGACTAAGAATGATGTACGCGTTGTGTAACAGTTATGGGCGCAGAAATGGGAACGAGGATCTATGTTCAAGTTCTCTGCAAAGCCTTTACGTTAACTTACCGCCAAATGGCTCGTTTGAAAGGAATTAATGCATCTCCTCTGACGTTTACGGTTTAAACAGTAGCATAGATAGGCCTCTCTCGCATTGGTCACGGCCATTCTAATAGAAGTACAAATTGAGATTCAAACTGTGGACAGGCTAATGGGAATCCAAACAACATGCTTTCCAAAAGATTCTTGACAATTCACAAATAATAAGAGAAAATTATGTTGCAGTGCTCATTCCTTATGTCCTAAAATGATATGGCGTTAAAAACTGGTTAGATATTCTGGTCTTAGAATTTTATTGTTTGATTTGAGGAACACATACTATGAACCCAAATCAGAGGACAATATATGTTATTTAAAATTATTTTGGCAGGCTGACATTGGTTATTTTATTCAAGCAAAAGCAAATTAAAAAATATCACAAAGGAACAAAAAACCGTGAAGAAAAAAATCCGTATCTTTCCTAATAAGTCATAACAATTCACATAAAAAAGAATCTTTGGAGGGATACGACAGAACTAATAGACATTAAATACCAATATATTATTATGGACAAGTGACATATCAGACCAAATCAAGGGAGATGTTGTCCAGTCATCATCGCCCAGACTTGACAGAATCCAAGCGCGAGAACGCAGCCTGTAAGGTGATTAATTATTTTAACCATGCAACCCTTTTCCCACAGATAAAACGTTACTTGCATTTCGTTATTCTGTCGTGATTTCCGTGGCATATGTTGTAAGACGCTACAGTTTTTACATCCAAATGTACATACATTCACACATTGAACCTACTATGCCACGTAGACGACGTCACCCTATTTGCATTCCCTTCATATTAGGAGGTCCCACTCATCTTATTTCCCAGAAGTGTTACATCAAGTAACATCATGCTGAGATTATGCCTTTCTCTTGACTACAATCTTGACCTCTTTAAGTTGTCGAGGTTCAACTGTTATCAATCCTACATACCATCATAATATGCATGTCGACCTCCTGAATTTACACACCCTAAGCTTTGTACTCTATAACGAACTGTAAAAAATTAACTGAATGAAATCTACAATTCTTATAGTGCCCATATCCACACAAACACACACACACACACACACACACATATTGAGACCGGTCGACAAGCGGAATTTAATTAATATTTTACTGGAGATGGCGTGTTAAATGTTTTCTAAAAGTAGAAGTGATGCCCAGGTCAACCAGTCACGCATAACACGTCACCAGCGGAAAAGGCATACACTCCTTCGCAGATCTTCACACAGCCAAACTACTATGTAGAAAACAACACGTGGAAATCACCATACTAAAACATCATCCTTGATAAAGCGCTGGGAATAACAACTATGCACAATTTTTATATTCTTTAACCACTGAAAAACGTAAAACACTAGAATGCAAGAAAAAACTCAATAAAAGATTAATTACATTTTTCTTTATAAGGCCTTTAAAATGATAAATGCTTGAAAGAAATGTAACTGTCCAAATATATATATAGGGTGACCCAGAAAAACGGGAACTTTTTAACAATCCAATAAAACCAAGATTGATGGAAGAAAAATATTTAATTCATACTAATTGAAACCTTAAAACATGCCATTTAAGAAACAATGATGGAATTTTCAATTTTTAAAAACTACGTCCTGTAGATGGCGTCCTCCTGTACGAATGCATTTTTGAAATCTGCTGTTGAGATTCCTCATTGACTGCTGCAACATCTCAGCTGGGATACTGTGAATTTCCTTCTCGTTACTAAAATGGCGAAATGTTTACTTGCTCAAGGTTACTGTCTCGCAGTGATGCCCCTTGCTCATGTTTGGCAATACGCACTTCAAAAATTCCCGTTTTTTTGGGTCACCCTGTATATACATGATAATAATTGTTAGGAGGATTTGCTAATTATAATTAAGTACTTCATTGAGTCTGAAAGAAAACTCAACAGAATGCAGAAAGCACTGGACGGCCGTTTCGTCCTATATTTGGGACACATCAGCAGTGCGCATCCACTACCGAGAATTGAAACCCTGACAGTTAAGTTATCAAGCAAACGTCATATCAATTGTTCTACCGGGCCTCAGACTCAATGAATTACTTAATTATAATTATCAAAACCTCCTGACAATTTCTATCATATATATATCATTGCTTGATCCGGCCTCTACTGCTACAGTTTAAGCGGCTTGGTGATAGTAGTTGTGGCTCCCGGGGGCACAATCCTATGGTTACAGAGAATTTCAGTTGAGTTCCACCACGGATTATGTGAGCGAGCGGCGCTATATGGAGTCTGATTTGCTACCTCTTCGTCACCGAGGCCCATTGGAACAGCTGGTATGACGTTTGCTTGATAGCTTAACTGTCAGGGTTTCAATTTTCGGTAATGGTGGTTGCGCACTGCCGATGAGTCCCAAATATAGGCCGAAACGGCCGTCCAGTGTTTTCTGTTGAGACTTCTTTCAGACTCAATGAATTACTCTATTTCATTTTTTTTATTTTTCATTCACACACACACACAC
>OZ038487.1:88688217-88693217 GCA_964036315.1 Acanthosepion esculentum
GTTAAAAGTCATAAAGTATTTATTTTCAATATTTTTTCAGTCCATTTATTCTTATGCCACTTTCTAGTAGTGAATTTGATACCTTCCTAACATTAATATAATGTAAAACGTCAACCTCTTGATTATGGCATTATTTTCTCTTTGATTTAAAATTGCTCTTCATTTTAATTCTTTCTGTAATTTAAAGTCTTCAAGATGCGGTTTCTCTTATCTGGTAAAGTTCCTTGTTATTTTGTAGCGCCAGTCCACGAGATCCTTCACCCTCTCGAATATCCACATGACCACCCACATCAAATGGAACAAACGGATCGTTTGTTCATTTGTGTGGTATGATAGCTGCATGCAGAGAGAACTTTCACTATTTTGGGAATGATTGGTGCATGCGTCTTCGTCTATAGCCCAGACACAGGGAGAAATTCTACTTCACGAGATGGCCAAATACAGAAAACAAGGACCATATACGAATATTTTTGTTGTGTCAACGCACTACCAATTGTCATAAGAATAAAAAAAACAACAGATTTCTTTCTTAATTTCTGTGCAGGTGAGGCCCATTCAAAGGTGAGTGGTGTCCGACAAATCTAACAATGCACAAAACAGAGGCACGTGCAGTCAGAAATTATCTGCAAAGAAAGGTATGACACCCAAAGAAATCTACGAGGACATGGAACTCTGAAGAAGTGGGCTTCACAATTCATGTGGAGCAGGGACAGGACAGAATTTGATCCTCGGTGAGGTCGTCCAAAGACCTCAACTACAGATAAACAAGTTGATGCTATTCAGCGGATGGTTGTTGATGACAGTCGTCTAACTATACAGCTAACTCCATACGTATTAGTTATGGTTTCAGCGCATACTGTTATGGGGATGATCAAGCTGTCTGCAATGGTTGACATTTCCAGAACATATCTGATTCGCTTCCAGACACCGAGAATTCCCACCGCAGATTAGTAACAATATGAAAACATGCTGTTCTGAGACCGATACTTTCCTACATCATGGACTCTCCCAGTACTATATTATTATGTGAATGGTAGTATCATGGGAGTAGCACCAGTAATGCGCAGCCGCGTACGATACCAATATCGGACACCACTGGATAGTAAGCTCTGCTTACTCTTACACTATTCTTTGTAACTTTTCTGTTTAATATATCTTTCTTACCTCTAACCCGTGTTCCGTGTTTTCCTTCCGTGGCCCCTACTTCGGGTCCATATCACATGCCTTCACCACTTCGAACCTGAATCAAAGAGTGGAAACACTCTGGTTTTCCACCTCGAAGATGTTCAAGCGATCAGCTTCTTTTGGCAAGGTTTTGGTCTCTGTTTTTTTATTATTATTATTATTATTATTATTATTATTATTATTATTATTATTATTATTATTAAGGTGTAATCATGATAGACTACATGGAAATGGGGGTAAAAACTATTAATCGACCGGACCATGCATCAGAATTAAGATAACTGAAAGAAGCAATCAAGATGAAACTCAGAGGGAGCCTAAGGCAGATTTTCACTGGTGTAGCGACAGCATGAATTTAAGTGTGTTAATAAGTTGGCATCTCGCCCCCCCCCCCGCTTTTACTGTCGAAACAGTTAAATGTAACCGCCTCTTCTACCCAAACTGCTTCTTCTCTCGCACTCCCCAATAGTGGGACTCCCTTCCGCTTGCTTCCCTGATAACTAGAATCTTCAAAATTTTAAATGTAATATCAATCGACATCTTCTTGATCCCCGTTCTTCTTTTTATCCTTTTCTAAGTGAAAACCGTGAAGAAAGATTCAGGAAGACAACCTACTCTCTTTCCAAAGGTGGCAGCGTGATCCAATGAAAATTAAGGGACAAATCTGTCGGCTGACGCGATCGACTAGTTCCTGAAATTATATGGAAATTTAAATAAATGATATTTGTATATAATATACAATGATAACCCATCAGCGTCTTATTAGGTATCGATAAAAACAAAAGAACTGAAGTTAGATAGAATAAAAGACAACCCGTAAATTTAAAATATTTTTCCTATTCAAGACAGTTGTTATTATGTTCTTCCGTCGTCTTCTTTTCATGTTCTAGTTGCTTCCACCCCGTAGTTGTAGATGTAATAGTCTAAATTTGTCGGAATGTCATAAATGAATATTTTTAAAGAGTTTTTCTTTCCTCTTGTATTTTTAAAATATATATTTATCCTTATTCTACGACCCCTAACGAAGCGGTACACATCGGAATTAATAAATAACCATGCGACACCGATTATCCCTGGGAGGTCTTGTGATTCCATCACCGTACGTATATGGCTGCGAATGTTTACGCGTAGTTGTTATTGAAATTTAATCTTCATTCTCGTCTTCTCCTCTCTATGACGCCATGTTTATTCACACAAGTGAGTTTTTAATGTGTTGGACGCGCGGGTATTGTAACCGGTATCATCGCAGAAAGTGGAATTGTCAAATTGAATTTAGATTTGCGTCTTGTCTGTAGCGCTCAGATTTACGATAATCTCGTTGTGGAATGGCATGAATCTGTCCTGAAGTGATATAGCATTTAAAAAGAAAAAAAATTAAACTTGGGATATATGTGTGCCGTTCACATTCACAATATTCCCATTTGGAAAGGCATCAATCCGCTCCTGCTTCCTACAGCTCTCGGTTAAAGAGTAGACTGGGTATTCTCGACATGGATTGTGATTTGTTCTAACATATTGTTATATAGGAAAAAAAATTCGCTGCCGAAACTTGAATTTGAACATAGATCGCCAGTGAGCAAACACAATTGATCCCATTATTGAATGACGTAGACCAAGTGACCGTAGAGGAAATGCATTACGTCTTGATTGATCTGTATTTCCACTATATCGTCTATTACTATTCGGATCGCTATTTCTGTTCTATCCTCTATTACAATACAATCTTCTAATCTGGACTCTATTCACTATTCTATTTCTATATTTGGATCACTATTCGGTGGTTACTGTTCAGGCGAGTATTATTGAGCTAGTACTATTAGTGCGAGTTATATTCAACGGCATTACTCCAATTGTATTTCCGATTGCAAAGGCTCTACTAACACGCCCATTACGAAAGTGACAACTAGTATTCACTGACATCAAAAAGTAGATAGAAAGATATAAACCGCATAGGATTCTGTGGGAGTTCATTCACATGATAGCAGGAGCAATTAGCCGTGTGTTCACGGAGATAAGAGCATACTTGACAGGAAATAAAACGTACATAAATAACAGGAAATGCATGGTAAGATGTACATATAATTTATTTATGTATTTTTATGTATTATTTTGTGTACTTTTTAGTTTACAACTGTTTTATAGTAAAAGCGATAAAAAGGAGAAATTACTTAGTAGTATTACAAACCATATCACTGACAGAATTCGGACACGTATTGTCCGTACCAAGGTTCGTGGTGAAAATATGTAAATTTAACGTCTTTTGGCGTGATGTCCCTATTTCTGGCATCTATTTTTCTTGCATGCTGGGAGTATTTTTATTAGTTTTAATTTTTATTTAATTTATACAACGTTTTTATTTTATTGTTTTATCTTATTTTAATTATAATTTTCATTATAATTTTATATTTCATTTTTATTTATTTATAATAATGAGATAGGTCCTTACAAGTCCACGGGAATATCCAATAAATTTCTCAAAACCACTGGCAATTTTCAAAGAGTGAAATAGATAACCTGTTGAGAGCCATAATTCTCCTAAAATGATATAACATTATAAAAAAAAATGTTATAAATGAAGATGTGTTGTGTGTAACGGTTAGGAGTAAAGGAATTCTCTCGTTGTTTACTACATTGATTTTGCATTCATTCGATTAACAAAAGCGTCATTTTATTTCATTTCTTTCCAGCTATGGGTTAAATAGCAGGATAAACTATGTTATCTAAACATATTGTGTCAGCTGCTATTCTCCAAGAAAGAAAACTCAGAAGTCAGATCCGTAGAGAAAGAAACAGGGATCTACTTCCAACCATTTTCTCATCGCCATAATGTAGCAGCTCTCCTGTGTCTTTTCTACTAATATTTTCATCGCGATTTTTCTGTCGGGATGTTCTCTTTGCTATTTCTAATACATGAAATTAAACGTAGTACTGGATTGGCAGTTAGGTCTCATCATTTTACTGATAAAATAGCTAAAAGTAACCGTAAGCTTTACACTAATGGTTTCTTCCCTACACTTCTCGACTTTGGAATTCTCTTCCAACTCCTTGCTTATCTATCAACTACAATGAAAAAGATCCAATGTCAATTTTCATCTTCTGTCTCTTTGAATTCGTTTATTTTTATTGTGCTTTCTCCTCAGCAAGTTTTTACACAATTTCCCTTATTTTATTGTCGTTCATCCTTAGTAACACCTTACGTCATAGTGGTTTTGTCGCCTTGACATAGCAGTTCAGAGATAATAAATAAAAAACTGTGTATATGGAGAGCTATGCTGGCTTTCTTGCTGAATGAACATGACATAAGTAGAAAATATAGATTGATTATATATTTTAATATATCTGTTTATATCTGAGCTAGTGTGGCAAAGTTTGCCAAATTTACTCAGTTTTTAAACCGTAGAATTAACTTGCATTTCTTTGTGAACAACCTGACTATTGTTAACGGATCGATTTGAGTTTCATAATTCGATTTTCACGAAAGTGATTCAATCAGCTTGCAGTGGCTGACGCCACTGCCTGTGCCACCAACTGCTTACTTTTGGAAGCTTCGGTAATTGAGGTTTGTCTGACAAAGAGAGACATACAAGAAGACGTAATTATTACGCACACCGATGGGCCTCGGTCGGCAAGTGCAACTAGCGACAGGATGGCGA
Source organism: Acanthosepion esculentum (assembly GCA_964036315.1). Classification (NCBI taxonomy): domain Eukaryota; kingdom Metazoa; phylum Mollusca; class Cephalopoda; order Sepiida; family Sepiidae; genus Acanthosepion; species Acanthosepion esculentum. The sequence continues at coordinate 88,693,056 of OZ038487.1, forward strand.
CATTATCTCTTTCCGAACTTTCTAATCCTCCTTGGTAATTAGAAATATATCCTTGGGCAAGTTTCTTAACTCATTTCGTTTAGGTTGACGATCTCTTTGTTTCATCTGTGGTGCAATCAAAGCCAGGTGGGACCGGCCTAATCTGGCAATTGTTCGGCTTGC
>OZ038487.1:88698217-88703217 GCA_964036315.1 Acanthosepion esculentum
TGTGTGTGCAAAATTAAAACGAAAGATGATCCACGTATGATTCTTATGACATATATATTGTATAAGCCGATTAATAAAATTTAAAGAATAAAATTCAAAAATTTGATAAAGATTTTGTTATTTTTCCGTCGTTATTCAACAGCCGTAACGAAAGACGCAGATCGGAGTTTCATGAATAAAATGGCACATTTAGGGATTAAACACGAACTTGGGTTTACTCATGGTATATAGTTTCCATAGGGATCCCTCTAAACAACAACAACATTCCTCGGAAGAGTAATCACACTTCTTTATTTATTTCTCACATTACTGAAAAAGGACACAGGTGTTGTCCAATATTCCGGCATTTACGATTTATGCTTCAATTTAGTCAAAAGGCTAATATATAATAAATATCATTAATTTTATTGACAATATGGTTATCATTTTTTGGCTTTCTATTCCTCAAATTTTATTAGCCGGCTAATTAAATCTATATCTCACTCTCTCTCTCTCTCTCTCTCTCTCTCTCTCTCTCTCTCTATATATATATATATATATATATATATATATATATATATATATATAGAGAGAGAGAGAGAGAGAGAGAGTTAGGTAGATGTATTTCTATATACATATGTAGTGATGTACGACAGTAAATAATATAAAACATGTCTGTAGACATTTAATATATTATCTTCCTTCGGGTGTTAGGCGACCATGGCTCTTTGCATACTCCTTTATTTATTTAACCCCTAGTTTGTTATATTAAGTACTGATTCATGCATTCTCCAAGGGTAATAGTGCGAAAGTTAATCCAGATGACTAACCCGGAATGAAAACTTAGCTTTGTGGTTCGACTTTCCACATCAAATATCTGACGTATATCTTCTCATGATAATAATCAATTGCCAGTTAAAATTTTGGCCCCCTTGTGAGAACAAACCTTGTCTACGAGGCATTACAACAACGGAAATATAAAGATTCCACTATCAAGAATTAAATGGCATCTAATACTGCAATTTATTTAATAGGTTTTACAGCTATTAAAGACAAGAGAGATAGAGGAAAACAACACATAACATACAAACGAATATGAATAAATGGATGGCAACACCGAATTTAGGTGTGATAACACAATTTCTTAAGTGCTACAAAGTACAGGGATTTGTGGCGAAAAATTGTCTTCAAAGTCCTGAAGGGACATCACGTATAGAAATTTTTTTTTTTCATAAAATATAGATTGAAATGTTCGACACAGAAAATGAAAGACGGATTGGAGAATTTGACACTGACAAGACATTATGAAATCAAGAGGGATAGAAGAAGAAGAAGAAGAAGAAGAAGAAGAAGAAGAAGAAGAAGAAGAAGAAGAAGAAGAAGAAGAAGAAGAAGAAGGAGAAGAAGAAGAAGAAGAAGGAGGAGAAGGAGAAGAAGAAGAAGAAGAAGAAGAAGAAGAAGAAGAAGAAGAAGAAGAAGAAGAAGAAGAAGAAGAAGAAGAAGAAGAAGAAGAAGAAGCTGTGATTGTTGCCAAATATTTCTGCTTATATTTTCGCTCGTTAGTGTATATGCGGGATATAAAGACATAAAATCAAAGATATTCGAAATAACCAGATAAAAAACCTACTCTAATTAAGGGAACAGATATAGAAGAAATAGATATTATTTTTTTAACATAAATTCAATCCATATCCGAATATTTCCGTAGACTATGTTTTAGGCTGTCCAATCTGTTTTGATTAAAGTATATAAATGACAATATCTTCCGGATGCTTTTAAATTGAATTCTCTATTTATACACATTGATTTATATCTTCCAGAAGACAGGCTCTGCTGCATTTCGTAATTTGATATATATATATATATATATATATATATATATATATATATATATATATATATATATATATATATATATATATATATATATATATATATACATATATATACATATATATATATATATATATATATATATATATATATATATTGGAAAAATATCTGTATGTGGAACCGTCATATCTTCTTCTTCTTCTTCTTCTTCTTCTTCTTCTTCTTCTTCTACTACTACTACTACTACTACTACTACTACTACTACTACTACTTCTTCTTCTATGTACCATGTTCCTTCAGGATGTTAGCGATCATTGCACTCCACAATGTCCTGTCCTTTGTAGCTTATAGTAAATTTTGTCTCTCTTCTATCTTCCATAAAACATCGGCCATACATTAACTGAAGCTGGCGAGGTATCTCATGCACTTTTTTCCCCTGTTTTTCTTGCTTTCAGTATTTCCTGTTAGTGTCAAATTTTCTAAGTCCTATTTTCTCATTATGTTCCCTACAAATTTCAAATGTCTCGTTTGTTTCTATTTTCTTCAGTTCATGATTTTCTTAGCACCGTTCTGTAGAACCAAATTTCTGTTTCTTCAAGTCCCTTGTTCATTTGTGAATAGAGTGTCCAGCATTCACTGCTTAATAGGAGGCTAGATATTACATAACAATTCAGTACTGTTTTCTTTGTTCGTAACGAAATGTTTATGTCTCGTAATATTTTGCTTAGATTCTGGGGACATTAATAATCATGATGAACAGCATACTTGATTCTTACTGTGTTTGTATGTTACTTGATTGAGGGGTCATCAAGGAATATGGCTACGGGAATCCTATCCAAAATATGTTCATCTCTTCCTTTTAAATCCTAAATATTAAAAATGATAAACCAAAAGATGTTAATGTCCCCTCGACTAAATCTTCAATCACTGTCTAATGAACACTGTAGAATGCTTGACATCGCATTTTACAGATTAATTCACTAAGCCAGATATTCTTTTACGTGCGGCGTTCATTCCAACCGTCGGCAAACATTGCACTCCAAAGAAAAATGAAGTTCAAAATTTAATAAATGTTATTTTTATGTATGGCGTGGTTTTTTTTTTGTCTAGAAAATTACTAAATCTAAGTTATTTGGAGTAGTGCCAACATCGAATGAGGCTAGTCTCGGTTCAACTCCAATCGTCTTTAAAATTATTGTTTCAGGTTTTTGTTAATATCAGCATTTTCTGACAAGGTCGAATCATTTGGAAGAATGAATTTTTTTCATTTCTGGAAGGAATTCACTCACATCCTTGTATAAGATCGAAGTATTTAATATGATATAATTCTCCTTGTTTCTTCCTTAGCTTAGTTAGGTAGCAGGTGCGTTATGCAATGCAATTTACTCAGATGAACAAATGTTCATTCATGTTGGATTACAGGTATAGAAGAAAGAAAAAATATATCAACGGAAGTACTTCGTTTTAGGGAACAGGAAAGAATGAAAGAAAGAAAGGGATGTTAGACGACGTGATAATACTCTCATATGTCTAACGTATGTTTCAGTGAAATCTTATCCTGGAAATAAAAAAACGGTAAGTCAGGAAAACCGTCATATTTTAACTTGCATTTCTAATTATTATTATTTAACTAAGTTATCCTGGAAATAAAAAAAACGGCAAGTTACCTTCCAAATTACGGCTGAGCTTGTTACGCACAAATGCCTTTGGAAAGAGCATAAATTTATCTCTTTTCTTGACTGGCTACGGGATAGATAGCAGATTATACTGCGTTCACAGACTTATTGGCTTGATTGACAGATTGACAGACTATTGCTTAATCCCTAAACGTGGGAAAATAAACCATACCACTATGTTTTCCGAGAAGGCTTATCAAATTTACAGAAAATTAAAAAAAAATGAATTTCTGAACATATACTATCGCGTAAGTCTTGAGGGGATCTAACATTAAATAATATATAAATACATACTAAATATTTCGGTTAATCCCTAAACATGTGAAAATAAACCATACCACTATGTTTTCCAAGGAGGCTTGGCCAATATACAGAAAATAAGAAAATGAATTTCTGAACATATACTATCACCTAATTCCTGAGGGGATCTAGCATTAAAAAATATATAAATCTCTATCTATACAAAGCAGGATGTGTGTGTGTGTGTGTGTGTGTGTGTGTGTGTGTGTGTGTGTGTAACGAATGCACGGCCGCAATTTTCGATGGATTTGCACCAAGATTTACATGCACATGCTCCAAGTTAGTGAAAAGGACAAGACCGACTTTGCATTTCCCAACTACCATCGATAGTGGAAATAATCGATGTTTTCATGCTTCTACGGCAGTTTTCGTGTAGTTTGCGGCCATTTTCTACTGGCCAGACTGAGAGCCTATAGCTGGCTCCCACGAATAGGCAGGCAGATTCTATTGGCCACTGTGAGAGCCAACAGCTGACTGACACGAATATTAACTAGCATGCAATAAAATAGCTGCATTCGTCACAAGTGGGAAAAATTTAAATCTGCAGGGCACTTTACTGCAATTGGCTCATTCGCTTGCTTAAACTCAACGTTGATTCTGATTCCGCAGAACTGGGTGGGGTGTGGAAAAGTATTTGTTGTTAACACTCGTTTTTCATTCGGTTTTTCCAGTTACGAGTCCTTTTTTAAAACTGATCGTTTTGTGCGCATTTTGTTTAGTCCTTTTTTCGTAACAGATTTAATGTTTAGTATAGAGCTTAGAAAAAATTCGCAGTGTGAGATAGGCAAGAAGTAAGACATGTAGCAACATCAGCACGGCAAAGGGCACTCCTTTAAAGGCAAGGAACGGCAAAAATATTTTAAGTCAAGTGTTAGGGATTGCTGTATGAGTCGTACGATTTTTGAATCAAGCACGGGCAATGCTGGGCAATGACGGGCCATGCTGCTAGTACATACATGCTGCTAGTACATACATTTTGTTTCCGTTTGTATTTCGTCTAATATTTAATCTTGTTCAGAAGAGAAATCGTAAAATGTTTGAACCGCGCAGGAATCGTATAGCAAGCCCCATTTTACGCAATTTCTTTTTTACCCATCTCATTAAATTTTGGGATGGTTTTCTTTATGTCGACCGATAATAAAAATATCAAATATATATTTTTATTCTTTTTCATCATGAACTTAATCCTTGCAGTAGGTTGGATGATAAATC
>OZ038487.1:88708217-88768217 GCA_964036315.1 Acanthosepion esculentum
TTTTTTTTTTTTTTAAGCGTATCACCCCAAGCAAGGCCGGTGGCCACTATCACGCATGGGGTTACAGAAGGGTTGGAGGAGGAGCAGATAGGAGTGGTAAAGGAAGGGATGTGGAGAAAGAGAAGGACGGAGGGTCGATCAAGGCAGGGGGGTTACGGAAGATATAGAGAGAGAGCAGATAGGAATGAAAGATGTCAGGAAGTGGAGAAGGGAAGTGGATAGATCAAGGCAATTGGAGATGACGATTGACGCTACACTTAAACCGTTGGAGATTGTATTTGTCAGGGAAACAGTAATAGGGAAGGGAGTTCCATAGGCGAGATGTGCGAGACATGAAGCTATTGGAGTAGAAATACGTCTACATCTAACAGTTTCAACGGTGAAGGGGTGGGAACGGGATGCCAGCCTCGTAGGACGCTTAAATTCACGAGGCGTAGGGACAAGCGAAAGCAACTCCTCGGAGCAATTACCGTGGAAGTACTTGTAGAAAAGGCAGAGCGATGCAACATCGCGTCTGTGAGAGAGCGACTGCAGACGAGATGACAGATCAGGGCCAATCACATTGCATATCCGTCTCTTGATCTTATCAAGAACCCTGAGGCAACACGCAGGGGCCCCAGACCATAAATGGCAGCAATACTCCATGCAAGGTCGAATGGTAGACTTATAGACTTGGAGGATGGATTCCGGGGAGAAGAATTTCCTGGCTCGGCACAGGGAACCAACTTTTCTTGCGGTGGATGATGCAATTGACTCGGTGTATTTGTTCCATCTCAGATCAGCGGACAGAGTGAGACCGAGCAGCCGCAGAGAGGAGCTCTCGAGGAGTTGGTCCACAGACATTCTGATGGGATGCAGGGATGGGTTCTTGTGGTGGTTAATGGAGAGCAGTTTTGTTTTAGAGGCATTAAAGTTGACCATCCATTTCTCTCCCCAGTCCACAACCGATTGGAGGTCCTTTTCAATTTGAGCTGCCAGGTTAATTTTGTCCGCCTCAGTAGATTTGTGCTTGAGGCAGGAGTAAATAGTAGTGTCGTCAGCGTAGATACCGACTTGGGAGCCTATGGCGTCTGGAAGGTCGTTTATAAATATGAAGAACAAAGTAGGGCCAAGGATGGAGCCTTGAGGAACACCAGCGGTAGTGGGATAGGAGTTGGAGAAGAATCCACTGAGAACAACCTTTAAATCCCGGTTTGATAGGAACGAGTAGGGCCAAGGATGGAGTCTTGAGGAACACCAGCGGTAGTGGGATAGGAGTTGGAGAAGAATCCACTGAGAACAACCTTTAAATCCCGGTTTGATAGGAACGATTGAATTATGTCAAACAATCGACCTGTCATACCATAACCCCGGAGCTTGCGAAGGAGGCCGGCATGCCAAACCCTATCGAATGCTTTGGAGATGCCAATGGCCACGGCACGGGCTTCGCCGTTACTATGGATAGCTTGGTAGACAAATTCAGTGATGGCCGTAAGCACATCGACAGTAGACCGGGCAAAGCGGAAACCATACTGCTTGTCTGAGAGCAGATCGTGGGATATCAGGTGAGTAATCACTTCGGTGTTGATAATGGCCTCGAAGACTTTGCCGAAGATGGGAAGGAGACTGATAGGACGGTAATTAGAAGGGTTGGAGGGGTCGCCAGTGTTCTTAAAGACAGGAACAATGGTAGAGGACTTCCAGCAGTCAGGAAAACAGGAGTCCTTGAGGCAGCGGTTGTACAATTTAGAGAGGGCAGGTGCCAGTTCAGGTGCGCATTTCTCCAGGACAATGGCTGGTATTCCGTCACCGCCGGTAGCCTTGTGGAGATCTAAGTTAGAAATAATGCCCAGTACCGACGACGGGGTTATGTGCAAGCCGTCCAGTAGGGCCTCAGTTCTGGGAGGGAAGTCGGGCAAGGGTACCCCAGAGGAGTCAAGCATAGAATTGGAAGAAAACTTTCGAGCGAAGCATTCGGCCTTGTCGGCAGAGGTGGTCAGGACCTCAAACTGATTGAACAGTGGAGGAATGAAGGGTTTGTTACTATTCAGAACGCTCTTGCAAAGGCGCCAATAGTCCTTGGAGCCAAATTTGCGGGATGCAATACGTTCCTTCATCCGAGCTGCAAATAGTGCCTTGGCATTGTCGAGGGTACGCTTACACTCATTGCGTGCAGAGGTAAATAGTCGTCTGTTGGAGTCGGACATATCACTACGAAAACGGTGGAAGAAGTGGTTCCTATGGGCAATGGCGGCTGAGCAAGCAGCTGTGAACCAGGGGGAGGAGCGCGGTTTGACCTTGAATTTCCTGGAGGGGATGAAAGCTTCGATACCGGCTTTGATCCAGGAAGAGAACTCAGAAGCACACTCATGAGTGGGGAGCTTAAATACAGCATCCCATGGGACATCGCGGAGGAAGTCCCGAAACGAGTCCCAGTCAGCTCGTTGGTAGCAGAAAGTGGTTCTGGTGGTAGGAGGTTCTTTGCAGGGGGTGGGGCTGAAGGAGATACTAACAGACACGACAGCATGATCGGAGTTACTGATAGGACAGAGCTGCGTGGCACTACACGACTAAGGGGTGGAGGTAAAACACAGGTCGAGGAGTGAGGGCTTACAGTCACGATTGTAGGAAAAACGCGTGGGGAAATCGATTATCTGGGTGAGGGATTGAGACATTGAAAAGTTGAGAGTATGTACGCCAGCGAGGTTAGTGGTAGCGTTCTGTAGCCACTGGTTGTGATGGGCGTTAAAATCACCAAACACAAATATGTTAGCGGACGGATGGACAAAGAGGGCCTTATCTATGCTGTCAGAAATGACATCGAGTATCCCGCTGTCCTGAGAGGATGGAGAGCGGTAGAGGAAGAAAAGATAGCTTACAGCATTGAGAAGAGAGAGGCGGAGACACAAGTAGGAATGATCCGGCGATTCGAGAGAGGTCTCTCTAGCCAGATGGTCCTTGACGTAGACACCCAAGCCATGCATGTGGGTTAGAGAGTCTTTTCTGAGGAGTGGGAGGTATCCAGGGATCGGGAGATCAGAGAAAGAGATAGAGGAGTCAAGATTGGTCTCACACAGGGCGAGTATATCCGGGTACTTAGCTATGAGGAAAGACTCAACGCTGCAGAAGTTGGTTCTAATGCCGCGGATGTTAGAGAAGGAGATATTTAGAGGTTTCACCACAGAACACAAAAAAGGCCAACAGGAAAATAAATATCATATAATTCAACAAACCGTACAGCAAAAACGTATAAACAAATGCAGGAAATATATTCTTCAAACTCTTACACAAACACTTCCTGGACTCAAGCACCCTACACAAAATATTCAACAAAAACACAGTAAAATCAGCTATAGTTGAAACGAGAACATAGCCAAGTTAATAAAAAAGCACAACAGGAAAATTATCAACAAACCACATGAACAAATTAAACCCAATTGTAACTGCAGAATAAAGTATGAATGTCTCTTAAACGGTAATTGTTTACAAAACAAGATAATATACCAAGCCACGATAAAATCACCAGATAATGAAGAAAAAGTATACAGAGGAGTAACTGAAGGACCCTGGAAAGAAAGAAATTAAGCACACAAAACATCTTTAACAAATAGTAAATATCCGAACAGTACAATGCTTTCTAATTATATCTGGGAAATTAAAAACAAAACGCACACCATACCAAAAATATCTTAGAAAATAAGGAAAAGATCATCAGCCTACAACAACAAATCAAAAACTTGCGAACTTTGCTTGGATGTAAAAAATAGTTATCATTACTTTCCCAGACCAAAATAAATTATTAAATAAAAGATCCGAGCTCATCTCAAAATGCAGACATGAAAGCAAATTTTTACTACGTTACTTAAAAATCGAAAACTGAAAAAAATAAAATAAAATAAAATAAAAATATAATAAATAATTTATTTTACAATAGAATAAGTAAAATAAATTAACCCAAACAAATTACCAACTCACACCCGTTAGAATAGACGAAATAGAATAAATGAATAAAAATAAAAACAAAATCAATGAAACCAAATAAATAAAGTAAATTATAAACAAATTAAACTATAAAAATCAAACCAAAAATCGGACGAAAAACATTGCTATAATTGTTATATTACGAAATAAAATGCCCCGTTACTTAAAAATTGAAAACCGAAAAGAGCAAATAAAAATATACAGTATAATAAATAAATAATAAAAGACAAGTAAAATAAATTAATCTAAATTCACTCAAATAAATAAACTAACAAACCGAACCCGCTAAATTAACCGTTAGAAAAACAAATAAAGATAATCAATCCAAATAAATACATGAAGTAATAAACAAACTAAAACCTTCTCCCGCCAAAATAATAGTTAGAATAAACTACAACAATCAACCCCAAAATTGAATAAATATCTTTAATTATCTTCCCAAACCAAACCAAAACTATTAAATAAGCGATATAAACGAATTTTTAATACGTTAATAAAAACAACGATTAAAATGAAAAAAATAAATATATAAGATAAGAAATAAAAATAAAAATAAGAAAAATATAAAAATGAATAATGACAAGCAAAATAATTTAAATAAATAAATAAACAAATAACCGACTTCCCATAAAATAACCGCCAAATTAGACTACCCTCATGCACCACTGACCCGTATATATAAATAGCTGAGAAAAATAACGGCACTCTTGGCCTGACGATTGCGTCTAGCATGAAATAGCCTGTCGCCTCTAAGTGTTGACTTCAATGTTCACTCTTATATTTACACACGCTCTATCTCAAATATGAGCACTTTATCCCATATATATAGCACGCCTTAAGAGTTTATTTCTTCTGATATATATATATATATATATATATATATATATATATATATATATATATATGTGTGTGTACGTGTGTGTGTGTGTGTATCTGTGTGTGTATGTGTGTGTGTGTGAAAAGGAGAGAGAGAGAGAGAGAGATTATAGATGTGGTTTATTGGTGTGTATACCGAAAGTTTTTGTAAATGCGACCTGGGTTAAAAAGGAGTGTTTGGGGGATAGGATCGAAACTTATTTTCTGGAGATAATCCAAGTAACATTTTTGGCAGACAGTTGAGAGCTTATTAATTTCATGTATATTCCAAAAGAAAGGGACAAAAAATCAGGGGGCCAATAACAAGCGGGAAATTATCAACTGAAGTGAACTGAAATTCTCCGTCCAGTGTCCACCCAGAGAGAACGACTGAAATAGATTTCAATTTTAAACGCTCACATGGCGCGTTGTGCAACGAAGAAGATAATTATTGCTTAATGTTGCTCCAATAAAGAAACGGGCCACGAGCAAATATCATTTCATGAATGTAGAGCAGAGGACACTAGGGGCAGATGAATTTTAAGCAAAAAAAGAAGAAACACTAACATCATATCCACAAGGCACAAGCACTTCATATTTTCGTGAATGGAACAGTTATACCTGATAGATAGATAGATAGATAGATAGATAGAAAAAAAAAACACAGAGATACATACAGATGTGAGCAGAATTATTCACGCCACTTCCAGAATCTATATAAATAAATACGAATGTCTGTCAGTGCGTCACACTTTTTCAACTATACTGATAGAGTATGTAGCCCACCAGGCCGAATCCATGTTGTAATTAAAAACATTCTGGGCCTGATCCGAACCCGCAATCCAGAAATGTTGGATTTCCAAGATTTCATTACTGTTATTGCAACGAATGTTTTTGTTCCATAAAAATTCATTTATATTTAGGAATAATTGAAATTAATTGCGAAATCCACAGAACGTGTCCCATAAAATAACAACAATTGTTTCTAAGGAAATTAAGGACCTACGTACATCAAACTGCCTTTAATTTTATTGGCGACAGAATATTTATCGTTGCTTAAATATTAATACAATATTTAAACGCTGCGATCAATTTTGAGTTCTTTAGTTTATTGTTGCCTATTGCATACGGCAGCATTATGCGTTGCAAAAACAAATCTCAGGCAAACAGACGACCAGATTGCAATCAAAAGAGCCAAGGTTGCACCGAGGAAAATAAAGTCCTGTGCAATTGAAAATCCAGATTAAATGACAGCCAGGAGAGCTTCCAAAGCTGAGAATATGTAAAAACTTAGGTACTCTCAAATTCTGAACAACAAGAAGCCCCAATCAAGAATCCTCCAGGGAAGCTAGCTTAGTTGCCGACCAATAGGGTAGATTTAAGCTAGTAAGATCTCAATTTTTTCATAGAAACTTAATGTGTATTTTTTCGCAAATGATGAAAGAATGAATTTGAATGAATGTGCAGTAATGCCGACAACATTTTTTATTTTAATGTCTGACAATATTACAAACAATTACCCAAAAGCATTTAACATAGGTAATTCATCGAGTCTAGAAGAAACCTCAACAGAATGCAGAAAGCACTGGACGGCCGTTTCGTCCTATATTTTGGACTCATCACCAATCAGCAGTGCGCATCCACAACCGAGAATTGAAAAGGTTATGATATTAGACAAACGTCATACCAACGGGACACGCTGACAAAGAGATAACGATTTAGACTCGATATATATATATATATATATATATATATATATATATATATATATGGTACAGGTAATCGATCAGTTGGCATATCTTCCGCGTGCATCCTAGTAATATTAATTATTAAAAACTGGCCCACAGTGAGCTCGCCCTATTTTTTAACAGAGAATTTGTATTTGTTTACACCAAAAAAACAAAACAAAAAAATACCTCAATATAGGGATAGTCTGTTTCTGTACGTGAGTATCATCAAGTAATATTATATATGATGATAGTTACGTACAGAACGGCTTGCAATAGACTCCATGTTGATGTAATTTTTGTTTCTTTTGTTGTAATATATATATATATATGTGTGTGTGTGTGTGTGTGTGTGTGTATACGCACACACATACACATACGCATACATATACTTTGAAAACCAATAATTCCACCAATGATGAGTACATATGGAAAACAAGAATTCAAATATATAAGCAGTTATTTGCTGATGCCCCCTGACGTGTGTACGAACTGATTCCAGGTAGAATTGTGCTGTCAAGAGAATTTTGGAATTGGGATGCTGAAGGTAAAGTAACATCAATCAGCCAAATGACAAACCTTTTACATGTATTAATTATCTTTTTCACTTAAATTAGTAAGCCTTATTTTCTTCTTACTTTTAATAAGATATATGTATTCTTCACACAATTCTACATGGTCATATTGCATTCTACAAATTCTGCTTATCTGTAAGTTTTACATTTATTTCCGCCATCGAATTCACCAGAAAAAAATCTAGAAATCTTTGTGAGTTAATATTTCTAATCATATCTTAAAGAATATTGATTCATAGTAAAGGTGAAACTATTCAATTATGTGTCCAGCCAACACTGACATATTTGGTTCAGACATTTTCCTTATTCCAAGAAGTCATGGCGTCGTCTGAAAATGTCGTCCGAAAACAATCAAAAACTTTATTTTTTTTTTAAATTCTTCGTCTTTCGAATTCAAGAATTTGATTGATATAAATTATAAATAATTAATTGTTATATTTTAGGCAACAATAATTAAAAGTTTAAAAACAATATTGAAGTCTTATCACAAAATTTTAAAACATCAGCACGAGAACGCGAATGTCATAACGGTTAAAATATACTCAGCACCAGGCGAGTGCAAAATCGCCTGATACTCCGATTCCTGCTATTGGATATTATTTATATTCACTAATGTATACTTAATAACTCTGTTATATAACATTCAACACTGTTTTTAGAACACATGAGGGAGAAATATATTTATATATACATGCAAGTGTGTGTGTGTGTGTGTGTGTGTTGTGTGTGTGTGTGTGTGTGTGTAGGTTACTAACTCACATCCATACAACTAAGTATATATATATATATATATATATATATATATATATATATATATATATATATGTATGTATATATATTTAAAGAATATATATATATATGTATATTTAAAGAATATATATATATTTAAAGAATATATATATATATATATATATATATATATATATATATATATATATATATATATATTTGGAACACTCTTAATCGGAGATATTCAGAATTGACTGAGTTATCCAAACTGATTTTTTTTTTAACTGTGACACACCTACAAGATATTTCCCTACTTTTAGGAAATACTTTAATCTTCCGCATATTATGATGGATTTATTTGTTTATTTAACGGCGTAGCAACTCGTCATTTAATGCCGAATTTTGAAGCAATAAATTATGAGATATGTTATTCTGCTTTCACAATTGAATACATGGTAGATGATACCCACCTTGTGACCAAAGACATGTTTGTGTAGACATTATTATTAGAGGCATTGATGATTGTGTTTTATGTTGTAATTTTGTTGAAGTTATATTGTGGATTACATTTTGATTTTATAAAATATAGGATATTATATGGATTAATATCATGCAAATGTTCTTTCATGATGGTTGTTTTTGTTTAGCGGCATATCAGCACATCTGTGGATTATTTAATGCTGAAATCTTAATATTTTGAAGGAATGTATGCTTTGAACTGCATTACTGGTTATTTAATTTTAATAATATGTTGTTGGTAATTTTACTATAAATATGTATTGTTGGTAATTTTACTATAAATATGTATTGTTGGTAATTTTACTATAAATATGTATTGTTGGTAATTTTTGTCATACGAAAATGTATTGCTAGTCATCTTCATCATAAACATATTTTTTTTTAATTTAGTGTTTGGTTTTTGTTTGGGATTTCAGTATTTGCACATAGCAAGGACACTAAAAGGTGTTACCAACACGGGTTATAGTCGACCTTCGAACAACAATTAACAGTTGGTTCCACGCTCCTCAAAAACCACTAATCGCCCAATCAGAGGCATTGGTATCGTATGTTTTTTATAGTCATTCCCAGAACTACCGCACATTATGAATATTAGCATCATTTACAATACATCAATGTATGAAATATTCTCTTATGCATATAATGACACAATTAAGTTAGTGTTGTAGCCCACTTACAGACGATAATGATGCGCAACGACGACGTTTTAAAGAAAAGTTTAAATAAAATGGAAAGAAAAAGTATGCTTATACTTAGCATCAAAATGAGACAGTTAAAATATCTACATCATATAATGAGGAAAAAGAGTGTAGAAAATTTGACACTCAGAGGACATAGTGATGGAAAAAGGATAAATGAGTCATAACTAACACAAGAATTTTGTGTAAAGGTATGGTAGAACACAATCAGGGAGAGATATGTAAAATACGATTTCCTTTTCTGAGACAGGACATCGTCAGGAAGAGCAAGTAGAAGAAAAAGAATAAGAAAAGGAATATATATATATATATATATATATATATATATATATATATATATATATATATATATATATATATATATATATATATATATATTCATACAGATAAAAAAACAATTTACTCACTACAAAGATTCAACTTCGTTTCGGCGCGTTTAATTGCACGGAGACTGGTTTTAGTTCTCACCAGTCGAAGTGCAATTAAATGCACCGAAACGAAGTTGCATTTTTGTAGTCAGTAAATTGTTTTTGTCCTTATGAAAAAAAAGTATTGTTGCTGTACTATCGGCATTGAACCCTCTTTTGAATTAATGCTGTGAACGCCAGAATTTTTTATTTTCGTCCTCATTACATTCGTATATATATATATATATATATATATATATATATATATATATATATATATATATATATATATATATATAAAATTCAATATATTTCTGAAAATCGATCCGCAGAAAGAAATTCTGTGAAGAAAACTACTAAGATAAATTACTCTATTAATTGGACTATACTTTTAGTCCATGTCTCTTTAACTGACAAACACATACAAAATCATTGGTGAATTTACCACATTACTAAATTCAAAAAAATTCTCACTTGAATTATTTAAACTAAAAATCTATTATTGCGCCATCGCGAGTTCTAGAAGTATATTAACCTTCAATAAATAACATATTTTTAGTAAACATCTTTCGGTCTACAATACAATTATTTCGTCTTGGACGAAATAATTGTATTGTAGTCTCGAAACAGTCTAGAAGAAACCTCAACATAATTTCCCTTATCCATAGGACTGTGGCTCCCGGGGGCATATATATGTGAACGAGCGGCGCAATATCGAGTCTCATGCTTTACCTCTACGTCACGGAGGCCCGTTGGTACAGTTGGTATGCTTCATATCGTAACTGTCCGGGTTTCAATTCTAGGTAAGTGGATGCACACTGCTGATGAATTCCAAACATATGATGAAACGGCCATCCAGTGCTTTCTGCATTCTGTTGAGGTTTCGTCTAGATTCGATGAATTATTAAATTATATATATATATATATATATATATATATATATATATATATATATATATATATATATATTTATATATATATATATATTTATATACATATATATATATATATATTTATATACATATATATATATATATATATATATATATATATATATATATATATATATATATATTACCCCGAGAATATGTTAAAATATCTACAAAGTCGTGTCTCAATGCATCTCAATGCATCTCAATGCATCTCAAGAAACGATTGTGAATTACTGGCGAGTGAACGATTTATTTAGATTTAAAAAACAAATTCAACCTTTTTTTACGAAAAAAAATGGTGGTTTATAAGGTTTGTAGGCTTTACTCTGATCGACCAATCAAATATGACTACGTCAAATTTATACTAAGCGATGAAGCAAAAATTTAAAAACATAAATTATGAATGTATGACGAATAGATTAGCAGCTAACGGCAAACAGAAATATACTAAAACGGATACATATGATTATATAAATTATACAAACCAGACAATGCAGTTTCCTAAGAAATGAAAGTGGGGTAGAGAGATAATGTAACTAAATGGTAAACAAGTTATATGCTAAACAAAAGGCTTATAAAGTTGTATGCATTATGAATTTCCTAATAATATTGCTCTACTCTCTGTTGAGCACTCTTTTAAATTTAATGTTAGGAACATTAGAATTGTACTCTATTCGTTCTCATCGTACCTGGATATTTCGCTCAACTAGAGTTGAGTACTGTTTACATTTATCTAATACTCTAACATGGAAAAGATCAATTTTGGAATTTCGTTAAAAAACATTCCCATGACTAAGAAACGGGAATATTTCGAAAAAATCCTTTTAAAGACAGTGGATCTGATTAGAGGAATAAGACGTAAAGACCACTTCCTTCTTCTTGATCAAATCTTTCTTGTTTCGAATATATCAGATCCTTATTGGTTTACAAGTTTGAAAACTGCACTTCTCATTGAACGCTTACCCACCTTTGAAACGGATCTTACTAAACATTATAAATGGCAACACTGTTCATAAAAATAGGAATCTTTTTCAGAGACATTTAGATTGTATAGTTAAATACAATCAAATATTTGTTAAATATAACATTTCTAATTTTTACAAATTTAATCTCAAAGAATACAATGCGTTAAACAAAAAACAATTTGACTAAGAATTATAGGAAGATAGATATTAACAATATTAATTGTGTTGATAATTCTAACTCTGATTCTAAAAATATTACCGATAAATTTAAAATTAGCAATAGGATTAGTAGTAAAATATCGCATATCTTATTTAAAGATCATGAGACAAACTTTCAGACCAAATTTACTACGAGTATCATAAACCCTACTAGATCGGAAATGGGAAGTAAAATCAAAGTTATCCTGGATCGGGTCAACAAAGAAATCAAATGACGCCTTGGACTTATACCTTGGATTGGTACCACAGAAGTCATTAATTGGTTTAGAGATATTATTAACAGAAGTAGCTGCTATTTTATCCAGTTTGATATTGTGGATTTTTACCCTTCCATCTCTAAGGATCTCTTTACCATGGGTTAGGAATTTACCAAAAAATATTCTAACATCTCCAGTGAAGAGAAATATATAATAATGAATTTCTGAAGATCAGTCTTCATCCACAATAAAGAAAAGTGCGTTAAGAACTCTGTGATCAATTTGACATTTCAATGGGTTCATTAGATTCTGCTGAGTCTTCTGATCTTCTGGGATTATTTATTTTATATAACCTTACTGCCTATGAAGGTGTCAAAGTTGATAATATAAGGTTTTATAGAGATGATGATCTTATGGCGGTAAAACATTTCGCTATAATTAAGGTAGATACATTAAGAAAAATGATTCATAGAGATCTAAAAATTTAAATATCAAGGTTGGTTAAGTACTACTGTTAAACAAGTATATTTTCTTGATGTTACGTTAGATCTCGTTAATGCTATATGTTGCGAACGTTGGAATAGTACACTGTTCGTTCTCATATACCTGGATATATATATATATATATATATATATATATATATATATATATATAGAGAGAGAGAGAGAGAGAGAGAGAGAGAGAGACAGAGAGAGAGAGAGAGAGCCTTGTAGAAGACATGCGATTAACCAAAATACGTACTTTTTCATAAAAAGTTTTATATAATCGACAAAGTATTTTCAAGAGTAATGTCTGTGTGATTCAGAACTGTAAGAAAATCATTCTCATTCGCTTAAAGCAATAACGAAGAGGGATACAGAGCTGAACGCATCATGATACTGAATATATGGCACCCAAAGGTTACGAGCCACTTGACTCTCCTCACTATTATCATCTTGATACGCATGCAGTTTTCTCATGTTAAAGGTTCACAAATCAGACTGCATAATGTATGCAGCCGTCAGCTTGTCTTTCCAGTGTTGTTGATTTAAGTTTCACTATAGAAAAAGTGTGTTTTGGAGAAGATGCTGAATATCGCAAACAAGCTGGAAAATGAATTCGGCAAGGTCCTTGGTATATCAAATCATGTCGTTTAAGTCAAAAGAAAAAAAAAACATACACTCCAGATATGAAAATATACAGACATTCAAAATTGATTAAATTTGACAAAAATAATCACCCTGCCGACACACACACACACGCACGCACGCACAAATATATATATATATATATACATATATATATATATATATATATACATATATATATATATATATATATATATATATATATATATATATATATATATATATATATATATATATATATATATATATATATATATATATATGTACAGGGTGTCCATAAATTTCGTGTGCACTTTATAAAATTTATAACTTTATTTGTATTTGCAATAGAAATAATCTGTAAAAAATGTTATAAAGTTTAATATATCTAGTTTTAAGTATAGCTAAAATAACTAAAGTGATTTCAGGGATTACTGTAAATCAGTACATAATATGCATCCATAAGAATATCGTATATACAGAAAATACATTATAATGTTAGTCGAATTTAATCTATTTCATCTGATATATATCTTTTTGCCGTATATGACAGACAAAAAATTCGATCACTTTTTTAAAGTTTTTTTTTTTTTTTTACTTTTCTCTATTTTTTCTGATTGGCTGTTGAAGGGAGTCTAAATTTTTCCCGTTGTTTCTATTGTCTTCTTCAAACATTACCCAAAAGGGTTTGGGAAAAATAGACACTACGGCCAATTTTTATACTCAATTCCCGGAACCACACGGAAAAAAAATTGAGAATACTAAATAAGCTCAACAAAAATCAGCACATTTTCCTTACAAGTCATATTCAAGAAAACATGTTTGAAATAAAGTTTTCTTCCCAAATATACATTATTCCCTTCTCCACAAATATATATATATACACATATGTATGTATGATGATAGGCTTTCTCATCGATTTCGACGCATGAGGATCCCACAACCTCATTCAGTTTTTATGTTTGTTTCGTATGTGACATCTACCAACCGCCACACGCGGTCAGCTGTGACACAAGGCCGAATTTAATGTGACGTATCCTAGGCCGTAGGCTCGACCAAAAATTACCCGTAGACTACCGTATAAACTGGATCAGGTAGCTGTTTCCCGATACGAGACTCTGCCCTTCGACATATCCTTGTCTAGGGTTCCTCTCTGTCAGGGAATTTTACCAGCACGAATCTCCAACTGTAACACTTCATTCCCTATATGACCTGCATACATGTCCACATATTGTGCAACAGTGAGGATCTCGGGTCATAGCCACAGGAATATTGACTGATGCTTTTCGCCGTTGTCTTTCGTCTTCTCGGCCGGCTAATACGACTGATTTCGAAATTTCTGATATCACACTGGCACAAATAACTCCACTTATTTCTATCCGGAGCAACACGCTCGAAGTTAGTATGAGTCAAATTGAGAGGTGAGAGGTTACACTTTAGATTGTCTTTATATCTGAGCACGGCCGTTCAACAGTCACTTGTCCAACAGTTCTTTTTCCACTGTTAAGCTGGTTATACATCATGACTAGGTATTCTGTCGTCACTCAACCTTGCAACATGACTATCTCAGCGAAGATGTGACTGCATCAGAAAAGTCTCAATTCCACTAATGTTGCATTTTGCGAGAAAATATATATTACCGAAAATACTGAGCCAATTTGACAAGAATGATGAAATTAGACAAAAGTGATCAGTCCACACACATACATACATATACACACATACATATACACACACATGTATCGTCCTGGGTACGACGTTAAACTGCATCCACCAGCAAGGTCTCTGATCAGGAGATTTTGAGGAAGCGTGGAACCACCTCTTAATTGCTGGTGTTCCCAGGTCCACCCTGACCTGTGTGGTAGCACCTGTTGGGGTCCCAGATATGGGAAAATAGTGAACTTCCAGGTCTTTTCCAGCACATTGAAACAATGATGTTGTCAAATACACTTTTTGAAACAATGATGTTGCAAGCTATACGGTTTTGAAACAATGATGTTGTCAGCTATACGTTTTTGAAACAATGATGTTGCCAGTTTTTTGAAACAATGATGTTGCCAGCTACACATTTTTGTTGAAACAATGATGTTGCCAGTTTTTTGAAACAATGATGTTGCCAGCTATACATTTTTGAAATAATGATGTTGCCAGCTATACGGTTTTGAAACAATGATGTTGCCAGCTATACGTTTTTGAAACAATGATGTTGCCAGTTTTCTGAAACAATGATGTTGCCAGCTATACATTTTTGAAATAATGATGTTGCCAGCTATATGTTTTTGAAACAATGATGTTGCCAGCTATACGTTTTTGATATATTTAGTAAATACTGGATCTGGCATTAAATATCCCATAGTGGTTGATATGCCATAAAACCCCAAACAAACAAACAAACAAACAAATACACATGTATATATACATATTACTGATAACATACTGGTATCTAAATGATTACCTCAACAATTATGCAACCACACACACGTTCACTAATATATATACACTGTCCAACAAAAGAAATGATCCACTTCGATGAAAATTGCTTAATCTTTATTCAGAAGAACTAAATATTAAACTAACCTTTCATGAGTCGTATCTGTTGATTTCAGATTAAAGTTGTGGTTTTCACGGTAACACGAAGTGGGGTATAAAAACGAGCGTCCCTTGGTGCTGCGATTAAAGCAAAGCATGAATAAGTTATGAGCCACCAGAGGAAACGTAGAATCTGTGACTATTATTCGGAGAAGGAAACCTAGAAATACACACATACAATTCATTTATACATTAAAAGTTTTAATATATTTTATTATTATACGTTATTTATATAGACACAAATATTTAAGTAAATCTTCCATGATGACCCTTGAAATTTCCTATCAGCTCAAAGCGTATCTAATGTTGTTAATACTGTTTATTATAAACATAGCATTTATTTAAATAGTTGTGTTTATATAAATAACATATTATAATAAAATATATTAAAATAATAGCCGGACTTTGTCAATTTCATAGCGTATGACCTCATTTGTTTACGCTTAGATACGCGTCGAGCAGATATGAACGTTTGATGGAAATCATGGAGAATTGTAGTTTAAAAGCAGTAAAATCGACCTTGCTAACCAGACGCTCTGTAGCTAAACTGGTATAGCATGTCATGTTATATGAAGGTTCCGTGTCGGATACATATTCGATTCTTGCCGGAGGACGCATATTTTCTATGAAAATTTCTCGGACAATCAGGCCGGTAAATGTTGTTAATATGGTTTACTTAAATATTTGATATCTATATAACGTATAAAAATAAAATATGTTAAATTAATTGTCGAACTTTGTCTATTTCGTAGGGTGTGGTATTAAAAATTGTAATCAGTCTTTAGAATTGGTCTCATTGGAACAAGCAGCATCCTCATCTCGTCATGGATACAGGATTAAAAGTTCAAAATTGTGTAATAAGAAATGTTCTATCATTCTTTTGACATTAAACACAAACCTCTGGAAAATTTCTTTGGCTTCAGATTTATACCTCGTTGTTCAACTCACTCCCCGTAGATTACATTGTGTTATAATCAGGGCTTTGCGAAGGCCAGACTTATAATACTTCAATATATACACAAGTGAAAAAAACTTCCTTACTACCAACGATGTATGACAATGTGATCCATCATGTTGGAATATTTGATTTTGTGCTACAGGATATAATAGCTGCTCTCCACAAAAGCCAACAATCTGCCACTAGAAGCATGCCACTAGTGGCATGCCACGAGCGTTAACCGCTGGTGGCCCGCTTTCGGACTGTCGGTGTGTTCGTCTCGGCAATATTACAGCTGGCGGACCGCTATCGACCCACCTGTGGCCCGACAGTGACATACCGGTGTCTGCCACCAGAGGACCGCTCGCATGGATATCGTCGGCTCGCCAGCGGGCCATTAGCAGCTTACGTGTAGGGTGGGTGTATAGCAAAGTAATATATTCTTCAATGTTCAATTTCCATCGGGCTTGAGCAACTTCCTTGTATGACTTATTTGGTGTGTCAAATCAATTTCCAACACCTATCACTGACTTCATTTCATATTTTAGATTGTTTCTCTTGCCATTTATTCTTCGGACATCATACTATCCTCTCCTCGATTAGAATTCGGTTATATATATATATATATATATATATATATATATATATATATATATATATATATATATATATATATATATATATATATATATTTATGTATATATATATATATATATATATATATATATATATATATATATATATGAAGAATATAGTCTTAAAATGTGCTATATTTATGGGATAAAGTGCTCAATATCAGAGATAGAGCGTGTGTAAATATAAAAGTGGACATGGAAGTCAGCACTTAGAGGCGACAGCCAAACAAATCACAAAACTACACCTGTTAGAATATGCGAAATATAATCAAAACAAAAGAACGGACGAAAGTTATAACTGTTATATATAAAAAAAAACATTAATAATAGATAATATACTACGTTACTTAAAAACCGAAAGCCAAAAATATATAGCATAACAAATAAATAACACAAGTATAATAAATCGATCTAAATACATCCAAATATATAAACTAACAACCGATTACAATAAACTAGCCGTTTAGAAAAAACAAATAAAGATAACCAACCTAAATAGATAAATGAAAAACTGTTCCCACCAAAATAATAGTCAGAACAAACCACAACATCACACCCCAAAATTCAACAAATAGATTTAATCAATGACAAATAAACAAATATATAAGATAAAAAATAAAAATGAAAATAAATAAAAACAAGCAAAACAATTTGACCCAAATAAATAAGCGAACAAGCGACTTCCGGTAAATGACGGCCATTATAGACTACCAACAATAAGCTATATAAACAAATTTTTACTACGTTAACCAAAAACACCGATCAAAATAAAAAAATAAATAAATAAATATATAAGATAAAAAATAAAAATAAAAATAAAAAAATAAATTGACATAAATAAATAAACAAATAAGCGACTTCCGGTAAAAGTAACCGCCAAAATAGACTACCCATAATGCACCACTGACCCTTATATAAATAGCCGAGAAAAATAAGAGCACTAGTCACCTGACGATTGCACTAGCATGAAACAGACTGTCGCCTCTAAGTGCTGACTTCCATGTCCACTTTATATATATATATATATATATATATATATATATATATATATATATATATATATATATATGCAAAAAAACATATTCGTTTCAAAATAAAAAAAAACGTATTGATAATGACTAAAAGAATGACCGAAAGCGCTCAGATATGCGGAACATTTGGACAGAAAGAAAACAGGTTATATGCAGTAGCTTGTCAGTCGTCATTAACGAAACGTGTATGAAAGAGTTATTACTGCCCAAACAAACAATATACATACATACATGCATATATATATATCACGTTTGCCTTATTTTCTTTTGTCCAAGATGATTATTTATTCATTGTTTTTCAGTTAATGCTATTTTTCTGCAGCAATGTATCAATTTCGATAATCTTAAGTAGGATCCTTCTTAATGTTCATCCATTATTTCTTGATCAGTTAATTTCCGGTTCACTAGATTTTTTTTTAACAATATTGTCTAAGTTCGAAGACCTACTACCATTTTGTTCAATCTATAACACTCCCAAAATCAGTATACATTTTCTTGGTAACTTGGACAACGATACCTATTTTTTTTTAACCTTTCGCAAATTTCCATCTTCTCATCTAAACTTTGCCTTCTCATTGTGATACTGTATTCAAGTGTATAACGAAGATTGGTTGACATGCTTGTGTGATGCATAGCGGTTGAGGATTAGAAATCGGAGAGCCGAGTTTAAGATTCCAGTCTAAGATTTCTATGTGTGTGAGTTCCTTTGCATCCTAATGTATAAGTGAGAAAATATCTACTACATAGGGAAGTAAGTCCTTGGTAGAATTAGTTTGGCGTTGCACTATACACATAAGATACGGTATTTCCATTGTTTATAACACACAAGCATAAACACACACATAAACACACACACACACATATATATGTATGTATGTATCTCTGTGTGGGTATGTGCGCGTTTATACAATGCAAGTACGCTTAGTGAAGATGTCTGACGTCGTGCTACGACAGACATCGAGAATTTCCCTCACGGGGATTAGTTTAACCCAGTGATGTGTTTTTCAGGCAAGTGACTACCATGTCTAGATTTTCGGAATCGGGTCTCGTCATCAGAAAGCAATCTCGCCCATATAAATATATGCTTACACACACACACACACACACACACACACACACACACACACACACATATATATATATATATATATATATATATATATATATATATATATATATATGCAGAGGAAAACGTGTGTGCAAAGCGAAGAAATAATCTTCAAACACAGCTCTGCAAATTTTAATAATGTTATGATTGATTATAAAAATAATCTTTGTTTCCTTTTAAGTTGAAAGAAATAAGTTATAAAGTTCTTCGCTGAAAGGTTCGTACGAAAAATGCTTTGTTTTTCTTTTTACAACACAAAAGAAATGAATTGTGCTAGGATATGATAAAAATTATGTTAATTCTTAATAGGAAAATTCACGTTTAACGCTCTGCTATGCATGTCTATGATGTCATTTCCTCAACAACCGATTACCGGTATTATTACTACTGTTATTATACTTTTTATATCTCGCCAGGATATTGTTCGCAAGATAAACATTGCTGAATTGTTTATGAAAATCCTTTAAAAGATAGAATTACTTACTTCTCAATAAGTGAATTTGAATAGACAACAATTTTAGAATTCAGTATCATATACAATGCCGCGGTACTGAATTTACTTTACGCAATTTATAGGACAAAATCGAATCATAGGAAGGTAAAAGTTAGATTTACTAAACTCGGTAGTTATATATATATATATATATATATATATATATATATATATATATATATATATATATATATATATATATATAGCATTTTTTTCGATTTCAGTTCTTAGGAAGGAAAATATTGTTAATCATTTTCTGGTTGAATGCCTTCAATTTTTCGTAGCAAACGATAACAAATGTTATCTTCTTTTTCCAAAGCCTGAATGACGTTGGAGACAACGTCACTGATTAGATAATAAATGTTAATATGGGGGAATTTTAATTTGAAGTTCGTGTCCTCATGTTTGTTCAGAATTGTGATTTTGGGGATTTAATTAATTGTATTGATTTTCTTTCTACAATTTTATGAAGGGTTTCTACGCATACATAATTACACGTATATATATATATATATATATATATATATATATATATATATATATATATATATATATGTATAAGATTGAAAGAGATATATTCTCACAGAATGTAGACACTATTTTTAATATCATTTCAGATAATCATTCACTCATCTACGTCTAATATGAATGTAAAGATTTACATATAGACAATTCAGTGGCTATTAACATTCAACCGAACATTAGTCATATTAAGTTAGGTTTGTACATATAATGAGGGGTTAAAATATAAGGATCTTGAAAAATTAACACAAGCCTTGGAAAGAAAAGTTTAAACAGCGATTTCCAAAACCGAAACTATCAAATAAAAACACCTTTTGTTCCCCATAGAAGAAAGAACGAATGATGTTAGGTAACGAGCCTGCCAAAAATGGTTTAGTTATCGATCAAAAAAAATCTATGGCATCAATACTCTAATAGAAATAAGATGAAATTGGGAAAGAATGTGGCAACGTTAACGTAATGAAAATGGCGTATATGAAAAAAAAACAAACAAAAATAACAAGGTTTCTTCTAAATAAACTGAATCTAAAAATGGTAATCAGTTTGACAAGTACACAATAATTTCCTATGAACCGTAACAAAGAAGAAATCAACAGGAAAATACAATTCTTCACCACTCCTTTTATTTATTCTCTAACGTTTTTTGCTGTTTATGTACCTGGCTTCGAATATATCTGTGTTCTCAACGTCTTTTCACTTTCAAAGCCAAAAATGCACGCCAAATGATATCAATAAAAAAAGTCGCCCGGGTCTTTTAGTGCAGAAAAATTAGATAAGTTATTATCACGAGAAGTCTGTCTTGTAATATGTTCTGCAGGGTTGTACACGATCATTACAGCAACCTTTAATTTGTATCAATTTGCCAGAGAATCTTTGTAGCCACTGACTTTAAAATAAACATAGACTGAAAACGGTAGTTTTTTTTTACGGATATCTTTTAAGACGTACTTTTTCGTCTCTCATTTCATTTATTCTGTTTTTTATATCATCTCTATGTGTAATATAAGCTACAAAGAGTCCCATCAGTTATCGTCCTGATTGTTAACGAATCAGTATATTTCTATTCTCAATGCTGCTTATAGTTTATGAGAAAGGAATAAATTATTTGGCACAAACAAGATCATTTATAGCACATTAAATCGAATCCACATAATCACTTAATGCTTCTATACTTGGAGTAACACTATCACGACTTACTGACCATTAAAATTCATCCGTGCTCACATGTGTATTATTTATATTAAATAGATCAAAATACAGGTCTATATTCCTATAACTTACATTATAGTTCACCGTAAAATAATTTGCAATGCATCTTCTGCAATATATTTTCAATATATTCCTTTAAATAAATAACTCGTCATGGATATCTTAATAACATTATTTTGTGTGCTAGTTGATTTTCTGACATATCAAAACTTATTATTTATTTATTTGGTAGTTTCTTTTTTTTACTATAAGCATTGAAATGGTTCTAAAAGTTAAATATTAGAGTCGTTTATATTTGACTGATTTATATTATATATATATATATATATATATATATATATATATATATATATATATATATATATATATATATATATATATATATATATGCGCCTGAAAATTTTTATTTCGTTTGCGCTATCTGGGGAGGATGTGTGGGATTGTAAAATAAGCGTATTTATTTTTAGATAAACACACAGAGATAACTCGATTCGATTTACCGAAGAGTCTTGCATTATTAGCCGAAATAGTAACTATTTCGGCTAATAATGCAAGACTCTTCGGTAAATAGTCACTATTTCGGCTAATAATGCAAGACTCTTCGGTAAATCGAATCGAGTTATCTCTGTGTGTTTATCTAAAAATAAATACGCTTAAATTCAACTTCATTCCTGCCGTGCTCCAACGCCCTAGTGGTAAAATCCCCAAATGACGCCAATTCAGTCGGGTTTCGATCCTAGTTAGAGGCAAGCGGACGTCTAGACACATTGATGAGCTGTGAAACAATATATTTACTCGATTCGAGGAAAGGTAAATATTGGAGTTTATATTTGTGTCTATAAGCTATAGTTGGTTCAGGGATAAATGAATATTACTTAATATATTTCAGTCTATAAACATTTACTTCATTTCGTGCGATATTACACATTGGAAGTGAAGACAGTCCGAATATTCTATACACCGCCGACAGAGAAGTTAAATGCTTTTCAATCAGTTATAGGTGATACACGATTAGGCGATCATGTATTTTTTGATACATGACTGACGAGGCAGTAGGTTGTCATTTCTTTCTGTGGTAGATTAGTTGCCATCCAAGGCTGGTCTGTCCTGATATTTACCCACAACTTTGAAAAAGAGGATTTATACCTTTTCCAAGGGTATTAGAACGTAAGTGAATGTAATGGATTCGATTGGAGAGCCGAGTTCGAATTCCAGTCGAATCCATTACATTTAGAATTTGAATACATCCGCAAAAATAATTTTTAATGCATATCTCCAGTGCTACATTTATAATATAAAAAATATTAATATATTTGTAATGTTAAATTGTTAGTAAAATAATTATATAATGAAACAATTTTAAAATAATTTCTAGCGTAAAATCATTTACTAAAAATATTGCCGTAGATTTTAATATATTATGCGTATACTTAACACTAATGTTTAATTAAGGTCAGCACTAACCATTAATTCTTGTTAGTATTTCTAGTATTGGTAGGTCTTTTCCTTCCTAGCTTTTAGTTTGAAGTAGTATGGAACGTCAACATCTTGATTACGTCCTTATTTTCTCTTGAAGTTTCATGTGATATCAGCTTTCGTTGTTGCAGTTTTTGAAAGTCTTCAAATGTCGTGATGTCATTTATTCACAAGAGTTTTTTCCATTCTGTTGCGCCAGTCCTGGTGGTTCTCAGAAGAATAATCTTCTCTGAGACTCACAAGCATCAGTCGCTCGAAGCAATTTGATCAATCATTAACATTTATCTGTGAAACTGGTCGGATATTTCTGAACGTGTTTGGCGCCATGTATATGAAAGTGTCGATGAAATGTCTTAATACATGTACAATAGTATACTGTTCTTGTTGATTTCACTGAATCACAATACAGAAAGAATGCCGATACTTGCTCCAAAATGATTGATTAACAGTGTAATATTCAGTGTTTAATATTCGAATTTTATTCGTAAGCAGTTGTTCTAGTTATCTCCCTTTACGTTATTCTCAAGCGGTCATCTTTTTTTTCTTCTTTTTTTAATCATATCGCCCCAAGCAAGGCCAGAGGCCACTATCGCGCAAGGGGTTAAAGAAGGGTTGGAGGAAGAGCAGATAGGAGTGGCAATGGAGGGGATGAGGAAGAAGAGAAAGACAGTGGGTCGATCAAGGCAAGGGGGCCACAAAAGATCCGGAGCGAGAGCAGATAGGAATGAGAAAAGAAAGGATGTGGAGAAGGGAAGCGGATAGATCAAGGCAACTGGAGATCTACCTACACTTTATGTAAAAATTTTAAAGTGGGGAATCCTAAATCCTATAAAGAGTTAACTTGGATTTTACAATATAAGAGATTTTATTATATTCTTAGCAAAATATATATATATTCTATAAGAGAAAACAATTTTATATATTTGTCTGTTGTGAAACTGAATCTCTATCCGCAAATAAAATATACAGTTGCTAATATTACAGAAGACACTACTTTAAGTCAACAAGCGAACACATCTCGTGTTAACTTTTATAATATCTGCTTTGTACGCAATGAGTAAGGATTGGTGATAAATTGATTTTTATATGTTTGGAAAATTTTACATTTGATTGTTTTAAAAGACCGGTAATCTTTCTTAGAGGTGACGCAGAAAATCAGAAGTTAATTGTACAGAAAAATGATTTATAGGTATTTTTCGATTAAACATGCAGAGAATAGGAGAAATGATTGCACACACACGCACATATGTATATAAGAATATAAAATATTTCCCATTTATTGCTGGTGCTAATAAAATAGAGCAAGATATATAATAGCGGATCAATAATTTATATTAATAATAAATATACATTTTTTACACACCTGTACAACGATTCCTCAGGTGCTGATTAAAAACAATCAATCAGCACCTTATGATTGCTTTGTGCATGAAACTCAGTTTTGCTACCGGTGTGGAAAAATGTAAATTTATCATATTTAAGATTATATATATATATATATATATATATATATTCTCCGTATATACGTTTTTTTAGGGATGCACATATTTGAGTAAATGCTAGGTTTTTTTTTAATTAAACAACATTAATTATTTTTTGCGACCAAAATTTTCGAGTTATTTTGTAGAAAATATGCCTCCCCCAGAAAGAACTGAAGCTGTATCCTATACAGAAGAGTCAATAAGCCTGACATGTTATAACTGTTCTGCGACTGGGAACTTCCGGCTTAGCTTGATGACGGTTCCTCATAGGATACAAGTTCGATTCCTGTCGGAGGACGCATATTTTATACGAAATCTCCCGAATATTCAGGCCGATAAATGTAAATAATTCTGATTATTAAAAAAAAAAACACCACATTTACTCAAATAATAATATCCAGAGAAAAATGTATAAACAGAAAATATATAAAAAATATTTGTCGGGTTTAATTCATTTCATATAACACACGTACGCACAAACACACACACATACAAACACACACACACATATGTGTTTGTGTGTGTGTTTGCCTCTGTGTGGGGGGTGTCTCTGTCCATTATATGACTTATAACACAGTTATGATACCATAAACAAAATAGTCAAAATCTTGTCCAAAAAACTATTTTGATTTTCTGCACAATGATTATTGTTTTTAAAAAAAAACGATGATTAGAAGTTTAATAAAACCCAAAGAGAGGAAAGTGGATTTCTTCATTGATTTTCTTTCTGAGAATTGACCAAAAATGTCCACCCTCACCTTTTTATAAAAAATAATTATGAATAAAAAAATCGGTTTTCACAGTTATTTATAAAAGGGTAAATAATAAACATTGCATTTCTGTTGGTTCACATATTTTGATAAATATCATATTATTTTTTTAATATATTTTGGAATAAAACGATTTCTTTTAAAATTTATTATTTTATGAATTAGTAAGTAATAAATCTTCATAAAAGGTAAATAATAAACATTGCATTTTACTTGCTTCGCCTATGTTCATAATCTCGTATATAAACATTAACAAGGGTGTCAAAAAGTGTTATATAGGAATAATGTGTCACTGCCAACACTTGAATTTGAACATAGATCGCCAGTGAGCAAACACAGGCGATCCCATTATTGAATTAAGTAGACCACATGACTATATAGGAAACGCATATATGTAGGCAGGAGCTGACGACTAGCGATCTTTACTTCTATTCTATCCTCTATTACTATTCGGATCGTTATTTCTAATCTATCCTCTATACGGACCGCTCTTCTCCACTCTATTTAATATACTATTTCTCTATTCGGTTCACTATATGGATTAGTATTCGAGCGAGTCTTATCGAGCAAGTACTGTTAGTGGGAGTTCTAGTCGAAGGCGTCTGACAGCAGCATCTTTCAACGGTGTACTATAGTTGTATCTGCGATTGCAAAGTCTAGACTACAACGAGCATTATGAAAGTGACCACGAGTATTTGTTGACATTACAAAAGAGTCAACCAGTATTCGTTGATATCATAAAAGAAAAGATATACAGTAATAGCGGTATCAAGGAATAAATGTTTTGTTTTTTTTGTTGTTTTGATTTGTTTTGTTTTGTTTTTTTCTGCGGGTGCGAAGGTTAAACATTGCCGGAGTTCCTTTGCGGAAGAAAACACGCAGGAAGAATGTTTTCAATATTGTCATTCCCTTACCCACTATTAATCTGGTATATACAGTTGAAAAATTAAGGAAACATTACTTCATTTTCAACGGCACGGATCAGCTTTTAATACATATCGACTGATCAGCTCTCTAAAATTATTCATATATTCGCGAATATCATTTTATGAGCTAAATTCCGTAAGGAAATGTTGACTTCTGCATAAATGCTGTTCATATTTTGATTATCTTTTGGTTTTTCAATATAGGACAACATTTATTTGAATTAAAATATTCCATGAATATATTTAATACTACCATTGCGCCTTAATAAATATTAAACTTAATGTATGAAATATGGATGGTAATTTAATAACTGATTTAAGACGGAAGAACTTTGGTTGCTTTTATTTAACGGCACATCAATTCCTTATGGGTCATTTAATACCGAAATTTAATTTTCTTGTAAGCTTTGTTTTTTTTTTTGTTTTTTTTTTCTGAAATGTATTTCTGGGAAATGTTTTCTACATTTTCCAATAAAGAATGTATTGCCGGAAAATTCCTTTTTTTTTTCCTATGAAAATATATTGAAGGTATGTTTACTACAAAAATGTTTACTACAAAAATGTATTCTTATATTTTCATAAAGTTTTGTTCCCAGTTTTGGGATTTACTATTTGCCCATACGTTGGCTCTGGGAACAAAAGCAATTAAGATGTGCTTCCAGGTTCCTCAAAACCCCCAATCTCCCCATCAGAGGCCTTGCTGCCAAATGTAGTTTATTATCATACACAGGACTAGTATAATTTTAAAACTGATATCCTTTTGATTAACTCTAATAGTAAAGGATTCTTTTTAAATACTGTTTCCAACGTAACAGAATAACAAGTTTTAACGGTCAAAACATTCTAGAAGAAGTGTTATGTCAGAAGTAAATGTTATATATCAATTGAGAATTGGGTCATAGTCGTGATATCACTAAAGGTTATCATAATTATCACTTAAAGTTGAAGGTTTTTTAGATGCTAAACGGGAAATTTAAAAGTCTTCTTTATTATCTCCTGAAATATATCATTGGGCGAAAATTTTTAAAAATGCTTCGACCTTTCATTGGATGATATGTAAGACAGCAAAAGAAAATAAATCTGTAGTTCATATACTGTCAGATAATGGCAATGCTTATTTCACAACGTCAACGGAGTTAACTCTGTCAATAATAATATATTCGGCCAACATCTTCCTCTTCCTTGCTGCTATCACCTGTTTGGATTTTGTAATACAATTTCTGTTTTCTCGCTCTCCATTTTCGTATGAAGGTTTCTGTTATTTGTTCCTCTCAGCAACACATTCTCTCTATTGAGCAATGTTTGATTATTTTGTTTATTTATTCATTCTCCCGCCGTTTAGTCGATGTGTTCCACTGTTTTTATCTTTATGGTGTCCCGTGGAAATATAGATAGATAGAGAGGGTATTTAGATATGTATTTAGAGGGAAAGGCGCGAATTTGTTAACAGTGACTCCTACTGCTGATCCAAAAGCTCTTCTATGAATTGAGCAACCCCCCCCCGAGGTACTGGCGTGTTTATTCTAATAATAAAATAAAAATCACCTTCCTCTCTGGCGAAAAAATCCCCGACTGATGCCAAATCAGTTTGGTTTCGATCCTGGATTGAGGCAGTCGGATGTCTAGTCACACTGATGAGCTGTGATACAGCTAAACAGTCTGTCTGTTGATCACACACACACACACACACACACACACATACACACACACACACATATATATATATACATACATATATATATATATGTATGTGTGTGTGTGTGTGTATATATATATATATATATATATATATATATATATATATATATATATATATATATATATATATATATATATATATATATATATAATCATTTCACCCCAAGCAAGACGGTACGGCCAATAGTACGCCGGAGGTTACAGAGATGGAGAAAACATACTGATTGTAGGGAGGATTGAGGAAAGGACAAAAGATGAACGGGATTCAAGACAGAAGATGGCGATTGACGTTGTATTTAAATTTTTGAAGATTGCAGTTATCAGGGAAGCAAGTAAACGAAAAGGAGTTCCACAGACGGGTAATACGAGAAAAGTTACTTTTGGAGAAGACGTGTCGGTTGCATTTAACTATTTCAACAGCAAACGGTTGGTACCTAGATGCTCGCTTAAATTAATGTAGTTGGGGTACCAGGAAAATAAAGCTCATCCAAGAAGTTGCCATGTAAATCTTTGTAGAAAGGGACAGTGTGAAGCCATGTCACGTTGGTGAGAAAATGACTGAAGTGAACGTCTATTACATTACAGACATTACAATATATCAAGTAAGGGAATTTTATTAGTAGTATTGAGTTCATACGTGAATTTAAGGACTGAATGTTTTTTGAAAGGATTTTGAAGTTGAAGTATTTCATCTGTAATTTTAACTAACATAAGGATATCATCAACATATCTTAGATAGATGGAAGGTTTTTAATATCTGTAAATATCCTATTTTCGAGGTTCGACATGTAGAAACATATTGACATATTGATAAACACAAATAATAACAAATTTACTATTTCGCCATACAAATACCTACCAGCATAAATTCATGTAAACTTAACTCCAAAAGCGAATGTCCATATTATTAGAAAATAGCAATTACAAAAATCTAATACATCGTGCAGAAACTAATTCATATACAAAAGAGATTTTTTACAGTGACCTAAAGAATATAAAACAAACACTTATTTATAATAGCTTTCCAAACTACATAGTTGATGAACACATAAATTGCTTACTTAGAAGTCTTAATACTAAGCAAATAGAACATAACACTGCTTCAACTAATCCCAAACATATCTCTTATATCGTAGTCAAATGCATACTAATTATAAATACTAATATATCTACAACAGATCCTAGTAAAATAATTAGGTTAATCATATACTACACTAAATCTAGTATATTCAACTTAATTATTGTTGAAACTTGACTAATGCATGGAATAATAATGCAACACAAAATGTACTTAGAACAAAATGTATTGAAACAAGAAAGTATGCACAATATTTACATATAGTCTTTTGTATATTCCTGGGAAGACCGTTCCTGGAGAATGTGTTGACTGAGTCGGAGTCGGGCAGAGTCTCTGGTTGAATCTATTGATTCGTTCCCCTCTCTTCCTGGTACCAACCATATTTAAATGGTCGGTACTTCACTATGCAAATGAGGTGCATCCTACCACAACAATTATTCCCAATGATTCTTCCCCCTCCCCGTTAGCGATTTGAAAATTCAAGTGCCCTTTGGGAGATTGTATCTCCAATGGATTAACTATTATTTATGTTGGTCACAAACTCTCTTTCACAACGTTTGACTTTACATTTGAATGATAATTTTAACATTTTTTGGCATTTAAAACAACATGCCCGATCGCGTAGACACTTCCGGAAAATCCTTGTTGAAAACACAACTATACCTAAACATGAAAAAATAAACAAAAAATAAAAAATCTTGAAGCTATATAAAACAGTTGAAACCTAACCTGAACAAAATAAACTACGAAATATTCACAAATATTCTTAAATGCCTATAAGTGATAACAGAAGCCATCGATTTATACCAACAGCTTCCAATAGATAATACTTCTCGTTTTCACTCTCGCGTGGTCATGTGTGAGGTCACGAGCTGCGACGCGATTTTCGCTTCCGTGTCTCGTATACACGAGTTTGTTGTTGCTTTGAAATTTTTCATGCAACAAAAACAGATTATCATTAATGTTTCGTCCGTGTATTGGTTGATATATTGAAAAGTAATTGTCATCTTTGATAATGGCTTGTGTAAGCCGAAAGCTTAGATTGGATTTAAACATGTATCAATATGGTGATTTCCTTTCATCTTTCAATGGTAATGTTATTAAGCTTATCAGACAATATGAAAGGGACTTACTTAAAACAAATAGACAAAACTTGTCTATATTATTTAATCAAACATGTATCAATATATATATATATATATATATATATATATATATATATATATATATATATATATATAAATACCTCTCTCTCTCTATATATAAATACCCTCTCTCTCCCTGTCTCTTTATATATATATATATATATATGTATATATATATATATATATATATATATATATATATATATATATATATATATATACATATATAAACATTTATTTATTTAAATATTATAACATAAATATGTTATAAAATCACTACAAAAATAGCCATTTTGTTTCAACACTTTTGGTGTCTTATCAAGTGATGCTGCTGAATGTAGAATAAATTGTTTTAAAAGTTTCAAATTAATTAACGATCCTTCTCTGGGGGTAAACGCAGTTACATAAGCTAGAATGACCAATCAAAATACAAGTATATGGTAATTCAACAAAATTGACAACTAAGCAGGGTTATCATAGATATTAATATATATATATATATATATATATATATATATATATATATATATATATATATTCGAACTATTGTTGTCATCTTTTTTGTTGTTATCCCAAAGTGTCGGCCGTTGTAACTTCATTCATACATTTCTCAAGGTTATTTGCCCATAAGTAAATATAACAAACGCAACGGGAATTTGAACCCAGCTCTCCGATTAACAATTACGAGACATTATCCATTACACCAAGCGCTCAGCCGAAATGATAGCATTTGGTATTTCCAAGGGTTCAGCTAGGCCCGACGTTGCTTAACTTCGATGATAGTATGAAAATCTCAGTATATTGTGGAGAGCTCTCATCGCCAAAGTCATGAACGGACACGGTATATAGAAGAAGAAGAAGAAGAAGAAGAAGAAGAAGAAGAAGAAGAAGAAGAAGAAGAAGAAGAAGAAGAAGATGAAGATGAAGAAGAAGAAGATGAAGAAGAAGGAGGAGGAGTAATTTGGGATGCGCTTACTATTCTTGTTTATACTAAGCCCTTTCTTTACTTTCTAATCTTAAAACTTATTTGACAATATTGCTGAAATGTTCAATTCTGCAATCTTACATTTCTCTACTCATCTTTTGAAATCAAATTTTATAAATATTTCAAACCATCGGCGGTAATCTTTTATGATTTAAATATCAAAATCATTAACACCGCACACGTCATTACTAAATCCCAAAAGCCTAACATGTCTGTCATAATCCACTGAGAGATTCATCTTCACCTGGTGAGATTCGTTGCAGTGTGCAATGGTAATATCACATTCTTTTAAATCGAAATATGTACGTAAGAAAATGGGGTATTGCCCTTTAGAGATTTTAGAACAACGAAAGAAGTATTCATTTTATCGCTACAGGTCTTTCGATCTTACTTATGAGTTGATAAGATATCTAATAATTTTTAGTTTACTTTCAATATTTGTAGGATTTTACCATTGCATTTTTATCTGTATTTTACATGATTATTTTCGTTTATTTAGATACAAAAATTATGTAAATTGTATTTTCATATTTTTCGATGACAAAAATAAAAAAGAAAGAGAAATAAATTGTATATTTTTAAAAATTACAACAATATTCTGAAATGGACGAGAATAGTTTTCAGGACATCGGTGATCATTTCTTTAAATGTTTATTAAATTGTCATGAATTTTAGAAACGATAGTAGAATGATTTCCCCTAGATCTCTATGGGCATGAACGTATAAGTTGCTTGGTAGACACCCAAGGCTAAAATCCCAGTCTACTTTGCTGCTTATCAAAGTGCTTTTGAGGGAAGAGAGGATTCTTTCTTTTCCCTAGGACATCACTATGAAAATGAATGTATCAAACTAGTACGGCTTTGAACTTAGCTCTCCGATTTCACTTTGTGTTCCAGTATGGTGACCGCATAACTTATAACAAGATTTATTCACATGAATAAATCCAAGAACAAGATCGTTGCATTGCTTACATGATTAAAATATATCGTCTGATTTCTTATGTAAGCAACTGAAAATTGATTAAATCCTTAGAAATAGATATATAATAAGATTGATTAATTTCATGAGGGAATTGAGACTACATGATTTATTATATTGATGCTATTAAACACAACATTCAAAGTCGAACAGACGTTATAAAAATTACGTTAAAGTCTGCAGCATGGAAGCAGAATTAAGAATCAATATCTGCGGAGATCAATTTAATAAATTCGAAATTAAAATAAAAATAAAAAATAAATATTTTGTCATATTTACGTATGTACAATTATTGATATACTGCACTATATTTGTAAATTAGAAGATAATTTATACAAGTGTCAAATTTAACAGACGTATAAATTGCCGTCTGTTTCTTTTTGTGTTTTGTTTTTTAAGTGGGAAATGGAAAGAAAGAGCAACTTATTTTTTACTTTTCCCATATGTTTTTTTTTTTCGTTACTCATTTGTACTTATCCACGTCTTAGAGCTGCACATTAGGATTAATTCGTGGCTTCTCGGGAGTTTTCGGCAGTGCTTCTACAGGATAGTTTGCAAGCGTGCCTAATAGGCAGAAGGAGAGCGACGTCGGTATCCCTTCCTCCTTCAATGAATTGGTACCTCAAGCAGGGGAGAGAGCGGACGTCGTCAGGACAACTCAGCTTCGACAGAAAACGAAACATGACCAGTTCAAAAAGATGTCTGTAAGCCTAAAACAGCTTTTTATATCCACGGCATGGTTTGCCGAATATTATAAAGGGTTAACTCAAATTTATAACCCGTTTTTAAGACCCCTAGTCGTCTTTTGAAACGATTGTAAAATGTTAGCAATTAAAAGTAAGAGGAAAATATCTCTGTAATACTTTCCTTTTCTTATCCTATGCTTGTAATGTAAGTACAAACAACATCTCTTTATGTAGTTTATGTTAAATGGCTGTGAAACTTCTCATAGTTCTAAAAGAACATTACTAGTGTATTTTCATGTATTATTCTTTTTAGTTTTATTATTATGGAAAATAAAGATTGTCTTTTTAATTTGCATGGATTTCAAGCGTTGTTCTTTGTTTTCTACGCTGTCTTGTTTACATTAAATTTAAACCTTCATATGTGACTTATTGTCACTTATTTCCGACAGTCTCGTAAAGTTTCGCGATTGCAAGCGGTCAAATTTCAAATTATTTTTCCGATAAACATCCTATACGAGAAAGGATCGTCTTAGATGGACGAAAACTTAACCAATTCTGGTACCTAATGAGTATGACATATTACGTGTAGGTGGTATGATCTTTTTTAAGATTTCTATAATACTAATTAGAATCCTAAGAAGAAAATGATTTGAGGCTTCTTTTTTTACGAATTACCGCCCTTAAAACTGAATATGATTATTTTGGACGATTAATTCTGCTGAAAATCTAAATATTTGCTAGTCTGAGACATCTTATGTGTCAGTCATCAAGATTCATATTTTTTCTGTTGTAGAATATAATCATGATAAATAGCACAACTGTACAAGACTAAATGTTGAGTTTGTTCATCAATTCACCCCTGAAAAACTGACAAAAAAGTGTCCAAAATGAGCATTATAGGGTTCATAACCGTTTTGTAACCCATTTGAGCAAATGCTAACCTAAAACCCTTGTTAAATTCATCCGACTACTGAACCATGATATTCATTATGATCAAGAATTTGGTGTAATATCCTATTTCAGGCCAACATACAATCAAAAATACAATACTGAAAACTCACGGACCATGTTAATCCTTGACCAATTTCATTTGTGTAAGACGTATTAGCAAGAACGTATCCTCCCGCCGAAACTCCAAAGATTTAAATACTCCTTGAATGTGTAACATGGAGTCCTTATGAATACGATAAAACTGAAAATTCAACTTTAAGCAAACTTACATCACAAATCCTATTTTTAGAAACCCACTACTCGTTTGTTTATATACAAATTATTTCTCAGTGTGTATGTCGAGTTACGTTCCTTGGAAACGTTCCACTCGACATCAAAATCATATATAACAATGGATTCAGGCTTCAAGATGTTTCTGTCTAGTTTTGCAGGTGTTTCCGTTACAAATGACATTATTTCTGAAGTCAATGAAGGTATTTCATTGTGTATGTGCCATCAGATTTTTTCTTAATGCAAGCTGATAATTAGTATGTGTCTGCATCACCTTCAGTAACCAAGGTGATATAATTCATCCCAACCACAATATCGTTTTCGTTATCCTCAGTGGAAAAACTGGTTTGGAATGTAGGAAGAAAATGTTCTGCATCCTTGTTAGATGGCAATGTAACATATTCAGATATGGGATTATTGCCTGAATGAAGTGCACATAAATTCAACAACTGTTCATGTTGACCGTGTTCACCATAGTCTCTGAATATAGAATCCAGTGCAGTACGTAATCTGTTCAATGAAACAACGTTAAAGATTAATACTCACCAGACAAACACTCTACTGAATCTGATTATATCGCCAATACCACCAGCACCTATTCCATAATTCTTCAGTCTTCGATAGCAAAGGCTGGCAGTGAATATTCCGGAGTA
Organism: Acanthosepion esculentum; assembly: GCA_964036315.1. Lineage (NCBI taxonomy): Eukaryota > Metazoa > Mollusca > Cephalopoda > Sepiida > Sepiidae > Acanthosepion > Acanthosepion esculentum. The sequence continues at coordinate 88,742,729 of OZ038487.1, forward strand.
AAATAACATGGCCGCCTTTATACACGTCTTACTGAATATTTTGAGCCTTCTGATTGGTTAATTGTTCTATTTGTGAACTATAAAATGAGTCAGCTTATTTTGGCTGGTTCCCTAGTACACCAAGGTACCCAAAATCTCCAACAGTTCATCATCGCTAATATTGTTGATCCTGAACAAATCCGGGTGCTGAAGGAGATCTGACTTGTGATTATCGCGGTAATATGACAACTCAATATGAACAATCTTTTCAAAATTATCACGATTTGCCTTCAGAATATCATGAAGCTCTTCAACATCGGTTACTGGCCATTTCCAACTTTTGCAAAGTAGACATGTTTGATTGTACCTTGATTGTTTATTTTCTTTCTCAATTTTCTCTTTGTTTTGTTTTTTTTTTCAATTCGTGGACTTCTTTCTAGTCACCTACCCTCTCAGTTTCCATGTTGTTCAAAAGATTAACAATTGCAATTAAGCTTTTGTTTGGTGCGTTGTGGAATGTCTGACATCAGTTACATTATTACGAATACTTTTTTCTGCGAATTTCATGTCACGATGCTTGGCTACATGTGCTCTTTTCCTGAACACAGAGAGGTGACGTTCTGAGTGTAGATTATTTGTTGGAAAACCATATCTCTCTTCTTTTGTCAGGATATGTAATTGAAGTGCACGAGTAAGTTTATCTGTGTGGTCACCAAAGCCATATTGCCTTCCTGCTTGTCTTCCAAGCACTTCAGCAGCATCAACACACATCGTTTTAAAAATTTCTGTGGTTGGTTCATGAACCTTGACATGAGGGTAATTAATAACATAATCTTTGAGAGTATCCATATTCCCATCTTTGAGATACTTGTACAGAAGAGAATGCATATGAAGGAGTTCCTGCCGTGAGTTAACTTCTATAAGATAAAGATAATGCAAAGTGACAGCAAGTGTGAAATATTCTGAATCCAGAAATATTTATACAATTCCATTATGTTTTTTGCTTGAGTGGGATTAATCCAAAAGCTTATCCTGGGTAAGACGGTAAACTACACCCGCGTCCTGGGTAAGACGATAAACTACGCCCAGCCGCAAGGCCTCTGATCAGGAGGTTTTGAGGAGCTTGGAACCAACTTTTAATTGCTGATGTTCCCAGGTCCACCCTGACCCGGAGTTGTAGCAACTGTTACGGTCTCAACTATCGACAACTAGTTAACTCATAAACTGGGGTAAAAACATTATGAAAGTGTAAAAATAGGTTTTAATACCAGAAAAACTTTGTAAAATATTATAACCAGCAATACATTTTTGAAACAACATATTACTAGCAAATCATTTTTGAAAATAATATTACCAGCTTTGCATTTTTGAAGGAAAAATATTACCAGAAATAGATTTTTGACAGAACAAATTATTACCAGCAATAAAAATTTTGGCAGCCTTAAATGAACCCATTGAGGTTGATATACCGTAAACCAAACCAAAATCATCCAAAAGTATGCACAAAAAAGGTAACGACTGGAGGTTTAAAGCAGACGTGAAATATCTTCCCTCTGTTTTTTCTACAAATATTTTCATAGCCACTGCTTTGACGAGCTACTTTCCCTTGTAACCCAACTGCAGGAATTTAAGCGTGCGACTAGGTTGGCATCTCGGTCCCACCCTATCAATGTCGATACAGTTAAATGTAACCACCACTCCTAGTTCAACAGTTTCTTCTCTCGTACTTCCCGCCTGTGGATCTCCCTTTCTCTTACTTGCTTCCCTGATAGCTATAATCTCCAATTATTCAAATGTAGTGTCAATCGACATTTACTGATGCTCTGATTCTGATCCCCGTCCTTCTCTATATCCTTTTCTCAAAAACTCCTCCTTACTCTAGCTCTCTCACTCTCTGTAACCCCTTGCGTATTTGTGACACTCTCGCTTTGATTGGGGCGAAAAGTTTAAAAAAAGTTATATTCAATAAAGCGAGCAAATACTGCCTTTAAGGCCTGGATGCAGTATGAATCATTATCAAACTTTCCTGTTGTAAGTCACAACAATTTACTTACATTTAAGGACAGTTATGTTCTTATAACACTATTTTCTGTTATAAGTGAGGACCAAAATCAAATATTTCAGTTGTTAGGGCATTAATCCCTCAAAAATACATTAAATTGAATTTTTTTTTTCTGATTGTGAATTCGTTTAGTATTATGTTTAAAAAAGTGGGTATGTGCAGAATTTGAACATAGTCCTCCACCTAGACATATATCTATCACCTCCACCTAGACATATATCTATCACCTCCACCTAGACCTATATCTATCACCTCCACCTAGACATATATCTATCACCTCCACCTAGACCTATATCTATCACCTCCACCTAGACCTATATCTATCACCTCCACCTAAACATATATCTATCACCTCCACCTAGACATATATCAATCACCAATTTTTAATTTCTTCTTTTTCACTTTGTTACGCTATATAGGGTAACTAAGAGATGTAATCAGAAACTGTTTGTATGCTGAAATTAGGTTTGTGTTATTTATTTAATAAATAATAATCTTCTAAACTGTTAAAAATAAAAAATAAACTAAGCTTTAAACGAAGACAATGCTCTAGAATTGTTAAAGAATTTGTAAACCAAAATTTCTCGGAATTATTCTTCAGTACATATTCCAGCAGCCATCCGTCGACAACAAACGCCTTTCTTGCGTTTTCTTCAAAAAGAACTGATCAGCCCAGGAAGCCAGCCCAGAAAACAATGAAGGCGAGCGGAAAACAAACAACACGGAAAAAAGCCACATGGTGCGTGATGAATGGGAAAACGTAAACATTATTGGGTCGTGCGCCATTTGCTGCTGTTTTCAACAAAACGAAACTGATCGCTCCTGCCACGACAGGAACAGAATATATGAAATTATAAACTCGGCTTAAAGTCTCCACTACAGAACTTATATAAGCAATATTTTGTCATGAATTATTAGTGTATGCTTCAGATTAAATTGTTAATCTCCTGAAATTCCCAGAACTCTGTTTCTAATCTTGTCGAATTTAATGATTTTGAATGCTTTCGAATTTTATATAAGAGTGCTTGACCTTTCTTCACGATTATATAAAAATGACTATTGTAAATAATCCTATTGTAAAGATGCAAATGATTTTAAGATCGAATAAGTACGAGACAGAAGCGAACTTCTAGTTTATCTCATGCTATCTTATAGACAGTTGACACTTCTTGAGCATATAATGAGGAAAAAAGGCCTTAGAAAATTTGACCCACACAGGAAATATTGAAGGCAAGATGGACAGAAGAAAACATTGGATAATGTGCCTAACGAGATCGTACAATTGCTTGGCAGAACAGAGATTAGGGGTATTTGTTGACATTCAAGACAATATCAATACAGCGTAGATGGCTTCTGTAAATAAAACAATCGAAAATAAGGTTGAATAAATATATTCTTCGTCAATGGGTCGTATACATTCAGTACGTGAGCGTTCATGGCTCTCCACAATATTCTGTTAGTTGTAACTCTTATTAAATTTCGTCTTTTCGCTATCTCTCCTAATCCTTATCCCGTGTACAATTTGCTCAACCTAGTTAAATCGGTTATGAGCTGTAGGTTATGCTTTCAATATGTCATGTGTGTGTCAAATTTTATAAACCCTCTTTCCTCATTAGGTGCTTTAAGAATATCAAATTTCTATAAGAGGAGTAAGGATGATATAAGCCAGAATTAAAGAGTTCTGCTGTCCTCAGAAACGATAAAGAATTAAATCTTCAAACGAGCAGAAAATTTCTCAAAGAACTCAAAAAGGAATTCCTCTGAACTAAGGGAATCTATTATCCTCCTTACGAAAATACAGTCTGTCAAAGAAGTTGGATATATCTCCGGGCGCTCGTCACCCGAAGTGTCAGCCCTCACATACAAAAACTTCACTTCAATCTCCAAATAAAGTGGTTGTTCCTGGATTCCAGCGGAGAAGCTACGACATTATGCTTCTTTCCTTCTCTTCCCAGTTATCATAGACATTTGTGCTAATACTTTTTTTCTTTTTCTAGTATTATTAAATACAATATTTTCAATTATTTTATTCGTCTGTTTTTTTTTCTATATATGTATATATATATTTTAACTGCCTGTCTGAGGTACACATATCGGGAGACAGTACCGCGCAAACACACACATATACCTATATATTGGCATTTGTTTACGTTAGTAAAAACAATACGCTAGATTTAGTTGTGTAACTCTACCGAGTGAAGATAGCTCTGGCTGACACTAAATTAGTTGTGTTTCTGGCTTGAGGCATTCGAAAGTCTAGTCACACCGAGGAGCTGTGATACAGCGAAACAGTAATGTCTGTGAATGACATAATTTAGCTCTTGAAAATACATTTCAATTTAGCACTGTTGAGTGATAAGCTATTTCTATAAACAACAGCCACCTGCACTGAAAAGCTCTTCAGAAAAATGAATGGAGAACTTTGGCTGATTGGCATTTGTTTACTTTTGTAAAAACAATACGCTAGATTTAGTTGTGTAAATCTACCGAGTGAAGATAGCTCTGGCTGACACCAAATTAGTTGTGTTTCAATCCTGGCTTGAGGCATTCGAGAGTCTAGTCACACTGAGGGGCTGTGATACAGCGAAACAGTACTGTCTGTGAATGACATAATATATATATATATATATATATATATATATATATATATATATGAATCTAAAGAGCCAGGCAAACCAACCTAGGTTTCACCAACACGTTTCATTCCAGCATGTCCATCAGCTTTGCATGACAATGTTTTATTTTCTCCGGACGTAGTATTCCATGCAATTCGACATCTCAGATCCTCAACAATGAAATTCCACACTTCATAGCGTGCTGGAATCTTAGCTCACTCCTGACAAGTCAAGCGACCTGCCATCTGGAAAATAAAAAATAAAGGAAGAAGACAATAATACGAAATGCCTCTTAGTTTTTTAGATTGCCTAGACCGTGCTAAAAACTCTTAAAACTTTAAACCCTATGCAAGGATGGTTCGATTTGTAATCCGAGTTTCACGCTCAGGCGATCTTCAGACGACTTTGATTAGTTCGTTTAAAGATCGCTTCACAAACATCTCTTCAACCATTTATTCTTCAGAAAAGAAAAACAATATAAAGACAATAAGAAATGAATAAAGCAATTCAAAATTATATTTTCCGTAATCTTTCACCAAGCGTATATATATATATATATATATATATATATATATATATATATATATATATATATATATATATATATATATATGTATATATATATATATATATATATATATATATATTGAGACATTTTTATGTTTATAAATTCTTTTTTATCGATACAAATATTTAAGCAAATGCTCTGTTTTATAATAAACAGTATTAAACAAAATTTACCGGACTAAATGTCCGATAAATCATCATAGAAAATATACGTCCTCCGCCAGGAATCGAACCTGTATCCTATACGGAACCATCATATAGCCTGACGTGCCTTAGCTGCTTTGGACACAGAGGAGCGTTCGGTCAATATGTTCGAATTTACTGACTTTAAACTTCAATCTTCCATGAATCTCTCACGTACATTCATATCTGCTCAAAGCGTATCCAAATGCAAACAAATGACGTCACACATTATGAAATGGACAAAGTCCGACAATTATTTTAAGATATTATTATGTTTATACATTCTTATATATCTATAAGTCTTACATATCTATAAGTAAACCATTCGTTCGTGCTTAGAACATTTCTGCCACATATGCTCCTTTGATCCTGCTATCTATCTCGAGCTCCTTGAAAATTTCAAAAATGGCGTCTTGGCTTCAGTCACTTTCCTACCGCCCTAATGTTTCCTCCATTTGGTTTCTCTATAAATACTTTAATTGTAATTGTTTGGATGAGCTCTTCGCTAAGATACTGAGTCTCTTCAACTTTCAGCGCAATACTAGACTGCGTGGTTTCACCAATTTACAGCTAGATATAACCGTAAATTCTATGTTATTAGTTTCTTTTCTCGCACGTCTCATTTGTGGAACTCTCTTCCGGTTCCATGCTTTACAGCTAACTTTAATCTGCAAAGATCTATATGAAATGTCAATCGCTATCTGTTGTTCTCCTGATTACTCTTCCTCTGTTCTAGCTTCGTAGTAATGTTCCTGTTTCTAACTCTTCCACACCCAGCGACCCCTTACGTCTCTGTGGATTTATGACTTGCATGGGGTAAACCCGATTAAAAAAAAAAAATCCAATCAAGTGAAAGGTTTTGCATTCATTGTGAAGATGTGTTAGAAAATAACTATTTCCTGAAAATATTTATTTTTATATTTGTATTATGATCTTCATATTACTCCGCTGGATATTTCTCAGGAACTAATAAAATCTATTTTCCGTTTTCCGATTATGCTATCGGTTGCTATAGTCAGGTTATAAAATATATTGCTGAAAATCAACCGTACAAAATGGCAGAGACTTTTATAAGTTTTTTCAAAATTGTTGAAACAAAGCAGCCGCCTCTCAGACGGGGGGGAGCTCGAGGAGCGTGTGGCCCTGGATGAGGAGGAGCACTGGTTCCAGCAGGATGTTGCTCCTCCTGACAAGGCTAATGTTATCATGTCATGGCTCTGTGAAAAGTTTAGGGAGTGTCTCATCGGCCGCAAACCTTAATGAGGAATAGGCACCTCACTCGCCTGACCTGAACGCCACTGGGGCTTCCTCAACGACAACATCTACCAGGGCAACGCCTCACACTATTTCTGCATTGAAGGCAGCTATCCCTGGGAAGATTCAAGTGATCAACCCGGAGGAAAGTGCACGCGTTATCAATAACTTTGCATTCAACAGTGCTTTCACCTGAACGGTGGGCATGTGGAGCATATATTCTAGAGCTTCTCTTGACATTCTTGGTTCATGTTTGAGACTAAATATTTGCAGATCCTAGAATGTTGTTCATTTACATTCCAATAAATGTAATTTCCAATACTCTATCGTTTTTGATCCTTGGTTCTTACGAGATTATTCTGTTTCACATATTGTGAAACACCCTGTAAATGTGAATTCTATTTATTTCTAGTGAATGTATTTATTGTGTTGTCCATAGGTGAAATGTAGATCATATTAAAGGCATGCCCACAACTAATTATCCTAATTTTAGTAGGCGTTCTTAAAAAAAACGTGGAAAATGCGAGACAAACCCCAAAATAGCCGTTCAAAAGATTTTAGCCATAACAGATTGTGTGTTTTGAAACAGAAAAATGACTGTATTCAAGTGTATTATATAATAAGGATTTGACGAAGTTAATGCATATTGTTACTATTTTGTGTGGGGGTCCTGTAGCTTGAATAATTGCTTCAGCTCATCTGGGAGGGATGCGTATAAATCATTAACCATCTTCACAGGTACTAGACATCATTCCCTGTGGTCGAGCTCCAACAACTCAAGATCGTGTGGATTCTTCTGGGGAATTCTAATCATTAGTCCTGTCAATATTTAATTCAGGCTTTAATCTGGCCAATCTTTTACTGCGGTGACACATTGATCAATCTGTATCTGGTGTGTTGCAGGCAATCTGTGATAAGGACCTCCGTAGTGTGAAAAAAAGCACGCCTTCTTCCAATTCAGGTTTCAAGTGTTCATTCAGTAAAGGTATTTATTAAGCACCATTCATGCTATCTTCAATTATAACCAATGCTCTTGAACCGCTATTTTATGCAGGCCTAGAGCAACAGACTATCAGCCCACAAAATCTCACATTTTCCGTTATGTAACATATGCCATTTTACTTTCAATTGGTACTATGGAAACAGGAAATATTTTCGCCAAGATGAGCAATAGTGATATGTGAAGAGACATCTTCTGTGAATGTATTCTTTAACTGAAGAGTTCTTGATTTTGTCTGAACAGCTTAAGATCACCTTGTGCAAGAGCTTGCATCAAATATCCGCATTTATTTGGACGCTACCATCAACACCGAAATGACCTAGGATTTCTGCTGCCCAAATATATTTACTCAAATTTGTACTGATAAATCATCAGTTACCTCCCCTTAAGATCTAGGAGGTATGAAAAGCACGCTGTTAGATCCGCCAGTAGACGAGTAGTCAGAGTAAAGTGCAATAAAGCTTTGGTATAAAATTATTCACTGGTTCTGTTTTTACTGCAAATATTATCTTAGAAATGGTTGATCTAGTTCAATGATGGACGAACCCTGCTAGCCGCAGATATCAGCTCTATGTTGATAACTAAATATATTGTTAACATATTCTTTTTCACCTTGTTCGCCCAGCTATCAAATTGTCGTTTTGTGATATTTATTTTCATGGGATATTCTGCTAGCTTTCATATCTTGGTATTCCGCTCCCCTTTGCTGTGTTTGCATAAACAAAATAATTTCCAAGTATTGTGTTTCTGGTCCATCTCACTCTTTTTCTTCTTACATTTATAATAATATTTTTAAAATTTATTTTTGCGACATTCTTAAAGAAAGTTTTATCTTGATCTTTTCTTACGAATATTTACAATTGGTTTTTGTTATTGTTCTTTGATCTCTGTTTAACCTATTGTCATTTTTTAATTCCGTTTTAACCTTACTGATTGACTTAACAATATATTGTTTCTCTTTTGGAAATATATCTTTATTAAGACATATGGCCGAGTTTATATACCTGCAATTAAAATAATAACTAACAAAAGCTACCTCCTTCTATGCCCCATGTCCCTTCAGGAGCTTAATGATCATGGCTCTCGACAACACCATATCATTCCTAGATTTCAGTAAGTTTTGTCTTTAAAATATCGCTCGTCTCCGGTTCCTTTTTGAAGTCTACTTCAACTCTATACTTTTAACGCCTCCAACTGAACGCTCAACTCTTTTTCACTAATTATGTTTTTCTTCTCTCAATAGGAGTAGACAGGTTCGCCTATCGCCCGGTTCTAACACCTTCCCGATATCTGAACATGCGTAGAAGTTTAACACTTGTTTCCTGTTTAGTAATGGGTTACTGGTTCCTTGAACTCTGTACTTCGGACGTCTGGAACTGAAATCTGAAATTTTATTCAGTTATTATTTTTTTTCCTTTCCCAGTTGGAGTAGATATATTTGCCTATCGCCCGGTTCATACTCTCCTGTCTTTGAGCAGTATTAAAGGTTCATGCCTAGTTTCATGTTTAAGAATCCGTTTCATTTCTATTGGTCTGCTTCAACTCTATACATCTAATGTCTCCGGCTGAACACTGAAATTTTATTCGCAAAGTAAAAGTCTAGAATTAGCTGTCTATTTGTCCTGTTATCTTGCCCTTTCTTAAGCTAATAGAAGCCCACAGAGTAATCCTCTGCCTTGAGAGGACCTTGGACGTTATATTGTGTGAACATTAGTATAAAAAATGTCTTCTCATCATTTACAGTTGCTATGTAGGTTATTCACTGCTCTTCTCTCAACTTTGACTATATTATCTGCTAGTCAAATTCTCTCAGCCATATTCCACGCTAGAAATCTGTTTTTCTTGTTTGTTTTTCTTTATTTTACACAGAACTATGCTATTTTATTTATATTTTCCTTAAAATAGTATGTATTGTTTAAAATGCATGTTGTTTAAAATTAGTTATATTTATAGAGGAAGATATCCGTGATAGAGAGGTTATAAATATGGGCAGTTTTGACATTATCAAAAGTGCTTGTTGACTCTCATTTGCACTATCACCAGTCTGATGATCGTATTGTGGCTTGAAACTTACAGTCCCCACGCAGTGTTGATTCCAGTGTTCATACTTTCTATATCTATATATAAGTATATAATGAACAATATATATAATGTACAATTGTTTATAATATTTATATAGAATTCTAGCTCTAATATAAATATTAGTGACTAGTTCCTTTACATGAATAGATAAGTCGATATTCTGTCGCCATAACGTCCAGTTCTTCTATAATTAAAGCAGAGCATTTAATTATATCTTAAGAAATAATTAATAAGATTTTGATAATTGATTTATGCCCAATTTTCTTCCAAAGGGTGATTAACTTTCCGAAGGTGTGAAACCCTGTCTGGTTTCCATTACTGGTTTCTTCCAGGTTGGGAGTCAACAATCTATGCTTTAATGAATATAAGTCACTTTTGAAATGAAACAAATGCCAGACGGCTTGAAAGTAAAAAACAAAAAAATACAGATTGGAGATATGATTAAGTTAGCGGCGTGCAAATGAAAGCAAACGATTGGCAAAGAAAAATAAATAAATGAACTTTGCCGAAAAATAAATAAAACATGAAGAATGAGAGATGTGATCGTGTCTGTATCAACGTGCTTCAAAATGTACCAACAAATAAAATGAGGAAAGATTTATATGGGGGTCTGTGAGAAAAAGTACCCAAGGTGCTGGAGATTTGTTGTCCTTTAATAATCAGGTGTAACGACAACGTACCGTGTGAAAATATGCAAATAACTTAATGTATTATTGATAACACCGTTCGATATTATTTCGACCTTAATGTTGGTTAAAGGGCATATGTTTCTGGGATATTTTGACACGCTGAATCTGAAAATCAAGTTCACTTTTTCAATCACATCACGATTTTCTCAGTAAATATAATTTCTTTTTTTTTAAATGTCAAAATATCCATTTAACAGTGATATGCTAGGGCCAAGCATATCTAGCCTCATATGTTTTCATGATAGAATAACTTATCATAAAAGAAAAAGTATTCCAATAATTTGAAGAATGCATTTTCAGTTCAGAAAAAAAATCCAGAAAATCTCACCCAAAATTAACTTACGGCAAACATGTCAATTCAGTTTTTGAATTAAAACAGACTAAGAAGATACAAAAGAATAAAAAATACATTCATTTTTTCCATGCAAAGTTAAAAATCTCCTCTTCTTGGAAAATCTACGGCACTTTTGAAAAGGTGGATCTCTTTTGATGTTCCAGTAGAAATCAGCCATCTTGTTAACATCCCATCTGCAAAATGCCTAGCTTATCTGGTTGTTGGCATCTATTCTAAGCGCTGATGAAGAAAATTCTAATCTTTCTAACCTCAAATACACTCGCCTAACGCCCTAACAACGACAATAGCGTGCATCAAGCAGTTTGAAGAGAATTTTATATCCTAACAAAAATATCTTAACATTTTTGCCGAAATAATTTTTTGATCAAAATTAATATTTTCATTTTTAAAAATAAAACGTTTATCTATTTTGTATTTTTTCTTATTCGAAACACAGTTTGAATTAATCCGTTAAAAAGTGATGTTTGATACGTTATAATGTAAACTGTCACAATACTTTGTATCTTAGCTCCGGAAAACGTAATTTCAGCGTATGTATTAAAAAGTGATATTTGCAACTTTATAAGATAAGCTGTCATAATACTTTGTACTTTAGTCTGGGAAATGTATTTTCGGCGTATCTATTAAAAAGTGATATTTTCTAGTTTATAAGATAAACTGTCATAATACTTTGTGCATAAGCCATACGCAATACACAATACGCAATTTGATTATATCTGGTAGAAGCGATATTTACTTTTTTTTAGCATTTCACCCCATACAAGGCGGGAGTGCCACTAGCATGCAAGGGGTTACAGAGAGTGGGAGTAAGAGTAAAGAGGCATGATAGAGGAAAAGATGAAGAGAATGACTCAAGTCATCTGAAGAAGTTGATTGACATCGCATTTGAAGAATTGAAGTTTATAGCTATCAGGGAAGCTAGTTAGAGGAAGGGTGTTCCACAGACGGGCCGTGCAAGACATGAAACTTTTCGAGTAGAAGAAACGGCTATATTTAACAGTTTCGACAGTGAAAGGGTGGGATTGAGATACTAACCTAGTAGCACGCTTAAATTTATGCAGTTTGGGAACCAGAGAAAGTAGCTCGTCGGAGCAGTTACCGTGAAAGTATTTGTAGAAAAGACAAAGGGAAGGGATGACACGTCGGTGAGAAAGTGACTGTAGACAAGATGCCAGATCAGGACAAATCACTTTGCATATCCGTAACTGAATATTGTCGAGGACATTGAGACGAACAGCGGGGGCTCCAGTCCATATATTGCAGCAGTATTACATGTAAGGGCGAATGGTTGATTTATAGATTTGAAGGATGAACAAAATAAAATTCTGGGGTGATTCATATAACCAACTTTCCTTGCGGTAGATGAGGCTATTGATTCAATGTATTTGATCCATCTCAGGTCAGTGTCAGAGAGGCGATCTCGTGGAGTTGATCATCAAACATTCTAATGGGAGGCAGGTAGGTTTTTCTGTGGTCGGTAAAAGAGAACAGTTTTGTTTTTTAGGCATTATTATTTAAAAGGAAAACGAATACTATCTGTTTTAGATTCCAAAACGAAATTTGACTTTATTCGTTTAAAATTTAAGGGATCCCAGGCTTCTTGTTTCCCTTGCAGTTTATTCCGACTAAATGCCGATATTGCGTCGTCGTGTCAGGATGGGAATGAAACGAAAACCATGCCAATGGATAAATGTCAAATCCATTAAAAATTTAAAAAGTGCAGTCTTTTCTATCCAGTTTTGAATAATTCTTTATCGGATGGTGAGAATATATTTATTTTACCTGGATAAATGTTGAATCGGCAGTTTTATTTTGGGACGCAGGGAAAATTGCTTGAGGGCTTTCGGAGAAAGCGTGCGAAAATGTGGAGAAGTTTTGATTGAATCATTCACAACGACAAATCTCCTGTTTATATGGCCTTGAGGGTTTGAATCTTGAAAAATATTTAAGGAAATGAGCGTCAGAAAAAGTTGAAACCATCCAGACGAAAAGATTAAAATCTACAAGAAACCTGTTTTTTATGGAATTGTGAGTGAAGTTGATGTCGGTAGATCATCAATGCAAAATCATCGGATGTAGATGTACGAAAGAAATATAATACCAGAGGGAAACTATAAGGGCGGGGAGAAGTATATATGGTTGAAAAGAGAAAACAAATAAATAGAATAAATGGAAGAGTGAAAACTGTGTTAAAACCAAAAAGAAGAAGTAAAAGAAAAATACGGAGTAAAAAAGAAGGGAACGTAGAGAAAGAAGATAAGCAGGAAAGCATTAATATTAATAATATTAAGAAGAAGAAGAAGAAGAAGAAGAAGAAGAAGAAGAAGAAGAAGAAGAAGAAGAAGAAGAAGAAGAAGAAGAAGAAGAAGAGGAGGAGGAGGAGGAGGAGGACGACGAGGAGGAGGAGGAGAAGAAGAAGAAGAAGAAGAAGAAGAAGAAGAAGAAGAAGAAGAAGAAGAAGAAGAAGAAGAAGAAGAAGAAGAAGAAGAAGAAGAAGAAGAATGATGTGTTGGAGAAGACAAAGATGAAATAATTAGCATCGTCAACATGGAAGTGGAAGAGGATGAAAAGAAGAATTCGAAGAAATTGAATAATTTTCAATATGTAAAGAATATGCAAATATAAAAAAATAAAAATAAAATGAAAGCGAAAAATGAATGAAGAATACTGTTGAGAAAATGAGAAGAAACGTAATGTGCATGTAAAATTGGAAATATGAAATGGACCTGAAGCAGAAGAGGAATGAGAATAATAATAATAATAATAATAGGAGAAAGAGGAGAAAAACAAAGGGAATAACAATAATAACAAAATAGAAGGAGGAGATAGAAGAAGAAAAATGGGAATAATAAAAATAATAATAATAATAAGAAGAAGAAGAAGAAGAAGAAGAAGAAGAGGAAGACGAAGATGAAGAAGAAGAAGAAGAGGAAAAAAGAAAAATGGGAATAATAATAATAATAATAAAAGAAGAAGAAAAAGAAGAATGGCAATAATAATAAAAAGTGAATAATAACAATATTAATAATATTAATAATAATAATAATAATAAAACTAAGAAGAAGACAAATTGGAATAATAATAATAATAATAATAATAATAATAATAATAATATGACGATGAATAAGAAGATAAATCGGAATAATAATAATAACGACAATAATAAAAATAAAAACAATAATAATAAGACGAATAGTAATAATGATAACAATAATAATAACAATAAGACGAAAAAGGAGAAAATTGGAATAATAATAATAATAATAATAATAATAATAATAATAATAATAAGATGAAGAAGAAGAAGAGGAATAATAATAAGAAGAAGAAGAAGAAAAAGAAAAAGAAGAAAAAGAAGAAAAGAACAATTAAAATAATAATAAGACGAAGCAGAAGAAGAAGAAGAAGAAGAAGAAGAAGAAGAAGAAGAAGAAGAAGAAGAAGAAGAAAAGGGAATAAAAGAATGACAGCAACACTGACAACAATAATATAGATAAGAATGTATGAAGAAGAAAAGAAGCGAACTTGAATATTTAAGTCTGTAAAGAAAGCATGATCTAGAATTTAACAAAAAATAAAGTGAATAGAGATATATATTAATTTAAAAAAGACAGAAAAATACAAATAAAAAAGGAGTAGAAGAAGAAAAGGTTCTGTATACTTAGTGTTCAGTACAGTAAAGCCATTGTTAATAAACAATGAACAAATAGAACTAACAGAAGGCAACTTAGCAAATCGCTGAAATCAACAGGTGGTTTCAAATAATATGGGTTTCAAGATCTACGCGAGATAAAGGCGAACGTTAATTGAAGGAACATTCCGTAGAGAATACGTTAAAGCTTTTATAATTAACCAGCCAAAGTCAAAAAGAATATTTAACAAACCTAATACATACTTGTCTGAATTTAAAGAGAGAATTATTCAGTGGAGGATAATATATTTGTTGCTTTGGTCATGACTTCTCCAGGTTTGATCATTGAGTGTCAAAACGAACTAGTTTTAATGAACTGCAAAAATCTGTGTTAAAATATCGTGTTCACGCTATATACATTAGTAAGAATCTGCAGCCCCAATATTTATCTAAAGAAGAAACATACATAGAAAACACATTTAAAAAACCTACAATACCAATATATATATATATATATATATATATATATATATATATATATATATATATATATGCATATATATGTATATATATGTATATATATATTTTATTTAAAAATTTGATTCCATCGCTACGCAGGAATTACCATGTTAACATTCCTGTGTAACGATGGAATCATATTTTTTATAAAATAATTATAATCTAGTCTCCACTTGTTGTATCGAGCACTGTTTATTAAAAATAAACACAAAAATACTAAAGGACTTCGGATCATCAATCTAACGGTTTTTTTCCTATTTTATCAATATATTTGCACCAAACATACACACACGCACACACACGCACACACACACACACACACACGCACACACACACACACACACACACACACACACACACATATATATATATATATATAGAGAGAGAGAGAGAGAGGGGAGAGAGAGGGCGAGGAAAGGAGGGAAAGAGATAGAAACACAATGACAGAGACAGAGATACTGAGAGAGATAATTGAAACTGTGGGCTCCTTCGAGTGGCGGTTATCCCTAATATTGAGCCTTTATAATCATGTATATATATATATATATATATATATATATATATATATATATATATATATATATATATATATATATATATATATATATATCTTCTTGATGTGTCTGCGGTACAGTGTCCAAGACACACAACCATATAGAAGGGAGGGAAAGACCAATGCATTGTACGCTTTCAGCTTTGTAGTCACCCGAATATTGTGTTGACTGAGCACTCTGTTGCGAAGTCTTCAGAATACGTGACTTGATTTGCTGTCACTGGAGTCAATCTCTTTGTCCAAGAAGTGATCAGGAGAGATGGTAATTACCCGGTATTTGAAATGCTCAACATTGGCAAGCTGTGTGTCATTGATGACGATGGTCAGTGGTGGGGGTGTTCGTAATTGGTGTGGGCTCATGAAGCACCTCAGTCTTGCCGAGACTGATTGTTAGGCCGAAGAGCTTGGCGACTTCAGAGAAGCGGTACAGCGTCAGCTGCAGATCAGACTTCGCTGGACATCCGATGCGCTCAAGGACTGTCCAAAGTGCTAACTTGTTGACCGTATCAAAAGCCTTGGTCAGTCAATGAAAGAAAAGTATAGAGGCAAGATTTGTTCGATGCACTGCTTCTGAAGTTGTCCCATGGAAAATATCATATCAACAGTACTTCTATGTGGCTTGAAGCCGAACTGCGCGTCTGGGAGGTTTGCCACGGACACTGCAATGATTCGGTTGAGGATGATCCTGGCGAAGATCTTTCCAGCGACGGAGAGAAGCGATATGCCTCTGTAATTTCCACAGTCGGCTTTGCATCCCTTGTTCTTGTAGAGGGAGACAATCAGGGCATCGCGGAAGTCTCCTCCTCCTAGATAATCAGCAGGACATCATGAAAGGCCCCCGGGCGTTTGGGCTTGCCGCCTTGTAGATCTCGGCAGTAATTCTGTCCTTTGCCGATGTTCTGCTCGAGCTGGTCCGAAGGATTGCTTTCTTGATCTCGGGAATAGTTGGCGGGACTGCGAGCGCGTACCGTTTCCGCTGCTAAGGGATCTGGTTCCGTGTGTCAGCGTTGACCGATGAGGTTTGGTTAAGCAGGTTGCTGAAATGTTCTTGCCTGCGCTTGCTTAGACCTTATTGGTTTTTGATCAGGTTTATGCCATCTAAAGACAGAAGAGGAAAGCAGCCTGATGCAGAGGAACAGAAGACTGTCAACAGTGAGCTGAAGAATTTCTTGGCGTTGTGAGTATCGACGAGGTATTGAACTCAGCCGGTTTAGACTTTCATCGTGCGTAGATCAGACTGCACTTCGGCCTTGAGAATCTTGAATCTATCACGTTTGGAGGCGGAAGATGGGTGTTTCTGCCACTCAGTGTAACACTTGTTCTTCTCATGGTGAGCTTCCTTGATCTCATTGTTCTGGCGAAACCAGTCTTCATGAATTCTGGCCTTTGTCCAAAGAACCTCCCTAGCAGTCTCAGCGAAGCTGACCCTGAAAGAAGATTATTTTCCGGTGCTGTCTTCGGGGGTCAGACAATCTTGGAGCTTTTCGTCAAGCAGCTGCAACATTGTAGGAAACCCTAATGTTTTGTGTCGGTTTCTGTGAAGTGGTGGTAATGCAGCGTCAGTATGGCCCTGACCAGCCTGTGGTCATTCCAGCATTCAGTAACCCTCAAGACACAAGTCATACGGACGTCCCTGACATCGCGTTTGCGTACAATGATGAAATCAATCATATGCTAGTGTTTTGACCTCAGGTACATTCAGGGGTTTCCTGTATTTATCAGTCATCCTGAACAAGGAGTTCATAATGCAGATGCCGTGTTTTGCACACTTGCCAAGGAGGATCAGGCCATTTTCCTTGACCATCCCTACACCGTGTCTGCCGAGATACGCCTTCCCTGCCGTTGTAGTTTCTTCCTATTCTGGCACTGAAATCTCCAACGATGACATGTTTGTCATTCTGTGGGGTTGATTTGATAACCTGATAAAGATGTTCGTAGAACTGCTCTTTTCGTCGTCTGGGCTCGTGAGCGTGTATGCGTACGCACTGACGACCGTTTTAACTGACTGAGAGGAATGCGCAGTTTTATGAGGCGTTCATTGATTTCAGTTGCGAGAACTGATATGCTTATAATCAGAGCTGTTTTGGTCGCAAATCCTACACCATGATTCCTGTTTTCAACTTGAGATTTTGCTTTCCAGATGAAAGTGTATCCACCTATTTCTTCTCTTAGGGAAGCTTCATCGGCCAGCCGAAGTTCACTGAGTGCACAATGTCTATTCGGTATCGCTGGAGTTCTTTTGCAACAAGCGCTGTTCTTCTTTCTGGTCTCGACGTACTGTTTCTATCCAAAAGTGTTCCAACGTTCCAAACTCCCAAAATGAGCTTCTTGTGATTTTTCTTTTGCATTGTCCGACAACAATTGGGATGAGTCTGTCAACCGCGGTAAAATCACCAGTCTAAAATAAGGCAATCATTTGTTTGGAGCACCTATTCTAGCCTGCTCCCTCATGTGAGTGTGGGCAGTTCTGCCCAAAGGAGGCTGCCCAGTCGCACACGTGTGTTGCCGGACCCTCCAGTTGCTCTCAGATTCAGGAAAGGAACAATGTTAAGTGCCCAATGTTAAGTAACCGAGCTATTTCATATATATATTAAGAATATACATAATATCTTACTTAATTGCACAACCCCGAGTTTCATGCCGAAGCAATTTTCAAGTTCTGGAAATATTATACTTATTTTTATTTACATTTTGAATTGACACCGTTTTTTTTTTTGTTCTTTTTTAATTTTCTGGTTCTATTGAGATATATTATTGTTGGTGTAGAATATTAATGGAGATAAGATATTTAAATGAATTGTAGTTTAATTTTAAATTTAAGCTCAGATTAATATTTAAAATTTAATGATGATGATGATGATGATGATGATGATGATGATGATGATGATGATGATGATGATGATGCATATCAAAGGAAAAAAGATTTAAATTAAAATAAGAAAATTAAAGTAAAATGAAATAAGAGCCTTATGTAGGAACATATAAATATGTATATAAACACGTTAAAATATGTAAATGAATTATAGTTGATATTGGATTTGATGTTCGGCCAAGATTACCATTTAAGTTTGTCAATAAGGTTGGAAATAAGAAATATAAATTCTAATTTAGAGGGACGCTGGTTTAACAATTAGAAGTGGTGTTATAAAATCAAGTGGGGGTGGGGTAACTCTAAATCGTAATAACATTATTAATATTAATATTCCTAAAAACAAACAGGACTAAAAGCAGTGAAATCAGTAATAATAAAATATGCCGAGATAAAGTAAGATAATATAAAGTAAAAAAAAAATGAAAGGCATTTTTGGAACTTGTACATATGCAAATAAGTAATTATTTAAATAAATAAAGCAAATTATTGAATAAAAACAATGAATGCACATAAATGAGCAAATAAACACGTTTCTGATAGTAAGAGTTAAGGTGAAAGAAAGAGACAACAAAGCAAAAAATATAAATAATAGATGGAAAAATGGAATTAATATAATGTCATTTATATATATATATATATATATATATATATATATATGAAGAAATATGGTCTTAAGATGTGCTATATTTATGGAATAAAGTGCTCAGTATCAGAGATAGAACGTGTGTAAATATAAAAGTGAACATAGAAGTCAGGATTTACTGAGTGTACCTCAGATGTGATACAAGTCCTCAACTATGTATCACCCAGTAAAGATTTCATGGCATTAGTCAACCTCGATTTATTCATCTATCTATCTATCTATCTATCTATCTATCTATCTATCTATCTCTCTCTATCTATCTATCTATCTATATATATATATATATATATATATATATATATATATATATATATATATATATATATATATATATATACATATATTAATGTGTGTGTATACAAGTATAGGACTAAAATTCCAATGACCTAAAACACTATTCCTTAAACGTGTGCTCAATACAGAGTAGAGCAAATAGTATTTAATCAAATACTATAACATAAATATGTTATAACATCACTACAAATGTAGACATTTTGTATCAACATTTCTGGTGGCTTGTCAAGTGATGGCGTTGATTACAGAATAAATAGTTTTTGAAAGTTCAAAACCAACCATACTCCCGTCAATGGGGGAAAATCTTTTACGTAAGCTACAATGAGCAATCAAAATACTAGTAAATGTTAATAAAAACTTGACAACGATCCTTGGATACAATTTATTAATGTCTTCATGTTAATGTTAGACTAAATTAGAAATTATTATGATTAATTTTTATACAATTAAAAAATAAAAATTACAAATTTTAAATTTGATCTTGCATTAAGTTTAAAATAATTAAAAAATTATTCGAAGACGAAACAGGAAAAATATACATATATTTTGTTATTTATTTATTATTTTAATCGAAAAGCCAGATTTTGAATTAGAGAAATCGCTAATCTAAGGCGATTTAAACATCGTAAGAATTTAGATTCAATCGAAGGGATCTGAATTCATATGATGAGGGCAGGGAAAGAAGTTTTACAAATGACAAGACAGACACAATTGGTTTTGAAATTTTAAAATCAACGCCATCACTTGACAAGACACCAGAAATAGTGAAACAAAATGGCTATTTTGTAGTGATGTTTTAATATGTTTGTTATAATATTTGAATATATATATATATATATATATATATATATATATATATATATATATATATATATATATATATATATATATATATATAAGGGAAGGGTTTATAGTTCTTACAACGAGAGAAAAGTGTATATATGTATGAAGAAATAATACATATCAACACATATTGGCAAACACTCGCAAAGACATACACAAAACACAAATATAAAAGGAATGGATAGATATGTCGCGACATAAAATGATAAGTTCAAAGACATCCTCATTTCTTTCCCTTTCTCTGACGAAATTTAAATGGTTTATTACACTTCAAGCAAGGAAGATTTTTCGGCCAGTCCAAGATGGATTCAGATAAATCTACCACTAAGAACAAAAGCAATTGTTACAAGATTTAAAAAAGTAAGAATAAAAATGAATTCGTTTAAACAATATGTGGAAATAACCATTACTGCCTGATGGAGGTCACAAGATCCGAAACGTATGTAGCAAAATATATAGAATAAAGTATTTAAAAATATCCATATTATCATAAAAACGTTTGCGTCTTTTCTCTCTTTGATATATATATATATATATATATATATATATATATATATATATATATATATATATACAAATGTATGTATTTATGTGTATGCATTTATGTGCGTAATTTGTCATGATTTTTTAAAAATAATTATTAATATAGATATTTCTTTTTAGATTTTGAAAAGTGTATCAAACATTTATATACACACGATCATATATATATATATATATATATATATATATATATATACATATATATATACACATATATATATATATATATAGCATTGTGTATATGCATATAAATTGCGTGTATATGCTTGTAATAGGCCTACATGCTTAAAGTCTGGAATGAGACATCTATATTGATAATTACCTATTAATCATCATAACAAAACACGCACATACACACACACAAACATGCATGCATATATATATATATGTATATATATATATATATATATATATATATATATATATATATATATATATATATATATATATGTGTGTGTATGTGTGTATCTGTGTGCGTGTGCTCGCGTGTATGTGTCCTGCCATTTATATGCTTACACTAAATCTGATGTGTTGTTCATTTGATAAATCCTTTTGCATGCCTAATGTATTTACATACTCTCTTGCTCTTGTTCAATTTCCGGTTGTTAATCCTTTGCCGAATAATTTTAGAAAAGTGCAGATAAGCACACCGAAGCCATACAATCGTATAAGGATCTGTTTAAGTATCTCTCTTCCCGCTTCAATAGATACAACATATCTTTATTAAGTTTGAGATGAAGGCCCACTTCGATTGTACGGTCGGATCACACATTCCGTTGCACCGATCAGGTTATAAACCCCAGCCTGTCTGTTCGATGCCAAATATTTCAAAGTAACTCATTGCATGCTTACTGAATCATGCATCGATATATGAATAGCTTCGATTCTGTAACCTTTTTCTTTCAGCTCCATTTAACTCGTTATAGAAAAATCGTTTGACCTCTCGGCTTTATCATCTGACCGGAGGCTATTTTGGCTTTAAACACCAGATGGTATCCCGATTTTATGAAAAACTTCAAACGTAAATCGTGCCAGTAATATCACGTAGTTTGTCACGAAATTGCCTATTTATTTTAACAAAATATATTCGATAGTATAATTACTTATTCTCCATCGTCCCCTATATATTGGCAGCAAATTATCGATTTGCTGCCTCGTGTAAACTTTATTCTAAAAAGCTGTTTCGGTCAGTGAAGCCATTTTATTTTCGGATTTCTCTTGACAGAAAATATGTTTCGTCTGAGAAGAAATAAGTCAGAGGCGCAAATAAAATATTTGCATTTGCTTAGTCTGCCCGGAAGAGATCGCCTTTCTACTTCTATGTGGGCGATCATGATTCTCCACTACTTCTTCTCCTAGCTAACTCTTACTAAATTTTTTTATATACACACCTCTTCCGTAACTGTTCTGCCATCTGTTTCCCGCTGTCCGTCTTGCCCCCAATTAGTTAAGTGAATGTCAAATACCCAACAACCTCTATATTCATTATGTAACACCGGTTCTCGTATGATCACACAAGATAAGCAACGTCAAGCTCGGTCAGTAACTCGATGGGTGACCGTTTAGAAATAGCAGCTGCTGTACACTTGGATGTGTATGTTGTGTAATGGATAATGGCTCTGAATTGTTAATGGAAGAGCGGTATTTATTTCCGCCTAAATACAGAAAATGTAAAAGGCTAAAAATGGGGAATGGGGAAAAGGACGGTCCTCTACTGTCTTAAAGTTAAACTTAGCTAGCCACAAACACTGACCCTAAACATAGCTCAATATGCCTAACACCAAAAAAAAACGCATTCTTACTTATCTTTCTTACTACATCCACCATAATACTTCATTGTCTATGAAAATCCTTTACTAGTTTCCATATGTATAAGTCATTGTCTGGGTGGGGTAATAAAACAACAATTTAAAAACTAGCCTCATTGAGTATTTACAATATGAGGTCAAATCTATTTACAAGAAACTAAACAAAATAATGTTAGTAATGCTGTTAATGGAATAGCCGAGTTCACATTCCCGTCGGGTTCGTTATATTCACTTGCGCGAAAATACGTTTGGATATTTTATGAATCACCCTCTTTCGCCCCCCGTCTATGTGTAAATTAGCAAGACTTGTTTCAATAAACCTTTATTATCTTTAAAAAATTATTATAATTTAAAATATATTTTCTGGCTTTAAATAAACTAAAACGGGTTGATAAGCCAGAGAAAATGAATCAGTCAATTAATCAATATAATCATTATGTGTCCTAGAAATGTCAGTTATATCTTTCTGTATTTTTTAAAAATTTCTGATTGCTTTAAAATTTTATTTTTGCTCACATCCTCGTTCTATAGTATTCTCAGCATCCTCCTGTATAACTGCATTTCATTTGCCTTAAATCCATTCTTTACCTATACAATGAGATTATCAAGTATTCCTTTTCATATGGGAGGAATGGTATTACATAAGACATCAGTACGTATTGTTTCTAACACTACCGTTCTGTTTCCGAAGTCAATTATACAATGCGGTATTTTACGCTATTCCAACGTGTTTTCCAAATTTCTTGTCACATTTTCATCCCTCTGTTATTAAGACAAACTTCCCAGATATTTAGATTTTCCTGTATTCTTTATTTCTGCATTCCCAAATTTGTAATTCGCATCTTGTGGTTTCTGATTTATTGATAACCATACCTATGTCTTCTTACGACTGTTGTTTAGTCCTTTCTTTTCCCAAGATTTACCTTAACACCACCCCACACACACACTGGTCTAAGCTGGCAAAAGCTTGTCTTAGCTTGGCTAAGATGGTCAAATCTTGTCTAAGCTAGTCATAGACGGTTATACCACCGCTACGTAACAGATGTTTCGCAACGGTGAGGGAGGAAACGCCAGTGAGTAGAGAAGGCCTCTAGCACGGAACAGATACTACAACCGCAGCATCTACTCTAACGAGAAAAAACCTTCCCCCTCCTCTGCCAATCCCTCCGTAAGAACTCGGAAGGGAAGCCCAAAATCCTTTCTTCTCCGGAGATTTGCTTAACCCTACACTGACTCATGTTTTGACATAATGTCGGCTTTTAGCGTGGAAACCAGAGTGCTTCCTTCCAAACCTCTGGTCTAAGCTGGTCATGGCTTGTCTAAGCTGGCCAATCTTGTCTAAGCTGGTCATGGCTTGTCTAAGCTGGCCAATCTTGTCTAAGCTGGTCATGGCTTGTTTAAGCTGGCCAATCTTGTCTAAGCTAGTCATAGCCGGTCAGACCACCGCTACGTTACAGATGTCACGCAATGGTAGGTAAAAGGCCAGGCGTCCGTCCCGGACAGATTTTGCAACCGCAACATCTACTCCGACGGAAAAATAAGAACATTCTTCTCCTCTGCCAATCCTTTCGAAAGAATCAGGAAGTAGAGCCCCAAGTGCTTTCTTCTCCCTTTCCTTTACTATGTTCATTAGGAGTTCTGTCTCTGTCTGCTATAAGCACTGTGCCATTTGCATATCTTTTTTGTTACGTATGCGTCGGCCAATACTAAATAATTCTAGTCCTCTCAGGATAATCTCGCCGTAAATGTTGAATAAGTCTGGTGGAATAGGTATATAATATTAACGGAAATATAGCGCATCACGGGTAATGACGTCCTTGTTCGCTGTGAGAACTCATGAATTTATCTTAGCGTCATCTCAACCTTTTGTCAAAATTCTATTATAGGAACGTTATCGGCTAGCCCCAGCTATAGGTTAAATAGCAGGACAGGCTGGGTTCCATAGCCATGGTTGGTAACCAATCTATAGCAGAAAGAACTGACAACCTACCGCGGGGAAAATCTTCTGCCACGTCAGTCATGTATCGAAAGAGACATGATCGCTGAAGCGTGTATCATGTATGGCACTTAACTGATACGGTTACCTAGGTCCATTATGCTTAATCTTATCTAACGCGCTGCTATGACGATTTTATTTCTTGAAAAAATGTATAGGTGTTACATTTCGGCAGTAAGCAATGGCTTGTATAATTGGATGAAGCGTTACCCTGTAACTGCCTTGAAGAAACTTCAGGATATTTGTCCAGATGAATATGTCTGCCCCAAAGTACAAATGATTGCGAAATATAGTTACATAAATACCTCAGAAGCATATGTCTAGCGCGGGGTGAGTAAAGTTCAATTTTGATTGGTTAACAAGGAGCCACATTGTCGAGAAAAAAGCGTAGTTTTTGTCGACTGATAAAATCAAATCAGTTTGGATTTCGGGTGATACTGTTTGGCTTTTTATATTTATTCCCGGGAAGAATGCATAAATCCACTTATGTCCAGAGCTAAATACAGGGTGCCCAGTAGATAAAAAAGCGGCAAATTATCATCACTGTGTTATCCTTCATGGATGATTGACCTTGAATAAATTGAATAAATTGCTTGACCTTGTGACTCATCATTTTTATTTACAGACACCTAACTTTTCAAAGAAGAACATCCGACCTGGGGATTGACGAAATATGAAGAATTTCTTCCTGAATTTTTCAGTCACATCCGTCGTTGTCTTCACGTCTTTTCAACGGTTGTCTCACGTCTTTTCAACGGTTGTCTCACGTCTTTCTGAATTTACCGCTTTTATTTCTGGACATTTTTAGGAGGGCAGTTGTAACCTTTGCATCGTGTAACGATATATTTTTGGCGACGGATAAAGCGTCGCTTGAGCGGGTCAGGTGGAAATGATTTTAGATAACCCACGTGGTTAAGCCGACTTATCAAAGAGTATCTGCGATATACCTATGCACCAAACGATCGCTTATCTATATTTTATTTTGTGTAAGTTTAAATCTG
>OZ038487.1:88773217-88775717 GCA_964036315.1 Acanthosepion esculentum
TCTGTTATCTCACGAGGGAATCTTCTTTCTCTACTATCTGTCTCAGTCTGTTAAAATCTATCTATCTATATATATCTATCTGTCTGTAAAGTTTAAATCTTGAAACACAGCTGTACAAATTTAAATAATTGTATTTTTGCGTATAAATTGATTTTTGTTTCCTTTTAAACTGAAATCACCATAATAAGAAAGAAAGCGAATATAGAGGTACACTATTTACATTATTCGGACTATTGACCTCATCTTTGTCGCCATATTTATTACAACGTTTCAGCCGTTGTACGCTCCGGCCTTCTTCAGGTGTGTGGAATGTCAAACTGAACCCTTATTTTAGCTCACTGGGGTAGACTGTTCTAGATCCACGTACCATGTTTATGGATGTCAGTTACAGTTATCTACTGTTAATTCCCCTCTCCAATTTCTCGACTGCCTTAACCGGGTATTGAACTCACACTCTTTGGCTGGCTATTTCTGTGTATTATAAACCTAATGTCTAAGCAACCGTTTTTTTACAAGTGCTCATATTGCAATTTTTTGCTGTTATCTTACATGTTTTTACCAGAGCTCATATTGCAATTTTTGTTGATATTATCGATTTTCTCTGGCACTCCTTATTACTGGTTCCCACATTGTATTCATTTCTATACTTGGTCGGCTCAGGAAATTTTTGTGGCCTAGCATATGTGCTGATTTATGAATTGTCCAATGGTGTTCTTTGTCTATGATCTCAACCTGATCCAACAGATGGCGGCGACCTCCCTAAAGAAGAAGGCCGAAGCGTACAACCGCCGAAACGTTGTAATAAATATATTTGTCGAGGACAATGGTCCGAATAATGTAAATAGTGTACATAATACCACATCTCAGAAATATAGACAGATAATTAAAGATAGAGGTGGTGACAAGGATCACGAAAGGAAGTAACATGTCAATATTGATTTTTTGCATTTGTACTCTCTTACTTCTTTAAATAATGACCGACATATTTATGATTGTTATTGCAATATTATGTTAACATTTCTCAGCTCAGATAATGAATTATTTCAATTTTTACTAATGTTTTATCGTTCTGAAAATTTCAGGGAATTTATTCAAGCATGAAATAAAGATATATTTACCAGAAAGTTTCACAGGTCCTGCTAGTCATAAATAAGAGTAATAGTAGAAATCTACAAGGTTTTCTATACTAATTCCTTATTGAACCATGTAAACACAGACAGATTTATTTATTTTTACAGTAAGCTTCAGCCTGTACATGCCCGGGGCACGGCTCGAGGTATAGCATAATGTATTAGTTTATATGGAAAAGAGGAGGCGATAACTGTTCACCTGAACACCTTAAGACTTTAGTAATCGGAAAAACATCCTCTCGAAAGTCTGTTCCACAGAGCAGAGTTCCACTGGAAGAAGCTGTTCGAGAGGAACAAACTTCTCACCGATGGAATACGTAGGGAATGTGGATGGTTTTCTACTATGTAAGCGGCATGGTGGGTCGTAACCGTGATAGGTAGACCTTGGGCAACCAAAGAACGTAGTTTGTCCGACCACTTTCCAGGTTAGTAGCGCACAACTGTGAGAGACTCGCCACATTCCGCCAGTGACAGAGGGGTTGGAGGGTAGAAAATAATTATTTTCCAAAACGCGCAGACGCTTTTGAACTCTATCAAGATGCCATCAATTAAGATCAGTTTCCTTGAAGAAAGCAAAACTATCGTTCTTGTGAAGCCTACTGAGACAAAACGGGCATTCTGATATGTTCCTTGGTGACAAATCTTAGATTCTCTAGGACTAAATCTATGTCAGTGAATGCGTATTGTTCTGTTATTTTTCAACGTATTTGTGATTATGTTGGCTTGTGTATATTCCTGAATGAATTAATTACTTTACCAAGCCAGCATACACAACCACAAATATGTTGAAGAAGTCAAAAGAAAACGGTTAAATCAATCACCTCATAAGTTAATCTATCATGACAATCTAATGACAAACTAAACAGGGTTCATTTAAAAAGAAAACAGGTAGATTATTACTCGCTTAGTTTACTTTTTGCTAAATTTTGAATTATGAGATATTGTGATCTCCACACATTTTTGTTTACCTTTTGACTACATGATGAACATTCTCAAATTTAAAAGCCCTGATAGACCCTTGACACCCTCGACTTTGCATAAAAACAAGTGCAGAAAATTAAAAACTTGCATTGCCTTGATAAAGACCGAAACGCGTCGGTTAAGAATAGTTTTTCCTTCTTGTTTCTTTACACACACACACACACACGCACACACACACACACACACACACACGCACACATATATATATATATATATATATACATATATATATATTGTACGAATACTTTTTCATATGATTAAATGGGGTTTATTTCCTTTAAATCAAATTTTATTCTGTTTTCTATACATATTTTGCTATTATGCATCTGTGTACAGTTAAATATATGAAAAGTATGCTTATTCATTACTTGGAAATACAATAAATTAAA
>OZ038487.1:88780717-88825717 GCA_964036315.1 Acanthosepion esculentum
AGTGTGTGTGTGTGTGTGTGTGTGTGTGTGTGTGTGTGTGTGTGTGTGTGTGTGTGTGTGTGTGTGTGTGTGTGTGTGACGAATGCACGGCCAATATTTTCTACGGATTTGCACCAAAATTTACATGCACATGCTCCAACTTCTTAAAAAGGCCAAGACCGACTTTGCATTTCCCAACTCCCATCAATAGTGGAAATAACCTATTTTTTCATGCTTCTACGGCAGTTTTCATGTAGCTTGCGGCCATTTTCTACTAGCCAGAGTGAAAGCCTATAGCTGGCTGCCACGAATAGGCAGGAGGATTCTATTGGCCAGCGTGAGAGCCAACAGCTGACTGACACGAATGTTAACTAGCATGCTAGCATGCAAAAAGATTCGTTACCTACATTCGTCACAAGAGGGAAAAATTTAAATCTGCATGGCACTTTACTCCAATTGGCTCATTCGCTTGCTTAAACTCAACGCTTATTCTGATTCTGGGTTGGGTCTGAAAAAGTATTTGTTGTTAACATTCTTTTTTCATTCGGTTTTTCCAGTTACGAGTCCTTTTTAAAGCTGATAGTTTTGTGTTTATTTTGTTTAGTTCCTTTTTCGTAACAAATTTAATGTTTAGTATAGAGCTTAGAAAAAATTCGTAGTTTGAGATAGGCAAGAAGTAAGGCATGTAGCAACATCAACACCGCGAAGGGCACTCCTTTAAAGGCAAGGAAGGGCAAAAATATTTTAAGTCAAGTGATAGCGATTGCTGTATGAGTCGTACGATTTTTGAATCAAGCACGGGCAACGCCGGGCCATGTTGCAAGTATATATATAAACAAGTTGGATATGTATAGTCTTTCCTCCTTCAATATATTTAGGCAGCATATCTTCCTTCCAGCATGTTTGCTTAAATAATTTTGTCTTATTATGTCTATTTAGTTTATTTTAATCCTCTCAAATTATCGGATTAATTTCTTTGTGCTATTGGAAATTGACCGAGAAAATTGGCGTGATTATTATTCATATGATTTTTATGTTTCCAAGTACTTTCAGTCTCATCAATACAGCATTAAATCAACTCACGAACTACTCCAAATTCTAAAAGGACAAAAACCTAATAATGAAAACATAGCCGAACTTGACGTTGAAAATTTAAATACCAATGTCCCAGTCAGAGAAACGATAGATATATTTATAAAGAATATTTTCAACAATCAATCTATGTCTCCATTAAAAATTAACACTGAGATGTGTACCACTGAGGCTCACTTCTATGACTATCAATATAATATATACATATGCCGTGGTGTTTCCATGGGTTTAGTTCTGGGGCCAACATTTAGGGACTTTTACATGGTTAACCTTGAAAATAAGATATTTAATACCACTCAAAACATCCTTTTTACCTAAGATATATAGATGATATTCCAATATTAGTCCAAAACATAGATGAAATGCAAGAACTACAAAAAAAACAAACAAACTCCGTCCTTAACTTCATTTTCGAAATTAATAATAACAAAAAACTCGCGTTTCTTGATGTATTTGCAAACAACAATGATAATACATTTACTACATCCCCATATAAAAAAAACTAGCATAAATACATTCACTCTCTACTTTAAATATGAATGTCCTATTACAAATAGATATTATAATGAATTTAATAAAACTTGCAAAATATAATTCTTCAACGAAAAAAAATTCTACAATGATTTAAGAAACATCAAATAATCTCTCATTAATAATGTCTTACCTAATTACATTTTTAATGAACCAGTTAGACGAGCTATTAGAAATAACATAATTAAAGCAGAATATAATACATCCCCAAATAATCCGAAACATATCAAACTACTATATTACAATCAAATACATTCTAACTCCATGTCATGCCCCATCACATCTAACCCATCCCAAAACTACTACAACTTACAATTAACTTTCCCACCCAAACCCTACACTAAATATACTAACACCTTACCCCTAAAATGTGATGGAAAGCGGTGGCTTAGGGTCAATCAGTAGAAAACAAATTAAACAATGATGTTGCCAGCTATACTTTTTTGAAACAATGATGTTGCCAACTACACTTTTTTGAAACAATGATGTTGCCAGTCATACGTTTTTGAAACAATGATGTTGCCAGGGATACGTTTTTGAAACAGTTCCCAGCTATACGTTTTTTTGAAACAATGACGTTGCCAGCTATATGTTTTTTTGAAACAATGACGTTGCCAGCTATACGTTTTTGATATATCTATTAAATACTGGATCTGGCATTAAATAACCCATAGTGGCTGATATGCCATAAAACCCCAAACAAACAATTCCAAACAGGATGAAAAAAGTCTAAAATAGTCGTAAGTACTAACATATCTCCCACTTATCCTCGTAAAAGATAAAAATAAATGTATAATACACTAAATTTAATGCCACAAACATAACCATTCACAATAATTCTTAGTTGTTAACTCGTTTTTTTTTTGTTTGTTTTTTTTGCAAAAGATCAACATCGTACATCAATTTAAACATCCTTGTTGTCAGAGGTACAGTCACTAAACGGACTTTACCGCTGACAAAAATGTTCATATATACGTTGGTT
Source organism: Acanthosepion esculentum (assembly GCA_964036315.1). Lineage (NCBI taxonomy): Eukaryota > Metazoa > Mollusca > Cephalopoda > Sepiida > Sepiidae > Acanthosepion > Acanthosepion esculentum. Next base: position 88,783,302 of record OZ038487.1, read on the forward strand.
TTACTACTACGACCATGTAAATGAGAAGTATAATTCACTTGAATGATTATAGCGCAATTTCACAAAATTTAAAGAAACATTCATATCCACATTAACAGTTTCGACAAATATTAATTGGCAACACGACTATACTACACCGCGAAAATAATAAACAAACTACGAATTGTAGAAACTCGTTATATTACAAAAATTACGTGTATATATATATATATATATATATATATATATATATATATATATATATATATATATATATATATATAGATAGATAGATAGATAGTGTATTGGGTTAGCAGATTATTAATCAAACATATATTTTAGTTATAACAAACAACGACTGTCTATTACATTTCATCATGAGCCGTTCTAAGCTTCGTATATTGATGTTATTCTCCGAAACTAAATCCCCTATAATATACATTAGTTGTCTGTTATATATGTTTGAATATATATATATATATATATATATATATATATATATATATATATGTATGTGTGTGTGTGTGTGTGTGTGTGTGTGTGTGTGTGTGTATTAAAAAGAAGTGAGAAACAGCATACGATTTTAATGTGGGGTTTGTGCCATCATTAGAGAAGGAAAATTCTCCATTATTGAAAACGGCAAACCAACATTAATAATAAATAAATAATAAATACGAAAGTAAACTACAACTCCAAAAATGTTATTTACGCACTCAAATACAAAAAATGCAAGAAGTCATAAATAGGTATCAGCCAAGCACTAAACAACAGAGTTTCCCTTCACAAAAGCAATATATAAATAATCAGATAAAAGTAGGCGTTTTGTATCACAACACATCTATACATGTAACCAAGGTTAAATTTAAAATAATGCCAATATACCAAACAGCCAATTATTCTTACCTGTGTGTGTGTGTGTGTGTGGCTTATATATATATATATATATATATATATATATATATATATATATATATATATATATATATATAATTCCTTATAATAGGGCAGTATGTATGTAGGGAGAGTATATACATATATATACTCATGATAGCAAAAAACACACGCACAATACACAAAAATGGAAATAGATCTAAGAACATACAGGGGTATTTAAAAGACAAGAATACAAATATAACTTTCCTCACCCTGTCTCAGACCAATCTTAATTGTTTTCTTACCCTTCAAGCAGAATAACCTTCTCACTACCACATAAGAAGAAGATTTTTTTAAATCGAAAAACATAAGAAAAATTCATTCATTTTAATAATAGGTGGAAAAATCCACATTTTGCTTGAAGAAGGTCGCGATCCCCGAAACTCGTGTTGCAAAATCATAGAAAGTAATACATAATATATATATTTTTTTAAATATCCACATTATGACAAAAAACGTTTGCGGAGAGTAGAACGGGCAAAATGTTGTGATAAATATATCAATAAAGATGAAGATGATAGTCCGAACAATGTAAACAATAGACTAATTATAAAAAGAAATATTTAAACCATTTTTGGCTCCGTCCTTCTTCAGGTGGTTGGAATGTCGAACTGCAGTTCGACATTCCAACCACCTGAAGAAAGCCGGAGCCTACAACGGCCAAAACGTTGTAATAAATATGGTGACAAAGATGAGGACAATATTCCGAATAATGTAAATAGTGTACATAATACTTCATCTCAGAAATATAGACAGATGCAATAGAAATGATATAAATGTTCGACCAGTTAGACTGGGTTTCCATTGTCGATATTTGAAATGAAAAGGATATTTATAATCAAAATAAAAAAGAGACTGTTGACCTTTCTAGGATATATAATGAAAAAAGATAGCTAGGAGAATTCGGCACTCACAGGAAAAAAATCAATAAACCAATTTAATGAGCTTGTGTAACTGGATGTCAGAAGAGGGTACGAATGGGTTGTTAAAAAAATAACCCTAAGCTACAAATGATATGTAAATAATCACACACGCCCTGGAGGGATAAGAGGATATAGGGGAATTTTTTTTTCTTTTTTGACCTTTTCTATCTCTCATTCCAATTCTTTCTTTCTTTCCCTGATGTTGTTCTCAGTTTTCAATCTAATTAGCTTCTTTTTATCCCTTTTCTCTCTTTTGCATCTCTCTTGTTTTTTTTTCTCTCTCTCTCTTTCTTTCTCACTCAAATTATTACTCTCGCTCTCTTACTTTTTATACAGGGTGCGGCGTAAATACCTCCGATAAATACATCCCACATAATGGGAAGACATTAGCTAGATGCAGACACTATTACCACTAATATCTTATCATTATATGGGAGGCATTTCTTGGGGGTATATGTGGGAGATATTTCTGTCGCACCATGTATGAAAAATATAAAGGCGGGGACGTAACAAAAAGGAGATATGACAGAGGGCATAGGAAGAAGAAGAAGGATATTAGATAGAAAAATATGTTCAAAATCAAGAAAAGAAAGTACGATTTGAGGCTAGAGATGGAAAAAGTATGTGGGAGATATTTCTGCCGCACACTGTACTTCATTTATCTATGGAACTTTCTCAGTTATCCCTCCTTGTAATTTCTGCTTCTCATTTTCTTTTCATTTCTCCCTACTTACATCTTATTCACTCTCTTTATTTTCTTTATAAACCGCTCCTCATCCTCACCCTCTCTTCAATATGCGTCCATTTTTTACGTTGTCCGTAACAATATCTCTTCTCTTTCTTACGTTCCTATCTCTTTCCATACTTTTCTTCCTCGATTTCGATTTCTCATCATCATCTCTCTTTCTCTCTTTCTCTACCCCCTCCCTCGCTCGGTTTATTTATACATCATTTCTCTATATCATTTCTCATTTACACCCCCACTGCCATTATATATTTGTCATAGTCCTCTTTTTCCTCTTTCTCTCTACTTCCATTTTGAAAACCATCCACCCCCGTTTCAATTTCTTCCTAGATCGTTCTTTCTACCCTCGCTCTCTCTTGAAAACCCATACAAGTTTCACTTTGTCCGTAACTATATTTCTTTGCGTCTCTCCTCTTTCTTACCTTCCTATCTCTTTCCATTCTTTTCTTCCTCGATTTCTTATTTATCATCATATCTTCTCGCTGTCTCGTTCGGTTTCTTTTCTTTCTCCTTCTCTCTACATCCATTTTGACCACCATCTTCCGCTTCAAAATCTATCTAAACTGCTCTTTTGCCTCTCGCTCTCTCTCTTGAAAACCCATAAAAGTTTCACTTTGTCGCTAAACACATTTATTTATTTCGATTCTCTATTTCTATCTTATGATTAAATATGGCTTCTCCCAGCGTGAATCGGAAAAATGCATAAAGGCATAAGCCAAGATTTCTTTCTTTCAGTGACATGTAGAATTTTACAGAATCGAAAAACTAGGCTCAGCACTTGATAAGGGAAAATCTGCCGAATGAAATCCTGTAGGAGTTATGCTACGGTATTTCTAATCCAGTTTTTGAATAAGTTCGTTCATCTATGCCAACGAGCTGTCAGCCGTCCTCTTCCCCAGTTGCAAAAACTCGAGCTTGCTTGAAAATACTTTGATTACATAACTATGTACACGACCCGGTCAGCAGTATGGTTGGAATATAACATTGCATGCAATCGCATCTATCTAGTTGCGAAGAAGAATGATTCGCAGAAGAACGTGCTTACTTTTTTTTCTCTCTCTTGAAGAATATCACAGTCTGTAATCACAACAAAAGAAAATGGGCACCAGATTGTATTGTTTTTTTTGTTTTTTTTTCGTTTTTACTACATTTCACCGAATATAGTGCTGGTGCGTCACTCAAGGAATAGGGTTACAAGAATAATGGTCATGATGAATTAGGTAGGGATATATAAGTGGAACTAAATGTGTTAGGAAATGGACATAGAGGATGTTACATAACGATGGACTCGTGGCTTGAAGAATTCAAGATTATAGTGTTCAGATGTTTTTTTTTCATAAAAGTTAAAGTGCCAATATTAATTTTGTTTTTTCTTCTAAAATGCACCATTCCACTTTAGAGCATGTGTATCATAGCTATCCATATATTCTGATCTCATGTCACTCCGAAAAATGTGTTGCCTTCTTACCACCCCCGTCATCTTATCAATTCACTCAAGCGTTCTGGGTAAGACGATAAACTACGTCCAGCAGCAAAGCCTCTAAATCAAGAGGTTTTGAGAAACGTGGCACCACCTCTTAATTGCTGGTGTTCCCAGGTCCACCCTGACTCGGTGTTGTAATACATGTTAGGGTCCCAGCTATGGACAAATAGTTAACACCCAAACTGGGGTCAAAACATTATGAAAGTGTAAAAATAGGTTTTAATACCCGCAATACATTTTTGTAAAAAATTATTACCAGCAATGAATTTTTCGAGAGAAATTTTTTCCAACAATATATTTTTTGAAAAAATATTATCAGCAAAACGTTTTTTGAAAAAAATATTATCAGCAAAACATTTTCGGAAAAAATATTATCAGCAAAACATTTTCGGAAAAAATATTATCAGCAAAAACATTTTTGGAAAAAAATATTACCTGTAATACATATTTGGAAATATTTTAATAGCAATAAAAATCTTGTCTTCATTAAGTAACCCATTGAGGTTGATATGCCGTAAAACAGACAAAACTAAACCAAAACAAAAAAAATCACTCAAAATCACAGATTACTCGATGTTACACACTGCTTCATTTGCCATCAGATTGTTCTCTGTCCAACTTTCTGCATTATGTGACCCAGAAGTGTTAACTGTCACTTTTTCTTAATTATAAGTATCAGTTTCCCTGTCATTCGTATCTTCATTTAAATCTTCTTCATTGCTCAAATATTATGCACACATTTGTCTTAGCTTTCTGTATTTCTGTTGCCTCAAGTATCTTCATCTGAAAATACGCTGTCCATTATTAGCTGTCAAATTTCAATGTTGTCACTGTCTGCATGTTTATTTGTTATCAAACTCCTCCTAGTGTTTTGGAGATAAGCCCTATAATTATATATATTTTGAAACTACATTATCCAGTGTAACTGGATACGTATATTTTGATCAAAAAGGGTCCTGGGGATGGGGGAGAAGATTCTCACACTTTGATTTGAATTAAATTTAAATTTAAACAAGGGAATGACTCCAAATTATAGGAGAAAGTCAGAAGGTGGAGGTCACATCGGATAGATCAAAATAAGACAATATGAATGTCAAGTTGAACAAGAAATCACCAATCAATGGGTAGTGCCTTACGATACAATTCAACTATCATATCGATGTTGAAATCTGCTTATCATTTCATTAAATAAATTATTGTATCAAATATATATCAAAGGGGGCAGATGAAGCTGTTTCTGCACAAACCTCTCACTGAATGTTTTTTCACTTTGATTTACATTAAATTTCAATTTGAATAAGGTAATGACTGCTATTCAAAATATAGAAGGAGATGACCAGAAGATGGAAGTCAAAACGGCAAGATCATTAAGTAATTTTGAAATGCCTCATTTTTCTCCACAAATTTTAACAATGATTTAAAATCTATCATCATCTTCTTACAAAGAATGCGTGACACGTAGCAAGGCGCGATTAATTTGGCTAGTAGGTTTATATCTCCCCTAAGGCTTACTCATTGCCAACATGCTGTCCATGCTATTTTTATTCTGTGCTATTCAGGCTCAATGCATCTTTGCGCTGTCGTTGAGGAGTACTAGAGTTTTCCTACTGACGGCCAAACTTTTATGGAAACACTACATGCACAATATTATCTTTCTTCTTTGGAGCTCAGCTTTTGGAGCTGATTGTGGAAATTTATTACTGATATTCCACTGTCATCTTCTTACAATCATGTTCGCCTTGAACAAAATCCCTAGGTCAGTCGAGATAGAGGGTTAAAGAGTAAGAGGCACAGCCGATGCGGATAAGCATGGAATATAAGCATTAACACGAGACGTGACCAGGTTAAGATTGGAGTGATCGGGAATGCAACCTCTTGGGAGTTGGTTCCACAAGCAGTGACTCGTGGGAAAAGGGCTGGTTGAATGGAACTTACATCCCAATAAGGGAATATGAAGGCAATGAAGGTGGTTCGCTACAATGTGCATGCCATGGTGGGTTTTAGCCGTGAAATTTAGGCCTGGTGGAACTAAGGGTGCGTCTGAACACTCACCACGGAATTAGCGATAGAACAGCGGGTGGCTTGCGACGTATTGTCTGTGAGAAAGACGTTGTAGCGAGGAAAATAATTCATTCCCATCAAGATTGAAGAGATACTAGAAACTGGAAGCTGATCAGCTCCTGTCCGTATATGACAGCAGTAATCCACTGTCGGTCTGATCTGTTTATTTTATAGGTAGAGAATCGCAGGATAAGCCTGGTATTTGCTGGTGCGGTAATGGGATCCGACAAATTTTCCAGTATCTTTACCGATGGATTGTATATAAGAGTTCTTCTTGAGTACTGGGCTGAGTTTAAAATCCAATAGACGCTCAAGGTTCGGGGCCTCCCTGAGAGAACATCTATTCATTGGTTTTGGTGCAAGGTCTGGATCCGTTCGGCGATGGTGGAAGGAAACTAAATTTGTTTTATGAGGTATTGAATGTGACCAGCCAGTTTTTCCTAAACTGAGTTGTTAGATCTTGGTCAGAGGAAAGATCAGCTATTGCTTTGAACATTGTCGTACATTAGTGTATTGGAAATTTATTCTTCACTTAATTATAATTAAATGGGAAGATAACGTCGTCCAAACAAGTGCTTCTCAAAAAAAAAGAAAAAAAGAAAAAGGAAATGAAATAGACTTTAACGAACACTATTATTTGCGAGACACTTTCTTCTCGTCAGAATTGATGTTGGACATTTATAAATCTACTATTCGTTCTTGTATGGAATACTGTTGATATATCTAGTTTGGTTCTTCTACTATATATCTTCAGATTCTCGACAAAATTAAAAGAAATGTCTGTAATATAATCGATCCTGACCTGGCATCTTGACTTCAAACACTTTCTCACTGTCGTGACGTTGCTTACCTGAGTCTTGTCTACCTATCCAATTTCATTACGGCCACTGTTTCCTATACTTATTGAAAAAATGGTTTTAAATGGAGAATAATATTATTCTAATTTACTTTTATGATAACTTTTATTATATTTTATTTTTGTAAGTATTGTAAGGTACATATGATTGTATTTGAAATCATTATGGGGTCGCAATCGCCCAATGTTAATGTCAAATTGTCATATGTTTGGGGTGAGTAGTCATTTAGCAACGGAAATCCACACATGAAACAGACATTTTTAACGATTTTTTGTAATTTTTCATAATACGCACACCTAATTTTGGTTATTATTTTTTCGAAAAATATGCCTATTATACATAGGGAATTATGACACTTGCTTCCCTGCCATATACGATGTGAAAAAATTTTAAATGGAGCGCCAATCGCGATTTTCTTTTTTCTTGAATCTTGTTCTTTTATTGTCATTTAGCCTCATTTCTCCTCAATAAAATCTTATTCTCATTCACTCGTGATAGCACTTTGCGTCCCATTGAGCATTATTGCCTTGCTTGGGGTGAAATGATTTAAAAAACGGCCTTCTCTGATAGCCCCTGTGACCAGTATCCAACGTGAAATCGACTAGCGCGTTCTGCTATTCATGATATTAACTGTGAGATGTTTTCATTTCTCTTTCTTTACATCTTCAAATTCTGACTTGAAGAACGTAATTTTATTAAATCATTTTTCTTTATTTGCTTTTTTTGTGCGATAATTTATCATCTTTTCTTTCACCTTTAATTCTTTTTATTTCATTCGCTTTTGATTTGTTAATTGTTTCCGTTGTCTTTTTTTTTTTTAAATTTTGTAATTCAATAATGATTTTTTTTTCCTATCTGGTCTACATTACTGAAATATATCTAATTAGTATTGACTTGACTCACCGGCTGAATCTAAATATCAATTAGTGTTATTGGAAATCAAAGGTTCACTGATAGTATCGTTGAGTTGGCGTTTTAATATTTTCCATTATAGCTTTTTGCATTTATAGGTTCGTCCTCTCTTTCACCATTTTTTATCATGATTATATTTTTACTACTTGCATATTCTCCAGTCCTCTTTGGCTTCTCGTCCTACTTGGCAACCCCCTCCTCCGTTTTCCTCTTCTTCTGCTACTCTTCCTCCTACTTTGCTAAATACTACTCCTTCTGTGTAACCTACTCCTACTGCATCGTTTTCTTCCCCCAAACTCCTCCGCCTTCTAATCCACCTCCTCCAAATCTTTCTCTTATTTCAACGGCACTTGCGATTTTTTCCCTTACCCTTTTTCGCCAACTTGTCGACCTCTTTCACCTGCTACTCTTCATTCGTTTATTTCTGCGCCTCTTCCCCTTCGACTCTTTCTCCTACTTCACCTACCGCCTCCGTTTTCTTCCATACTTATCCTCTTAGTTCTCCTCCTATTTAGCGTGGATATCCTCCTCCTCCTCCTCCTCCTCCTCCTTCTTCTTCTTCTTCTTCTTCTTCTTCTTCTTCTTCTTCTTCTTCTTCTTCTTCTTCTTCTTCTAATTTAATGCCTTCTTCTCCATCTCCTTTTCCTTCTTCAACTGTTCTTTTGTTTTCGTTTTCTTCTCTTCCTGTTTTTCCTTTCTTCTCCAACGTCTCCTCCCAATCATTTTTCTTCTTTTTTCCTTTCTTTCACGCCCTCCTCTCCTCCTCATTTTTCTCCTCCTTCACTCTTTCTCCATACTCCTTTCTTATATTCTTCCCCTTCGTCTTCATCTTATTATTTCTATTTGAGTTTCTCTTCCTCCTCCTACAATCCTCTTCTTCCTTTTCTTCAATTACGTCTCCTCCTCCTCATTTTATTTCGGTTTCACTGCCTTCTCATTACCTTAGTTTATCTATACATTGTTTTAGACTTTATTTGCTTTCATTTTATTTTCATTTTTTTATGTTATATTCTTTTGTTATTTTTAGAATTCTTCGAATTTTCTACTCTTCTCTCTCTACGCTCTTCTCCTCCTCGTCCTTGTTGTTGTAATAATCTTCTCTTTTCTTCTCTTTCTAATTATCATCTTTTTTTATCTTTCTTCTTCGTCTTCTGTTTCTTTTGTTACATCTTCATTTCTTCTTCTTCTTCTATCACTACTACTACTACTACACCTGCTGCTGCTGATTTTGTAGCTAATTTTAAATAGATTATTTTTGTCTTTTTCCTCTCTTTTCTCATGTCAACCCTATTTCCTTTTTCTTTACATACCTTTTTTTATAATACAAGGAGCGATAGATAAATTGTCGTCTAAATACGCAAAAAGAAAAATAACACTGACATCACATTGTAATAGATATATTTACCAAAATTATCCAAAAATATCTTGAAGCACAAAAGAAGAAATTTATTCAATAAATTCTCCATTGGTTTCAAACCCGACCTCCTGCAACTCTTATGTACGGTCTCCATTTTTAAGTTGGTGAATACTGCCATAATCCTTGCTTTCGGTTCATGTTTTGTGTTACAAGTAGTTCTGCTGGTCTCTCGCTCAACTGCGCCTCATACATAATAATCAAAGGTGTTGCATTCTAGGGAGGTAGGTGGCCAGATGGGATAGTGTGCTCGCAGAAATTATCTGAGAGCCATGACTGGATTCTCCTGCTTGTGTGGCATGTTGCTAGATATAGGGTCTTCCAATGTCCGTCCGCCCTCTTGACCCAAGGAAGCAATACCTCCTCAATGCCTCCTCCTCAAGGATGTAGGCATCCGTGTTGAGTCTCAGGGCCTCACCAACAAACTCGAGAAAACGATCAGAGTCAGTTTTCCGAGCTGTCGTACTTTCGTAATCACCATGAGAATAATCCAACTCTTTCCGAATCCTCTGCGCTGTTCCCAGATTTACATCCAGTCATTCTGAAATGTTCGTATTCGAGCTTCCGGGGCGAATGCCAAGAGGTACAGCATGCCGTTTCAAAATTTCTGGTGGAGTGAATTGCGTCATGGTGCGCCTATTCTGACAGACGGTCCCCAACTGACCCTACTATACTGTACAGTCGACAAAATCAAAAACAAAGAAGGTGGTATGCGCAAAATTTAAAATTGCCGGAGAGTCCTTATCCAGTTTTCCAGGCTAGATGGTGTTTATTGCTGATGTGCTGTCCTTAAAGGGCATCTATCTTGCTGTTGATGCGGTTATATTCAGCTTCATGTTAGGAAATCAAGTTCCTGTTTGGCCATTATCTGCTGTGTCTCCTTTGTCTTTGATGGAGACTGGTGGTAGGATGGTGAGGTAGCTTTGAGATTGGCTCTTGACGACCACCCGAAAGCCATTACTGGATTTTATTCGGCCTCTACGTTCTTTTTGGGGGAGTGATGCAAGTGCTACCTCCATATCTGTCTATATATCCGAGATGAGGTATTATGTACATTTTTTACATTATTCGGACTATTGTCCTCATCTTTGTCGTCATATTTATTACAACGATTCGGCCGTTGTACGCTTCGGCCTTCTTCAGTTGGTTGGAATGTCGAACTGAACGTTTTATTTCGCTCACTTGGGTAGACTGTTCTAGTTCCACGTGCCATGTTTAATGGATGTCAGTTGTCAGTTATCTCCTATTTTCCCTCTGCAAGTTCTCCACTGCCTTAACCGGGTATTGAACTCACACTCGTTGGGTCCTGTCACTGGATCTAACCGGGTATCGAACTCACACTCTTTGTGTCCTGTCACTGGATAAAGGCCTTTATCCACTGTGGCGTGTGTCCTTGAGGACATATGGCACAGTGGATAAAGGCGTTGATTAGATCCAGTGTTGTTGTTGTTGTCAAAATGTTTCGGTCGTTGTTCCCTCGGGCCTTTCATCGGTTTCTATCGATCTGGGTAACATAAAGGGAATTCTGAACGGAACCCTTAATTTAATCAACGTGGTCAGACTAAATCAGGGAAGGTGAACAGTCTACCCCAGTAGATTAAATAAAGTGTTCAGTTCCGAATCACCTTAAGGTTACGAAGATTCATATGCACCTGGTGAAGCCCGGGGAGAACAACGGTCAAAATATTTGATAACAACAATGATGAGGACAATAGTCCGAATACAAATAGTGTAAACCATTCATTGATATTTAAACATACACACTTGCTTGATTTTGGTATATCCGATTCTTATTTGGCATTGTAGGCTGTTCCAATTGCTAATCATGTATTCTGTCTTCTTACCATCAATGTTTAGGTTTGCTTTACTAGTTTTAGTTTTCTCAGAATCGCCTCACTGCAAAAATTGAATAAATCCGACGAGAGAACACAACCATATATAACGCCCTTTTCTATTTCTGTGTATTTATTCAATTCGTTTACTATCCGTATGCAAGCGGTATTCGACAAGAATATTGTTGGGGCAAGAAAAGTGAGAAAGCGACAAGAGTGTTATGCTTTTTCTAACACTATATCAGACCTGCTGAAATAGACGTAATACAAGAAAATGCAAATTGATATTTTTATACAAGAAACAAATTTTATGTATGAGGTTTACAACTGTCTTCCACAGGCGGTTAATGCAACTATCTATACAAGATTCCATATTTTCAGTTAATATTTTTGTGTGTGACAAAATGTAATGAGAAAATGTGGGAATATTTTATTCAGTATTAGAAAATAAAGGTCCGAAGGTGAGAAATAGAAATTCCTTCTTTTCCGTGTGACATCGTAAATGGACTTAAACAGTGGCCGAACTGGGGTGATGACATTCTCTTGGTCTGGCGGGAGCCGTTGATAAACCGCCTTCATATAGTGCAATATTTTACCAATATTGATGTTTCCCAGATTCGAGAGAACGTTCCAGATTGGTCAAATTTCCGTTGAGCTTTTCCTAACACGACAGGAAGTAACTTGCAGATTATATGCGCACAAGACACATTTATACTTCTTGCGCATTAGTTGGAAGCGTAAACCTCCAGTTATGTTCACCGACAAAGTTCTACAAAGTAATGTACATGTCTACTTTTTGCGTGAATTCACACACATTTTTTTGAACATTCAGTAACAACGTAATGGATCGTAAATAATACGTACTCGATTGTAATGCGTGTCCATATTGGTTTCTGAAATTCTGTAAAAAAGGAAAAAACTACTCAGAATTAAATATTAAGATGTTGTAGCTGCTAAATTTTACACATATTTAACATATGTTCTATTTTTATACGTTTTTCATCGACTATCATAATTTATTTTTATAATCTAATAAAGTAAAACTATGATTATTTTATATTTTTTATATAGAATTAACATAAAATAAAGGACACATGGCACAGTGGAAAAATACGTTAGTTATATCCAGTGACAGGACCCTAAGAATGTGAGTTCAATACCTGGTTAAGGCGGTGGAGGTCTTGGAGAGGGAAATTAACGGGAGACAACTGACATCCATTAAACATAGCTTGTGGAACTAAAACAGTCTACTCCAGAGAGCGAAATAAAGGGTTCAACATTCCAAGCACCTGAAGAAGACCGGCGAGTACAACGGCCGCAACGGTGTGATATATATATCAACAAAGATGACTATGATAGTCCGAACAATGTAAACAATGAACTAATTATAAAAAAAAAAAGAAATATTTAAGCCATTTTGTGAAACAATATTTTCAGAGCTTCTTATTCTTAATAGGTGGGACAAAACCAGTGCGCAGCAGAGAATATATGTCCTGCCCTATATAAACCGAGAACATTTGTTGCTTGAAGAGTATTCCAATATATGTACATATACATATGAAATAAGATAGGACGCTTTTGAAACTGTCGTAGTAGAGTCACTCAAAAATGCTGCATCGCTATCGCACGAGACCACAGTGTAAATGAAAATTTGAACGACCAAATGACTGTCAACGACGAAGACATTGAAGTCGTATCTAATAAGCTAACTGTACTGATAGATTATCAGTTACCTCCCCTTAATATCTAGGAGGTATAAAATGCACCCTGTAACATCCGTCAATAGACGAGTAGTCAGAGTAAAGTGCAATAAGGCTTTGGTAGGAGTTTATTCACTGGTTCTGTTTTTACTACACTAACAACATAGGCGAAACGGTCTATAGTTTATATGAACAGCTGTAAAGCAGATTAATATGTAGTCAATAGTTTAAATCACGAATGACCATCTTTCAAAAAAGAAAACCATGTTGGCGGAGGCCATTAATTGGTCATAGAAAAACATAATCACGCTAACCTATAACTAATAACGGATTGTTTTATTAGTAGATGATTAACACTAAATTCTTATTTAAATTATCACTTTATTAATAACAAAGTTTAGGTTGGTAATTAACACTTAAAAAGTTGGTGAAAATTTACACAAACGGGCACGTCAAATACGTAAAAATCGGCAAAATTTACATCTTGAATGGATAATAGATATTATTACTATTTTATTTTAATCATATATAAAAATTATAAAATAATTATAGTTTTACTTTATTCGATTATAAAAATAAATCAAACAAATTTTAGTTTCCTTATTTTAATTTTCTTCAAGATATGATTCTCCTTGAATCTTACTATGGACAAATGGAGTTGAGAATTCTTGCACCAAGTTCTCAACATAATTTCCTGGAGAAGTGTGGCTGTCACATAGCACTGTCTATGGCTCCGTCTTCCAGATTTATTAGCAGGAAAATCCCCCAGGAAATGACGTAATCCCATAAATCATAGTAACCTCAGGAATGCTTGCTGCTAGTGTGTCCTTTACAGTTGATTCATGAGTGATTGCAGTTTGTATTGTTGTAGAAATTGCAAATAATATATTTATGATAACCCTGTTTCTTTAATAAGATATCAAATGTGATTCCTAGCGTCTAAGGATTAAGGGAAATAAAAATGAATAATTTAGTTAGTGATGTAATTACATTTTTGCGTATTAATTACTTTCGCTTATATATAAAACGCACATTCGGTCATACTTGTGTTTAGAAAAGTTAATATTTACATACGAACTTCTAACGTATAAGCTGAAAAATTTGGATTTTTTTGTTGATTTTTTTTTACGGTTTGTCAACCATTTGCAGGTTATTTAAACCCAGAAAATATTTTTAGATTGTGAGAAAAAAAGGTCAGGTAGTAGACATTAATTACTCATTGAAAGAAACTTATAATTAGCAAATAATTCTTACTAACTTTTAGTTAATAACGGATTGGTTTATGGGCATATAATTAACAGTGAGTATTTTTTTTATTTTAATAATCTCATTATTAATAACATAATTTAGTTTGGGAGTAAAAACTTAGATGACGGGGAAAACTCCACGAAAATGAAAGCGTTTCGCATAAAAAAACCAATAAAAATCACACCATGAATCATAGATGTGTTATTATTTTGTTTTAATTCATAATTAATAATTCATAAAATTAGTATAAACCTTTTGCAGGTCCTTCCTGGGTATGACGATAAACTACATCCCAGTCCTGGGTAAGACAGTACAGAAGCAGCAGGGCCTCTGATCGGGAGGTTTTGAGGAGCGTTGATCCCTCTCTTAAATGCTGGTGTTCTCAAGTCCACTCTGACTCGGAGTGGTAGCACCTGATAGGGGCCCAGCTATGGGCAAATAGTTAAACCCGAAACTGAGGTAAAAACACTATGAAAGTGTAAAAATAGGTTTTAATACCGGGAATACTTTGTAAAAACAATTATTGCCAGCAAAAATTTTTGAATGAAAAAAAATATTTCCAACAACATGTTTTTGAAGAATAATATTACCAGCTATACATTTTTGAGGAAAAAATATTGCCAGCAATACTTTTATGAAAAAAATTATTACCAACAGTACGTTTTTGAAGGAAAAATATTATTGGACAAAACAAAATATTACCAGTAATAAAAAACTTTCGGTATTAAATGACCCATTGAGGTTGATATGCCGTAAAATAAACCAAATTAAACCAAACTAAAAAATATGAGTAATTGAAAAATGGTTCAAATATATATGTATACATACACACTTTTTTTTTTACCAAACTATCGCTATGAATATATTTCATAATTTTGTTCGCATTAAATGACCCACTGAGGTTGATATGCATAAAATAAAACAACCAACTATTTCAGGTTATTTAAAGATAGAATATATATGTTAGATTCCGAAAATTGTTTTTAGCGATAACAGTTATTTACTAATGCAAGTCTCACTAATTAATTCATAGCTGTGCGGAGGGAGTGTACAAGAGCCAGATACCCAAAGGTATTTTGAGTAAGTGGTAAAACAAACCCGACTAGAACTGGACTTGGCTTTCCCATTTCCGACTGAAACACATTGCAGCACCCGGTCATCCAATCTTAAAGCACCGAGTATTCCCAAGCAGTCAATCATCTCACCAGGTTCGACGTTGCTTAACTTCGGTGATGTTACTAGATTCTTTATTTCAACGTGACATGGTCGTAAACCTTTCAGAATTTGGAGAAATAATTACAGTTGCCTAAGAAAAAATTTAACCAGCAGAAGTAAACTACATCCGATTTCAAAATTTAATTACGTAAAGCCAACTCAACATAAATAAACAGTATTTGCAACTAGTATGGATTAGGTCGTCTATTTGCCACTTTTAGTGCTTGTATACGATTTTTCATGGATTTCATCAATTTATCAACAATCGTCTGATTCATATTTTGCCAATGCGTTAGCAATATTCCTTTAAATGTTGCCACTGGAATCATTTTGGCTGCACAATCTCGAAGTTTTCACTCAAGGTGCTCCCAATCGTGCTCTATTGGATTCATGTCAGGTCTTTGGACTACCCATGGCAGTGACTTGATTCCTTGCGATTGCTTCCAGGCGGTCCATCTTGAAAAACGTAGAGATTTTTGTCAATCAGTTCGGTTTCAAATGGTGGGAGTAGACCTTTCTCTAATATTTGACAGTATTTCGGACCATTTACCCACTCGTCAACAGGAATCACCTCACATTTTCTTCCAAATCAGACAGCGTCCCACACGATTACACCAATTCCTCTATGTTTCACAGTCGCCTGCCGAAATTCAGTGTTTCAAGTCTTATTCTGATTTCTCCAAACATTAACCTGTCTCGAATTCGAATATTGGCAGAATTTACTTTCATCTGACCAAATTACAGACTGCCAAATTTCTTAGTCTTTGCTCTAGAATTCTCCCGCCCAATCCATGCCTCTGTTCCTGCTATTCTTTGAAATCAAGGTCTTCCAGTCTTGCAACTCTTCTTTAATAGCCTAACTCTTTCAGAGTCTTTCTCACCGCATATGGCGACATTCCCATGCTGTCAGCAACATCTTTGATGCTCTGACGATTGTTTCTGAAGTCTTCCATCTTCAGCGTCCTTTTCGTTCGCTCAGACACGATGATTTGTCTTCCTAAACGTTGTTCCTCAAAACAATGAAATACTTCATTAAATTTCTTGACAATATTCTTAAGGTTAACCTGAAAAAAACACCTAGCAATTACTCTATTTGACTTGCCAGACTGATGGCATACTGTTATTTGACCTTGTTGAAATGCACCAATTTCCCTACTTTCGCGAACTTTCATTGCAAAATATAACTCAACTATCGTTCATAGATGAGAGTAGCTTCGTACTAACACGGTATCATCTCAAGGAAATAGAAGAGACGTTATTACACAAGCGAAAATTGCTGTAATTAAGGGGAACCAAAATATTCTCATAGCTCATTCTATTATACCGATAATTCCTTATATTTAACATAACCAGTCTCTCACGTAGTCCTCCAAATCAGTCAGTCAATTTAGTGCAATATAACACTGGGCGATGTTGTCTTTTTCAAATCTAGGTAGATTTACCATTTATTTCTGCAATAGACTGGTTGCCAACCAAGGAAACTCTATCTTGCGATTCGAAGGGATCGATTAGGCGGATTCATACAGTTCCCAAGATTATTTTAGTGTTAGTGAATGTAACGAACCGCAATGGAATCGAAATCAGACCTCCGTTTTCCCCATTCCGAGCTCTTATCCATTACACCACGATTCACCTCTTAAAATACCAAACATAGAATACAAATAATGCGTAAAAGTAAACCAATTACAAAAAAAAATTAAAGTTCGTTACTGTCTTCTAGACGACTATCAAAGTGGAAAACATTATTTAAACAAACTTGGGAAGCATTTTCAGAATATATGTTTTACAAGAAGTTATCAACAAAAGAAAAGACAATCATTTTTTCAGCCTTTTTTAAAATATTGCTATTAAAAGAATACGATCGCGAAAGAGGATAGAATAACTTTATATGAATGAAATCAGGTTGAGACTTAAGTCTTTGGGGAAATCAAAATAAGGAAATTTAAGTAATCATATTTAATACGTCTTCCTGAATTGATTAAAAAGAATGCTAATTACTTCTCTAATAAATATTTATCTATATTTATCTCTATCTATCTATCTATCTATCTCTCTCTCTATCTCTCTCTCTCTCTCTCTCTCTCTATATATATATATATATATATATATATATATATATATATATATATATACATATATATATACATATATATATATATATATATATATGAAGAAATATAGTCTTAAAGTTTGCTATATTTATGGGATAAAGTGCTCAATATCAGAGATAGAGCGTGTGTAAATATAAAAGTGGACATGGAAGTCAGCACTTAGAGGCGACAGTCTGTTTCATGCTAGAGCAATCGTCAGGCAACTCGCTTCCATGTCCACTTTTATATATATATATATATATATATATATATATATATATATATATATATATATATATATATATATATATATATACAATAAATATGGCCAGAATGTATCCAGATATTTACTACGAGCGGAATTGTACCCAAGCAATGGCAATGGTGATCTAGATGCCCTTGAGATAGATTTCATTTAGAGATTTCATTTTTAGATATAAAAAATTAAAAGTTAAAAATTCCAAGAATCTCTCGTTTGTGTGCATGTGTAGTCGCAACAACATGATAAATTTAGTTCGATAAAGTCCTAAAGGACGAAACGCGTTACGCGAGAATATTTTCCACTTTGTTATACAGATTTTCTCTAATATTGTTATTGACGTATAAAAATATAGATCGTTATCTCACTTATATATATATATATATACGGTAACCAAAAAAGATATGTCCGTTCTTTGATTAGTCATTGAATGAAGTTGAAATATATACGAAATGCGTGTAGCAATTGTTTTCAAATTCGGACAGCCGGAAGTAGGAACATCAGACGTTATAAAAAAACACGCGCACCGTGCCCGGCCATCAGTTATAAGCCGGACAGCTGTGAGAAGGATGGAAGTGTCTAGAGATCTCGTTCGGGGCTGTTTGCTTTACGACTTCAAAGAGGGCTTATCAGCAGCTGCATCAAGTGGCCGCATATGTCAAGCGTTTGGGGATAGTGCTGTGGATGAACGTACTGCAAGGCTTTGGTTTGGAAAATTCAAGTCGGGAGATTTGTCTCTCCATGATGAGCCTCGCAGTGGACGACCACAGGTCTTGAATGACGGAGTCCTGAAGGCGGACATTGAAGATGACAGAAGTCTAAGGTGTGGTGAACTTGCAAGACTGTTCAACGTTTCCGATGAAACAGTTAGACTTCACCTGCACCGCCTAGGTAAGACGTACAAACTGACCACAACGAGTGGCAGCCTGCGTATCGCTGCTTTCTCGCCACCGTAACGCATCCTTATTCAATTGAGTGCTTACCAGTGATGAAAAGTGGGTTCTGTGCGAAACTCCTAAGCGTTGCAGACATTGGTTGTCTCCTCAGGATGCTTTCCCTCACACCGCAAGACCTCCTATGCACCCACACAAGATTATGCTTTGTGTCTGGTGGACAGGTCGTCAAGTGGTTCCTTATGAACTGCTACCAACGGGCCAAACGGTCACTGGAGACCTATACTCGCAGCAATTGAAAAGTGTGCAACAGGCATTGCGCCAGAAGGAGCCAGCACTGGTGAATCGCAAAGGTGTGCTTTTCCTCCATGACAACGCCAGGCCGCATGTCGCGTGAATGGTCAGGGATACCGCAACTTGGGTGGGAGACTTTGTGCCATCGACCTTATTCACCTGACCTTGAGACATGCGATTTCCACCTTTTACACTCCCTGGATAATCATCATTGTTGAAAATCCTTCAACCGCCCCCCCCCCCCCCCGAGTTCTACCGCAAGGGCATTGAACAGCTGGAGACAAGTTGGCAGAAGGTGCTGTATGTCGATGCGTTTTCTTTTTTTCCTTTAAAAACGGAGAGAACCTTTTTGGTTACCTTATATATATATATATATATATATATATATATATATATATATATATATATATATATATATATATATATATATATATATGTGGAATTCTCCGAGTCAATTTCGACCAGGCAGCAGTTGCCCCCTACACACCACCGGCAGATACGAGAAGAAGTTTCCCTGCTCTGGTTTCTAGAAAATTGTATTTGTTTCAAATTTTCACCCATATACCGTTGTATTATCATTATAGATGTCCACAGAATGTGGTTGTAGACACTTAAGAAAGAAATTTCGGGGACGGCTGCGTTGAGAGACGGTCTTAGAAATTGGTCTTATTTATTACCAATATTTTCATATTCAATTTTTTATGTTAATTATTTCCCTTTAGGCAGAAGCAACGCTATTCATTTAAAACATTTAGCTGTAAAAATCATCATATTATAACAAATCGATTGAAAATTCAAATTGCAGACGAATTTTATATAACGAGTTATTTATTTTATTTTATCACTTAATTATATTAACTTCAAGATATGATATCATATGGTGAATGAAATATTATTTAATGTGTTTTTTTGATTTTGTACAATAATAGCTTCTAGAGTTTTAAGTCTTTCCTTACAACTGGCACTATCTATTATTTTAATGTTGTCAACTAATATTTATCTTATGTTCATAGTTACTTTTGTTCGTTGATGATGTGTTGTTCGATGTGTACATGGATTGGACTAAGTTTGGACAGGTGAAAGGTCAATTCGCGTGAGAGCGTGGTGCATGCGTGCCCAATATAAGTATTTGCTATTGATTTGATTATTAATGTTTGAGATGAAATCTCCCAAATAGCATGGGAATTTATAGACTGCACTTTTTTTACAGAGAGAGTGAATGATGAGGCCCGGTGTTATTTTTGATAAGATATATATTGTACTGATATATATATATATATATATATATATATATATATGTATATTAAGCGTTTCGCTTCAAGCAAGGCGGGAAAGCCACTAGCACGCAAGGGTTTACAGAGAGTTGGAGCGAGAGCAAAGAGGAGTAATAGAGGAAAGGATGAAGAGAACGGTAGGGGATAGATCAAGGCATCAGGAGATGTCGATTGACATTACATTTGATTAGACGAATATTATAGTTATCAGGAAAACAAGAAATGAGAAGGGAGTTCCCCAGGTGAAAAGTGCGAGACATGAAGCTATTGGAGTAAAAGAGACAGCTACATTTAACAGTTTCGACAGTGAAAGTGTGAGAGCGAGATGCCATATATATATATATATATATATATATATATATATATATATATATATATATATATATATAGAGAGAGAGAGAGAGATGTATTTATATATAGATATATATACATATATATAAGTACAATATATAATATACATATATATAAGTACAATATATATATGTATACATATACACATATATATAAAGAGATAGAGATAGAGAGAGACAGTGAGACAGATAGAGATAAAGCAAAATTCGAAAGTGTTTAGAGTAATTTGAAAAGAAATTAAAATAGCAATATTAATGTCATGAAAATTATCGTCGCTTGATTCCTAACCCTTTGAGCACTGACCACCGCTTTACCGGTGATAGAGGAAAGTTAAATATGCCGCGTTACCGGTTGAACGGTGTGTAAACTATTTTTATATCTACCGTGAAATATTATATACCAATTATTTGCGAAATTTGACTCAAGAGCTCAAGCAAAAGGTTTAAAATTGTTCAGGAACGCAGGGCTCAAAGGGTTAAGAACAAAACTATTAATTTGAGCTTTTACACCCAACTAAATTTATAGATGTGACGCATGCGTTAAAAAGAGTATACAGACAAGTTTTAATTTTAATGTCGATTTCCCAATGGAGATTTCTGGATACAACCCTCTGATTCAAAAGGATTCAAGGATTCCACAATTCAGGGGAGCTCGAGAAGTTCCAATTTCTTTTTTTTTTCACCATATATACCAAACTATCTACGGAAGAGCCTCTGTTCATTTTGGAAAAATTATGAATCTACCCAATCTCGCTGTTCACATATGTTCACTAATCGTGACAATTTCATCGTGAGCCAACACAAATTTTATCAAGCGTTTGTGCCATTTGATCATGGTTCTAGTTGCAATTTTTTTTTTTTGTACTTTTTGTATTTTTTTTACTAAAATCTTGCGCAGGTCCATCATCAGCCTGATTTGCCGTGTTCATCGCATGCTTACGCATAGCGCCCGTGCGTGTTGTCTATTTTGGCGTCCTAATACATTAGTTCGGGCTGCTGTTACGTGTTTAAGAAATAAAGGATATATTTTGCAAGTAGGAAGCAGATAAAAATATCCGGGGAAAATCTTCAAAAGGATTTCAAATGCAGTGTGAATCTTTCAAAATAAGAAGCGCATGTAAATACAATATAACTATGGAAGAAGCAACTTGAAATAAATTTGGAAACAAAATATGAGAAGGATTACGTTAAAAATATCTTAAATTTGTAAGGAATGAATGATACAGAAGTAAGCGGAACATAGCAGAGAAAACTGAATTTGAAATAAAATAGGAGAAAAAACATGATAAGATAAAAATGGTTCACAAGAAAGAATAGAAGAACGAAAATAAATCAGCGGACGATATAGAATAAAAAAGGAAACACAATTCTCACAAGTTAAAAGAAATAAAAAGAAAGAATGAAAAAAATAAATTTAGCTGAAAAAGTTAAGTAAATAAGTAAAGAAGAAGAAGAAGAAGAAGAAGAAGAAGAAGAAGAAGAAGAAGAAGAAGAAGAAGAAGAAGAAGAAGAATTTAATTTAAACCCTGACGTAAGAAGAAGAAGAAGAAGAAGAGGAAGAAGAAGAAAAAGAAGAATTTAATTTAAACTCTGACGTACGAAGAAGAAGAAGAAAAGGAAGAAGAATTTAATTTAAACCCTGACGTAAGAAGAAGAAGAAGAAGAAGAAGAAGAAGAAAAGGAAGAAGAATTTAATTTAAACCCTGACGTAAGAAGAAGAAGAAGAAGAAGAAGAAGAAGAAGAAGAAGAAGAAAAGGAAGAAGAATTTAATTTAAACCCTAACGTAAGAAGAAGAAGAAGAAGAATTTAATTTAAACCCTGATGTAAGAAGAAGAAGAAAAAGAAGAAGAAGAAGAAGAAGAAGAAGAAGAAGAAGAAGAAGAAGAAGAAGAAGAAGAAGAAGAAGAAGAAGAAATAAACATATACCCGGGAATAAAGAAAAGGAAAAACAGAATCTAAAAGATATTTTTTAAAATATATATTATGTAAAGAATAAGCGAAATATGGAGACGATAAGAAAAAGCAACTTATTAGAGAAGAAGCAGGGTCAAAATAAGATAAAGTTCCATAAAAAAGAAGAAGAAGAAGAAGAAGAAGAAGAAGAGGAACAAGAAGAAGAAGAAGACCAGAAGAAGAATAAAGAGAAGAAAATGCAAGAGAAGAAAAAGCACAGAAGAAGAAGAAGAAGAAGAAGAAGAAGAAGAAGAAGAAGTAAATGATGAAGAAGAAGTAAAAAATATGATGAAAAAGAAGAAGAAAATAATAAAAAAGATCTAGAATTATATAGTATGAAAATATAACTTAATGATGATAAAGCAAAAAAAGAAAAGCGGAAGAAGAATGAATGAAAATATAGGGGAAAAAGAATAAATTAAAAAAATTAAGACGTTAAAAATGAAGAAAGATATATGCAAATCAAAGGGAACGAGAAAAGAAAATCGCGTAAATTACCATAGCATCGAAAGAGAGATAGAAGAAAAAGAAGGAAGAAGAGGAGAAAAAGAAGAGAGGATTAAGTAGAAGAATTCTATTAATGATATGATGAGTACAAGAATGAAAGAAAGTTTTAGGAATGATATTGCAAATGTTCGCATTGAGTAAAATCTAATGGAAGGCAAAATGGTGGAATATTCATCTTTCGAAAATTATTAACTGAAAACAAATATAATATCGAATAGCAAAAGCGAGATAAGGTTTAATCGTTTTTTCTGCTGCAAGTAAATTTTGTAAACAAACAATCTTCTATATATAAAAGATATCTATTAGTTTACGTATGATCTATTAAAAGCGACAAAAGGAGAAACAACGATATCTAATGCATTACCAGGTTTACGTACACACACTCACACACACACACATACACACACACACACACATATATATATATATATATATATATATATATATATATATATATATATATATATATATACATATATATATATGTAAAAAAATTATATAATAATCTATCGTATTTGTCCGCATATAAAACACATCATTTTTCCAAAAGAAGTTAACTAAAAATATTTCCCTATATATTAAATGCTAAGTCGGGGCTTCCGTAATTTAATTAAAACCCTGACGTTTGCTACCGTAATTCATACTTCATACTCCGACACTCACTTTTGCCTAATATTATTCACTGAAACGCTGATATTGTTGTTTTTTTACAATAATGTTCACTTTTTAAAATGCCCATGAGCCCTTCAAAGTAGAGGTTTACAGAGTAAGACGTACAGTTTATGTGAATATTCGGGAAAATTAATGATTAACCCTAGAGCTAAAATTTGGAAATGATACGGGAAGAGTATTCTTGGAATGACGGTGGTTCATTACAATGGGCGTGGCATGTGACGTCTTAACCGTAAAGTTTAGTACTGTTGTTACTAAGGAATGTAGGACGCTTAGACGAAGTAACTTGCTACTTCCACCATTGTCTTACCTGTATTTGAAATATAAGTGGACAGTTCCAATCTGACAACGTTTTATTTTCCCCACCCCAGAAGAGCTATGTTGTGGAACAGATTCTCAGACAGATGCATCCTTGAACGAATCAAAATTCTGCTCTTCAAGTCAAAGGTCAAGAGTTATCTATCCGCCTTACATCCAAAATTTACCGTTCCTACCACCTCCTCTTTTACTCATATCAAGCCTTAATCATCTTTACCGTTTTAACGCTAAATCTCTAGCTTGAATAAACATAGAGCCAAATCACGTTGAAATACTGTACGATCCCCGAAGTTCGGCAACGTCGAGACTGGTTAGTACCTAGATAGGTGACCGTTGTGGAATGCCAGGTGCTGTAAGCTTGGATGTGCAGGTGGTGTAATAGATAACAGCTCGAAATTGGACAGCCGAGTCCCAATTCTAGTTGGTTGGTTGTATTTACTGAGCCTTGCGTAAGGTAGGAATCAACATCGTCCCCAAGCTATGGGTTAATTAGTAAGTTATGAATCACAAAACCATAACACCAGCTCCGCAAATTCTTACAATCAAAAAATATCTTCTGACTTAAAATAACATGCATAGTGGTGGTAAACCGTACAAAAACGAATCAGTCAATCAATCTAGATTGTGGTACTCTCGAAACATCTATTGAGTGAAGTTTAGTATAGAATTTCTCTACTGAAACGATCGGGATTCGTCTGATATTCCTGTACGTTTACATGTCGTCAAATACATTATGTTACTAATGTATTTTTTTAAACTAAATTTAAATATTTCACATTTTCCTTTTCTTTTCTTTTTTTTCAGGCTACCTGTTATCTTCTACTCTGGTATATGCAATAATTTTTATATTGAAATTACGAAAAAGAATTATTTTATATAAGGTCTATATATTTTTTTCATATCACGATCGGAGCTGAGCCAAACACGTTCACGCCTACTTATAAAGAAATCATTGTTTCTTAATATTCTACGCGTAGATCAAATATAGCACGAGGCCGAAAGTATAGGGCACACAGTGGGAAGCGAACTCGCTATTCAGTCGTATTTGATCTAGCGAGACAAGCTTGCGGGCGATTACACCACGTCGAAATGCCCAAAGAAAGAATTGCATGACTTTTACCCTTCAAAAAATGTTGAAATTGTCGGTCAGGTGCCATAGTTTCTATTCCGCTACCTGGCACGGAGATTCATCGTTTGCTGGCAAAGCTACTGATCGAGTGATTGGAAAATTTGAGGAGTGTAGAACCACCTCTTAATTGCTGTTGTCCCTAGGTTCACCCCGACCTTGGTGGTAGCACCTTTTAGCGTCCCAACCATGGGGTAATATATTCCAAAAAGAACTATGAACGTACAAACATACATTTTTATTATAAAAGTAAAAGGAACATATTTTTATATAAAAAAAGATCAACAATACAATAGTAAAGTGACCGTCAACAGATTTTATCTGTAGTCGAAGGCATACAATTACGTTCAAAATATATTAGATCAAGCGGTACAATTTTATTTACATTATTTAGATATTGACATTAAACCATAGAGGTTGATATGCCGCTAAACAAAATCAACAACATGAAAGAACTTTCATGACATTAATCCATATAATATCCGAGAGTTTCTGAAATCAAACTGTATTCCAAAATATAACTTCAACAATACTACAATATAAATACACATATGGACATTGTGTCCGCAAAAACATATATGCACAAGAGCTGAGTATCATCTACCATGCATTCCATTGTGAATTCTGATAGTTTACGCCACAGTTGTTACACAAAAAATTGACAGGGAACAGTCGAAAACCAAACAAATTTGTTTGAAAATATAGAATTATTATTAGAAATATGTATTAACTACACGTGAGAAAGGTTTTGAAAACACCAATTCTCTACATCATCCAAGCAAAGAAAGCGGTACTGAATATTCATTTTTTTTTTTTGTTGAATTGCATAAAATAGATGAGTTATATACATTTCTCCGTATTTCAATAATTTTTTCGGCATTCAATTTTCCATATTAGATACTTAAATAAAAATTAGATACTTAAATAAAAACAGCAATTTCATAACAAATATATATATATATATATATGAGCACATAGCCAAGTGATTAGAATTAGAATGTTCGCATTTCGACCATGGGAATCTCACCATGGTCAGGTGATGACATCTTGATGTTATCGGAATGTATAGGCGGCTCAGACTGCGTAATTTTCGGAAAGTGATTGATAAACATAACACGAGTTGATAAAATACTATTCAGTGAAACTTATTACAGGGAACTAATCGGGAGCTCTCGTTTGTCGTGCCAGCACAACGTCACAAGCCACCGCAACCAAGGGTTTGAGCGTACTGGCCTTGTTTAGACTGTAGATTACTCCAGATAATGTGCTGTCACCCAGAAACTCTAACTACAATTTCCCTAGCATTGTTGCATTATGAATCACAAGTGAGATCTGTTATGGTTGGTCACACAGAAAAGTGCCTGAGCTGGGATCTGTAACATAACAGGCTAGCCACCATTTGAAAACAGGTATTCTCGTATACGGGCGGCCTGCCATCATATATATATATATATATATATATATATATATATATATATATATATATATATATATATATATGTATATGAAGAAATATAGTTTTAAGTTGTGCTATATTTATGGGATAAAGTGATCAATATCAGAAATAGAGCGTGTGTAAATATATATAAATATATATATATATATATATATATATATATATATATATATAGAGAGAGAGAGAGAGAGAGAGAGAGAGAGGGGGGAGAGAGGGAGAATAGTAATATAAATATATTAAAACCCATCCACAAAAAGAATTCGATGTATTTATTATTACAGAGCAATATAATTAATGGGCAAACAAAAAAAAAACAAATCACTTCATATGGGGGATAGTCTATTTCGGTAGACGAAGATATCTACTTTCTGCCTTATCAATGGATAAATTCTGTATTTCACAGTTAACTTGCTATTTCTGACACAAACTCAGACCACACCGCGTTTGATAAGAAAGACAATCGATATCTTTCGTCTGCCGAAATGGGCTATTCCTCATATGAGATGATTTTGGATTTTTTTTATTACATATATATATATATATATATATATATATATATATATATATATACATTTTGAATAATTACATATATATATATATATATATATATATATATATATATTAATGTACGCACACACATATACCTGTATAGATATGTGTGTGTGTGTGTGTGTGTGTGTGTGTGTGTGTGTGTGTGTGTATAATTCTCACTCTATATATTTATTTATAATGATAAAATTATAGTTTTAAGCTATGCTACATTTATGGGTAAATGTGCTTTATATCATAAATACAGCGTTTTGGGTAAAAAAATAACAGGACAAAGGAGATACTATATCAATGAGTGGCAACCTATCTAGGAGAAAATAATATGGACAATAATTCAAATACATATATAAAAAATCGGAAATTTAACGTGGGAAACCTGAGCGGGTACAATCTTGTCGCGGGTCTCAAACTTACTCATTCCCTGCAAACGCAGGGAACGGGCACTTTGCTTGTCTGTTCTACTCGGCTGAGATTCTATTCGTAGACAGAGCCTTGACTACGTCAGACTCTGACCGAAGACGAAGCTCTTGCCAGTTTCAAGCCACACAGCTATGTGCCTGACTCCCAACGGCTAGAAATTTACCCATGCTTCCCCAATTAAACGGGATGCGGCACAAATTTAGTTTTAACGTGAGGAACCCGAGCGCATCCACTCGGGTCAATGGAGAAAATTTACTCAGCCTCTGCAAAAGCGGGATCGGTTACATCACTTATCTGTATTTCTCAGAAGTGTTTCTGCCCTTAGAGGAAGTCCCGAATGATTCACCCTCTGCCCGAAGACAGAGTTCATATTAGTCATAAGCTTGCTCGTGTACATTACTTGTCAGTTTTTCTCAGCTGAGTGTGTATTTGTAGATAGAGCCTCGAGTTAGTTGGCCTTTGCCCGAAGACAGAGAATTTGTTAATATCAAACCAGACAGAGACATGCCTGGCACGAAACGACTGGGTATTTAGCCAGGCCTTCCCACTTAGACGGGATGCAACACAAGGCAAGTTTAACGTGGGGAACCCAAGCGCGAACACTCGCAATAATGGTCCATAATTTCGGGAAAGAGCCCTTGTCTGTTTTCTCAGCCGAGTCTCTATCCGCAGACCTAGCCCCGACTGAATCGACCTCTTCCCGAGGACGGAAGTCTTGTCAGTCGGAAGCTAGACAGTAAAATGCCTGTCGAATTCTCTAGGTATTTCGCAAACCTTCCCACAAGGCAGGAAGTGGCACAACGATGGTTTTTACGTGGGCAAATTCAGGGCCCGTATTCTCTAGCAAAATATCCCCGTAGGGTCGGGTTTGTCTAACTCCCAGACAAGGCTATGCTCGTCTGGGAAAGTTGAGAGTTTGACAAACTTGTCGCGAGCCCGGTATCGAACTACCTGGGTCAAGGCGCTTACCAATCTTACCTCTGACTTGGATCTCTTTATAGTAATGGACTAGTTCATATCGTCACTTGGGATGCAATATTTACTCTTATATATATATATATATATATATATATATATATATATATATATATATATATATATATATATATATATATATATATAACACCTGAATTGCATGCCTGACACATACACACACAAATATATATATATATATATATATATATATATATATATATATATATATATATATATATATATATATACACATATATACATATGTGTGTGTGTGTGTATGTGTGTGTGTGCGTTTGCAGGGACTCAAATTAGTCAACACTATTTTTGTTATTTGTAGTTCCCATTGCAAAATACATCAAATATTCAAATGTAATTTGCAATCTCTTTCATAGGAATTACATTTGGTACATTCTTATTGCATGCACTGTATTTCCTTGCCTTTTTTCCTTATCTTGCTTAATCAGTATTAAATGTACGTTGCCGACTCATGAAGTAAGGATGAAACGAATTTTGGCTCCTACGATATTATATTGTTATTTTTTTTATGTTATATAACATCACATTCCGTTCAGGATGTTTTTTCTCTTCTTTCAAATTCCACGCTCGTCATTTGCTTTCAATCTCCGTGTCCTTTCAGTTTTTGGAGATATCATAAGTTGCCTTTGTCTATGCATTAATGGAATAAGCTGTCATCATAAATGTGGAAATATGAAAGATACTTTGTCTTTTATAGCTGTCCATGCAATGAAAGAATTACCCTCAATTCTATTCACTTTAGGACAATCTGAATACGTTCTGCTACATTACGTCCACAGTTAATTGGCTGAATCACAGAACATTATCGATTTTATGCTTTATTGTCTTTTTATGGATTTCAATTTTTCATTTCGTTTCTTTGTTCCTTTTTTTAATAAACTAAAACTACGTATTAGTCGATTTCAAAATGATCATATATAACATAACAGTAAATTATCTTTGTCATATATTTACAATTTCTAATCATTTTTTTTTAATGTGTTATAGATGAAGAATCTTTTTAATGTGTTATAGATAGAAGAATCGTACACTGACCCTGTGTAGGGGATGTGAGAATTGATCCCAACGTATACTTGTCACATTTAACCGAAAGCCCTGTTTAAAGCTTAAACACAAACGTTAATCAAATTATAAGGCATCAACATATAAGACAAAGTATCATGAATATCTGATTCGGACAATCCTTTTTCATAATAGTCAGACAGCCAAGAAGACTTCGATTTAACAGACTTTCTTTGATTATAATCTCAAAGAGCAATGATGCAATTCTGAATTTCTGCCAAACTAACACATTTTCAACTTTGGACAACAATACAGCGATGAAGGTGAGAGAAAGATAAAACAAGACGTACGAGTCATTTCTTTAACAGAAAAAGGGGGGATAAAAACCAATATCTGAGACGAAAATCGAGATTGATTTCTCATTCAATTATTAAAGGTAAAAAAAAGAAAGAGAAATTCAAATTTGGATTGCAGCCAGCATTTTGTGGTCAGACGTGATGAATAACATAAATGAAAAAAAAAAAATTAAACCCTAAATTATCATTTATTTTCACTTGAAGCGAATGATAACATGATTTATATTCGGCAGCTACCCTCACTGTAACGCCTTGAGTTAGCAGAGAGGGTATAAATTCCAATAACACTGAAAGCCAAGTAACGACCACCAACGTGATCGGTCGGTTATATGATATATATATATATATATATATATATATATATATATATATATATATATATATATATATATATATATAGAGAGAGAGAGAGAGAGAGAGAGAGAGAGAGAGACGCAGCTGGGAAAAAATATTGATAGAGGCACTCGTCCCGGAGGAACAATTGCCGTGGCTGTACCCACCTCATTGTGGGGACTCGGCAATTGGGTGTAGGCGCTTCACGTTGAAACCAATCTTGTGTCGTCATATGATTTCTCTATGGAGAGACAGGTAAATACATACACACATACACAAAAATAACACATACACACATACGCGCACACACATACACACATGCGCGCAATCACGCGCACACACATACACGCACACATATAAACACACGCACGCGCGGTTTTACACTTAACCACACACAAGCACTCATGCATACACATGCACACATATCTATCTATATCTATCTACACACACACACACACACACACACACATATATATATATATATATATATATATATATATATATATATATATATACACATATATACATACACACACATATATATACATATATATATGCATATATACATACATACATATATATATACATATATATATATATATATACACACATATATATATATATGTATGTATCTTATACCATATATATATATATATATATATATATATATATATATATATATATATATATATATATACACGCACACATATAAACACACAAAAACACATTTCGTAATCCTTGGCGTATAAGACTCAGGATTTATTCATACAAAATCAGGTACAAAAGTTTGCTGCCTCTGATAATTTAGTTTAGAATTTAATTCCATTTTGTCCAGCACTTAAAACAGATAAACAACGTGGTCGAATTGAATTTATTTGTTTACTGGAGACATAATATCTATCTAATGTCGTATTGCAACAAAGGGAAATAATTCACAACTACAAATCGGCAAATAGAATGAATAAACCAGAACTTGAAGACAACGGTGTCTGCATAGAGTTCGCCACCGCTATCATTGTCGGAGTCTTCAATAAATGAAATGCTGCCTTTCGAACAAGTACGACGGCACCCAAGATGACATCCTATAGGAGGAATTCATTCAGAAACGGGGTCTACAAAGATACTACATACGAGGAAAATAAGTGAAAAATTATCCGCACTCATAACACAAATATGTCATGGCGAAAGTGCGGATAATTTTTGACTTACTCTCGTAGATATTCTTGAAATATGATATTATTATATATATAAATTCAAACAACGACTGTTACAAAAGTAGCAGCGGTGCTTGCAACAAAACTCTAATCTTGGGTTCAGATATGATTTTCAACCAGTGCATCGTTACCATTAAACCATAGCGCCAGAGTAAGACGTCGTGATACCATACGGCTTTGTCATTTTTGGTCATATTGCAGGTATTCAGGTTACAAGATGCGGTGTCTATCCCATTATTGAAGCGTATCTTGTTTGCATCTACAGGTATGTTATAGCATGATATAATTTAAAACACGATCCCGGGTTACAGTAGGATAATTCTTATTCATAGATAAAATATTTCTAAAGAGCTGGACTTAAAAAAACACTAAATATGTAGTTGGAAAAAATAATCACCCCCCCCCCCACAAAAAATAAACATGATAAGAATCAGTAAAAATTACGAAACAAAAAGAGTATTTAAAATATTTGACTGGACTTGATATATTTTTAATCATCCCATCCCAAGCAAGGCGAAAATGACACGAGTACGCTGGGGTTACACGGAGAGAATGTAAAAGAAAATACTGAATATAGAGAAGACTGCCGAAAGGGCAAAAAGATGAAAGTGATTCCAGAAGACAGATGATGTCGAATGATGTTGCATTTAAATTTTGGAATATTGTAATTATCAGAGAAGCCAATAAACGGAAGAGAGTTACATAGGTGTAAAGTTCGAGAAAAGAAACTATTGAAATAGAAGTGTCGGTTGTATTTTGCTATTTCAACAGTGAAAGAGTGGGACCTAAATGCCAATCTAGTAGCACGCTTTAATTAATGTAGTCGGGGTACCATGGATAAAACCTCCCCAGAGCAATTGTCATGAAAATATTTGTAAAAAAAAAAGACAATGGGAGTCCACGTCACGGGGGTCAAGATCGATATATATTACAGATCCTCCACTGGATTTTGTCAAAAATGTCAAGATGCACAGCAGGAGCACCGGACCAGGTATGGCAACAGTATTTTACGCATGAATCAAGTTTTACCATATTAATGGTATTTCTCAAAGAAAACTCTCGCAATATTACTCTATTTTTACTGTATTGCATTTCTTCATCTTCTATATACCGTATTCCTTCAGAAAGCTGGCGATCTGACTCTTCAAATCTTCCTGTCTTTTGTTTGCATTAAGCTTGTTAAATATGTTACGATCTGTTTTACTCTACCCATCTTGCATTCATTATGTCCTGTGCGTATCAATTTCTCCATGCCCCATTTCCTCAATACGCGCCCTAGAAAGTTCAAATGTCTCTTTACGATTCTATTTATAGAGTCTTCTTGTTTGCATTTTACTTGAAACTTTCTCATTAGTCATATCTTCATTTCGTATCCTCAGAAACTTTCTGTAGCATCACATTTTTGTTGCCTCAAGTCTTTATTTAATCTGCGAGGAGATTGTTCAAAATATATTGACATAGAAGAGGACCGATATTACATAAAAGAAGTAAAAATATAATAGAAGTCTTTAGTTAATCTGCGAGGAGATTGTTCAAAATACATTGCCGTAGAAGAGAACCGATATTACATAAACTTCCATCGCTTTTACAGTTATAAAAACTAACAAATTTTATCGGAATATAAAAAGAGAAAGAAAGCTATCTATGTTTTAATTCATGTCAATTTTTACAAAGTATCAATGAAAAAGAGAATTGGAAACCAATGACATTTTTATTATCATTGGAAATTCAACTAATTTAATAAATCTTTTTGTGCCGAGTGATTGGATTTATTTTATTCAAATATTCTTTACAAAAGTAAATACTGGTGTGGTATTTTAAAATCACTTTTAGTTGGATATGTGGATCAAAGGCGTATTTGGCCGTTTTTCCTGTGTGGATACAGCGGTACTGTCAACATTTTAAATTACACGGTCTTTTTAAGACCAACATAGCAAAATTGAACTGTCTCTGAATTCTTAGTGAAAAGTTAAGTCTTTTCATCAGAAGAATTTTTTCATAATGTCAAATAGAACAACGCATATATCTGCTTATATTGTCGTAAGCAGGGAAATTTTGCCGATTAATTGCCAATTAAGGAGATAGAGGAAGTGAGTATGACAGAGTAAGATAATTTCAATTCTTGCTAATTGAAAGCCTGCTTGTTAGCTACGAAGCAAAAATTCTCACAAGAAAAAAAATCTGAAGGAAGAGTGCTTTTGATAGATAATCATTCACTCTCTTGTGAATTGCTAATTTATTAATCTATGGGTGAATGAAAAAGCACTAAAGGACACCACATCCGACAACTTCATCTTTATTTTTGAGAAAAGGAACGTGCAACATGACATCAAGAAATAAATCCACGATGAGGTCAAGACCGTGTCCCAAATAGGAGCATTTGCAACTGAATAATAATCACATCATTTCTTAATAGTTGATTTCTTTTATCAATAGATATTCCAAATTTTTTTTAAGATAAAATTCTTTTATGCTTTTGATCTTCACTGCGTCTGAAATATTACTGTAATTTCTCGAAAATAATACGCACCTATAAATAATACGCACCCCAACAAATGATCCAAAAATTAAGAAATATATCTATCCCTATGTATATTACGCATCTATAAACTTTGTCAAAAAAAAATAATTACGAAAACATTTTTTCGACCTTGACATTAAGAATAAAATCGAAACTAAACAGCTAAAATAATGTTGAAAATTACCATACGGTTTTCCCGATAAACATAACATTTTATTTTACCGCCAAAATGTCACCAAAATGTGCGAGTTATCGTTCAAATTTTAAACAAAGAATAAAAGAATTAGCAGAAAGAATAGGAAACACAGCTGCAGCTAGAGAATATGAGTTGAGTGAGGCTCACATAACTTTATGGAGAAAGAATAAAAATGAACTAAAAAGTGTAAATCATGTGCCAAACCTGCAGGTAGAGGAAGAAAAGCTCAATATCCAGATAATGAACAAAGTTTAGTCGAATTTGGGAAAGAAAGACAATCAAGTTTTTTATATATATTTTTTTAATTTTTTCGCCAAATGAAAAATGCGGTTACTGATAAACATAAGTTTACTGACAAAGAATATTTCAATTATTATTGTTGGATTTAAAATGAAAATGAAAATTGGGATAATATTTTTCTTATTTTAGAATATGTACGTATTTATTATTATAATTAAATACCGAAAAAATATTTTTGTTTAAACCTGTTATACGCACCCCTATTATCGCCTGTAATTTAAAGTAAAAAATGTTTTATTATTTTCGAAAAATTAATGTATTTTGTTTTAATAACCGACAAATAAAGAATTCATCAATAATTATTATCTCTTGTAATTGAAAAAGATATTGTTTTAACGAAACCAGAGAATACAGCAGGAATTGAGACTCTGTTATGCGATAATCATATCATTTCCCTTGTGGAAATCACGGTTTCTCTGTATGATTCGTTTTCTTTGTGAGTATGTCGTGGTAACTGGTATTTAAAATATAGAAGAAGCCTAGAATACAAACAATAAAAAACTAAGGCAGAAAACTAAACGTAATGAATGAAAGTAACTAGAAGACTAACCGAAATATATTATCGGTAGGCATAATCTGAAAAATGTAAAATATGCATATGGAATTGTGTTGGTGGTAAACACAGAAGAAAAACAAATAAAGTCCAAAAAGGCTTACGGTCACATCACGTAGAATCACCGGTTTACGGTAGATAAGGGGATAGGTGACTGCTTTGAGATAAACTATAAACTTGGATGAGTGGGAGTTGTAATAATTGGCGTGGAATTTGTTAATCGAAGAGCCGAGTTCCAATTCAAATCGGATTTTTCTGGCTTTTTAATAACCTGAAAAGGATTGATAAACCATAGAAAACAAATTAATCAATAAATCATACGAAAGTCTTAGGCAAGTGAAGAAAGAAAAGAAGAAAGAACTAATTATTATCTGTAATATGACAGTATTTAGGACCGCCAGGAAGTGCGACAGTTTCAAGTTTGAGCTATGAACTGGAGGCATGAGAATCAGGCAATTAGAGAAATTTACCTGTTGATCAGTTTTTGGGAGCAACACAGAAGAGATTGTTTTGTTTTTAGTTTTTACAATAAAGTCCAGCAAATCAAAACCATAAAATGTACTTCTTACGTAACGCGGACGTCATAATCTAATAAATACGGAAATTTAATTTAGTAGTATACTAAAAATAACTAAGCAACGTGTTGCACAGGAATTCACAGACGTATAGTAATAAGGAAACATGCATTTAAGGTGCTATCCAAGGTGATTTGTTCTGGGAAACTAAGAACAAAAGTATCTATTGTTATATCGCTTACATGGTTTTGAATTTTAGCCATTGTTATATTCTGTGCTAATAGGAATATATACTTGAAAAGCACGGTAGATAAAATAAGTATGGGTTTCTTGTAAAAAAAAAAACAATACAATTAGAATAAACGTAACAGTTATGCACAAGGTCGTCGTAAGTCACTCCAGTAGCGAGTGCTACTTTTGGAAGGTCGTAGTTCTTGCGTAAGTCTGAGTCGTACTCAACAGATCCCAGCTAGAAATATTTACCAGCCTCCTGTCGTGGTAGGATGTGGCACAAGGCCGAATTAAATATACAGCAATCCGATCCCGTAGGCTCGGCCAAAAATTCCCCGTAAACCCCGCATAAACGGATTCGGATCTGTCTACCTCCCCGGACGAGACTCTGCCGTTTGACATAGCCTGGTCCGGGTTCCTCTCTGCCCGAAGGCAAAGAGTTCGATAACAGGTAAGAGCTGAGTAACACATTCCAGCTAGTCTCCGTAGTCCGTTGACTTACAGATACTTATAGTTAGTTACTACCTATATAGCCACTCATGTGGGTAACAAGTTATTCCATTACATCAGCCATTTTAATTAAAAAATGATGAAAATGCCTGAAACGAGGGAAATAGACTTCTTCTAAGAATTACTGGAGTACCATGGACAGATCCTGTGAGAAATAAAGAAGATTTCTGAAGATTATAAACTGTACTTTAATTACTGACAATCAAAAAGGACCAGATGAATTTTGCGTGACGTATAACAAGACAAGAAGGTTCAGAAAATGCAAACCCACAGGGAAATCAAGGATAAACGACAGAAAATAGCGATTAGCCTCCTTGACATACATGAGCATACAGATGGCAGAATAAATCCTGCAAATATATAGCGTATTGGCAATGAAGGAAAATACTGCTGAATTGCAGGAAACAGCAGAGATATATAAGCATCCACAATTGAAGGGATAGAAAACATAGTGGTGAGATAAAACTTCTGGAATTTTCTTTTACTTCAAAATGCATAATATGAAATGGACTACGTTGTTTTCATACACGCAATGTCTACTGTATCTTTCTATATCTCTGAGATGTGTCCTGAATGATTTCAGGGATTCAACTAATGATGTAGGATCTTATAAAAAAAATGGAGGTTATGGCAATTATTTTCTTTATATCCGTGAATTCTTTCAGCCAGATCTAAGCGAAACACGTTTTCAACAATATAGAAGAGTAGCGATAGAAATCTCCCACGAATCGAAAGCTGCACTCAATAAAATGCACAAAGAATAAATTACAGAAAGTGTTCGCCTCAAGACAATAAAATCGGCAGACATTTAAAAAAAAAAGCTCGAAGACGATCATTACTTGCCATCCCACAGCGTTAGTTGCCTATAATTGCTCGTTTTCTTTCTTTCTTTCTTTCTTTCTTTCTTTCTTTCTTTCTTTCTTTCTTTCTTTCTTTCTTTCTTCTTTCTTTCTTTCTTTCTTTCACCAATTCAAATGATTTTTTGTTCAATTTGATCAATAAAACAAGCATTTTTTATTCAATAAAATTTCGCTTTATTCATTTATATCTCCGAAGTATTTCTTCCTGACGATCTTGTACATTTATTTTATTTTATTTTCTGGAACAAAAATATGCTTGCACGGAAGAAACCTAGCAAATGAACAAGCATTTACACAATGAAGTCAGAATGTTTGACGTAATATCTCCCTACAATAAAGTAGTCTCTCCATATTTTTTACCAACGATTTTCAGAGGAGATAATTGAAACTGAACATCCGTTATGGAATAATTTATATGATTTTCATTCCTTTATCTATTGCAATGTTATAAGAAAAGCACACGTCGGTTGACTGAATGACAATATCAAATAATAGGTTTAAACAAAAGGAAACAAAGATTAAATGTTCTTGGCTGTCTGAAAGGAAAACGGTGAGAGAAGAACTTTTAAATGTCGATTTTACGGAAAGAAAGAAAATTCCCCGGGTGTGTAATGCGAATGTGTGGGAAAATAAAATAAATTACCTGACTGTGCGTGTTGCGGCCTGACGAAAGAGGCGGAGTGTTGGACATGCAGGTTTTCCAAAGCGAGGCTGTTCCGTGCTCTGGTTTTTGTAATTGTTCAGTACTTAGGACTCTTGCAGTTAGTATCCTGTTTTCAGGGTTGTTTTTTTTTCATTCCGTTAGGACTTCTTTCGCTCGGAGTGGTGGAATCCTTTATGCGACTGATCAATCGTCGTCAGGTGAAGGTCCTCGTCTTCGCTTCTGTCCAGTGCTCGATGCACTGCCTCGGTGAAATCTTCTTAACTCTGTTGTGTTGCAGTCCGAAGGAACTTATGCAGATCTCCTTGGGGATTTCTTTCCTGACAGTCAAGTGCAGCGGGGGCTGGAATTAGAGTCCATAGGGCTCCCTGAATAGAAAGATGTTTTGGGGATTACGACAAGAAAAAGATAAGACAGTTTCAGGAATGTATTTACCTAGGGAAGTATTATGTACAGTTGCTTTGGCATACAGAGAAATTGACTCAGGTTCCCTTGAAACCACGAAGGATCATTGTGTATTTTGGATCATATAGCGCAAAACTTGGAGAAGAGAGGAATTTATCAAGAATATCTAGAAGCATTTCGCTAGCAATCGCTTTAAGAATTATACATGGATCCGACATCGGCTCGTCTCGAAGACTGACTCCACTTCTACAACCAAAATACGACCGGTGTTTAATTGCAGTTTAAAGACTGGCAACTCTCTCTCTCTCTCTCATTGAATGAGGCTGCTTTTCCAGGAGTGAATATGACGCGTGCTATACTGAAATTGCTGTTCGTGTTCCGAACTGAGGATTGTGTCCGGTTGGCGGACATCAAAAAAGCGTTTTGGATGATTCGCCTTGAACTGGGGGCAGATAAGAACCGATTCTGCTTCTTCATTAAGGACGGGGACCTCTGCGCTGCTTCCGAATTCCACCATTATTTTTGTGTTCACTTTCAACCCCTTCATACCGAGTTGTATACTGAAGTACCATGCTGACCAATTTCCCTTTGACCCATGTCGGTCAATGATGGAGAATAATTTTTATACGGACAACGTAGAAATAACGGAGGAAGATCTTGCGAGACTGCTTGAACTACATTACCTTTCTAGGAGCGACTACGGAGGTGATGGACTGCGCTGCCCTCCTGCAGCTTTAATTATCTAGACCTAAGGAATAAAATGAACCTCGATCGTACCTTAAGTACTCACAGTAGTGAGTGGGAGTAGGTCTTGGTTTACCGGTACGGTCCCCTCTCGGGTAACATTTGTGTAGCTCCCATTTCATGCAATACCGAAGCATTGACCAAGAGACAGATCCTTTCCGAGGCGACCAAATTGTTCAACATCATGTCTCTCACCCCGTGACCTTGCGGAGTCGAGCTCTTGTTGGTAGGTTGTGGAAGAGAGTGTTGAGATGGGATGAGCAGTTCCCGCAGGAATTCCAGTTTAAGTGGCAGAGTCTCACGCGAGAACTCTTAAGCCTGAGTCTCCTTCACTTCGATCTGCGGGCTCTCAGAGAGGGCCGAACCGGAAACTTGTTCGTATTCTGCGACGACTCGACGGAGGCATATGTGTTTGCCGCTTATGTTGTGCAAAACCATTGCGCGTAATTGATCTTTGCAAAGGCTAGGGTTGTTCATTTGAAGAGCCAGACTCTTCCTACACTGGATCTGATGGCAGTGTATCTGTATCTGCAGTGGCTATCTGTTATCTTGAGCAGCTGCAAGGAGTTACTGCCTACCAAATTGTACGTGCCAACGGATGCCTACGTTGTGTTGTCTTGGATTTTCTCTCGGTCTATTGCCAGCAAACATATTTTTGCAAGGAATAGACTGAAGGATGTTCTCCAAATGATTGGGGAATTGGAGATCCACTTTTCCCCGGCATCCTCCTTCAAGTATGTTCCGATTACCAACAATCCAGCAAACCTCACCACTAGAGGATTGTCATTGCGGAGGTTTAAATCCGAACTTAAATTTTAGTGCCACGGACCGTCTTGGCTGAGTGGCGATGGGGTTCGTTGGCCAGCCCTGAAATTACTCTGCCTCAGCAGATGCAGCCAACTGGATGCTTGAGTACCTAAACACCTCCGTCGTTCTTGTGGAGGAATATCCTTCCGTCAACGCTTTGGATCATTTTTCGGGATTTACGCTTTTTTTTGAGGGTTGCGACCTTCGTATTCAAATTTATTAGTAGACTGCGAGGACTAGAAGAGGACTGCGAAAGGAAGGTCGTTATCTATTTAATGAAGCTCCTGCAGCATCAGACATTTCCTGAGGAGATTGAGTTCCTGTTGGATTCACCCAGAAACCCGAAGCCTTGTCTGGTCTGGTCTGGTCTGGGCACTGAACCCCTTCCTCGATCGGGATGCGTTGATTCGTTCCAGTGGTAGAATAAGTAAGTCTTCCCATTTTAGCTACAAGGCAAAAAAAACCTTTTTGCTGGAAAAAAAAGTCTCAAAGTTTATCATCATAGATTGCCACTTGAGAAGCTCACACTGAGGATTTGGGTCGACGCTGGCTGAGTTAAGACGGAGTGAATACTTGGTTCCGCAAGGCAGACAGGCGGTCAAGAAGCTTCTGCAATCAGGCGCCTTGTGCAGGAAGTTAAATGCAAGAACTATTCTGCCTCCAACATTTTCCAGGCTGCTCATTCCACGCGTAGAATTTGAGGTTCCCTTCCAGAATATTGGCATCCACTTCACAGGATATCTTTGGCAATTACAGAAAAAAAGATGTATTTACTGATCTACACCTTTATGAGTGCCTGTGGGGTTCATATAGAGTTGGTGGCTGACATGACCGTCTTTTCCTTTTTTCAAGCATTTGTCTAGTTTACCAACCTCTACGGCATTCCTTCCACCCTTTATAGCGACAATGCCAAGACTTTTTCTGGTCAATTCAAGGATATTCAGCCGTCTTTCTCTTTACTACCAATTACCAAAAGAAATTTGGCACGTGCAACATTAGACAATACCATTCCCCTCTTCTCTCCTTAGTTTGGGGATGCTTGGGAGAGAAGCACCCATACATTAAAGGCTTGCCTGTACAAAGCAGAGGCAAGGTTAACTATTTCTCTCCCTCTCCTGACAATCATATCGAATATTCAGAGGATTGTAAACAACCGTCCTCTGACTTACCGTGAGTCTGCAAACAGGGTATGGGAAGCGATAACACCTAACATGTTCATCAGACCAAATAAAATCCGTGGATTGTTGCTACTCATAGGAGGGGGAGATCTTGCCTCTGCTGTTCCTCCCAGTCGGAGAAGAAGGATGAAAAAATCTATTGAGATGCGTAATAATGGGACGAGTTCCACTGTATTTGGTACAATGAGTATCTTCTCGACCCCAGGGAGAGGTCTCACAGACGCTCCCAGATGCCGTTCAGAAACCATCTAAAAATTAATAGCTTAGTTCATGTCAAAATCCCCCGCACCCTCAAACCCAGACCCTTCTGGATCCTAGGAACTCTTTTGGAGCTATTCAGTTGTGTATGACGGTGTCACCAAGTTTGCTCACATTAAGCAGGGGGAACTCTCCCTGTCACAAGATATCCATGGTGAATCGTGAATTGGTTTCCTTCTCCCTCTTTCTTCTCGGACTCCTGTGAATGATACCTACTAAGCAACACCCCTTCTGGAGACGAGGCCATGTTTGGCCTTGTCCTGTCTACAACACCCCTCAGGGAGATATGGGCAAAATTGCTTGTGACCTCTGTGAAGAGTGGTTTCATTTCGGATGCGTAGGGATGAACAGGCCTCCATCGGAGATGTGGAAGTGGTATTGTCCTGGATGCGTCCAGCGAAATAGGAGTCGTGGTAGGATCAATATACTTTCGGTATAACATTGACTGTCCTGTGAAGGACATGAACTGTACCCGACATTCCAGGACGGAATGAGGGTACCCCGAAATACTTTTACCGCCAGATAGACCGTGATGACAGCCTGGCACTTGTTTGTCCCTAATCAGGGTTACGGTCGTGCTTAACGGTGATGTTGTATATTTCGGAATGTTTTGAGCCCTTCGGGGAGAATTGAGACACGCCTGTGATTTCCCTTCTTTTCTGTAATTTGTTTCATTCTTGTTTCTTGGGAGTGTGTGGAAAATTAAGTGGAGTTACCTGAGTGTGTGTGGCTTGCGGTCAGACGCGGAAATCGGAATGTTTGCCATGTTGGTTTTCAAAAATGAGGCCGCTCCGTGACTCTGGTTTTTGTAATTGTTTTACCAGAAGAAGTGTTATGCGCAAGTCTGCAACTTTGTTACCTAAGGCCAACCTTACTTCCCTCCTCCATTTTTCCCTTGCGAGAGGGACTTATGAGAACTCTCTTTTACTCACATAGTTAACTGACCCTTGTTTGGATTTGGTTTGCGAACCGGCTTCTAGCTACTCTTAGAGTCGAAGGAATTTTCGACAAATATATGGAGCAGGCATTTGTTTTTAATTTTTACCCTGCCATGGTTATTAAATGCTTAGGAAACCTATTCTATTCACACACACACACACACACACACACACACACACACACACACACACACACACACACACATATATATATATATATATATATATATATATATATATATATATATATATATATATATATATATATATATATATGAATAGGAAGAGACAATAGGAAAAACTATTTCTATATGCCGCGTTTCGTACTCTGAGGGACTTTATCAAAACTATGTAGGATT
>OZ038487.1:88833217-88870717 GCA_964036315.1 Acanthosepion esculentum
CTATAACATCTTTCGAATCCCTTCATAGCAATTGATGATAAGCAATAATGGGAAAATATTCAAAGCGTCATAAATATGCATTTAATAACCTCGAGCAATATATTAATTACACTGGAAATAGCCTCTTGTCGGTTATTGAATATAGCAGAGTCTCATATATAAGACGGCGTTGAGATTGAAATCCAATTTTCCTTTACTGACTGACGACATTAGAAACACTGCTACAAAAACTAAATAAAAAATTACAGCTTTCTTTCTTAACATAAATATGATATATCTACATTCTATTAATTTGTATACATTGTTAATTTCTTTCTTTATGGCTTTCAGTGCTCAAAATAAAAATTAGGACAAAACATTTAAAATATGTAATTAAGAAAAATTGTAAATTTCACTGATTAATTAAATTATAATTTAAGCGCGACTATTACAATAATCTTCGTTTATTCAAAATCTCTTAAATGTTATCATATGACGAGGGTCCTACGTCCCTCTCAGAAAGATGAACCATAGGGAAACATTTTTATTGTCTCAAAACGATACCAGTTCTTATAAAACTAAAAAAATCTAATTCAGAATTCTGTCTTAATTTCTGTGCAAGTGAGGCCCATACAAAGTTGAGAGGTGACGACAAATCTAAAAATGAACAAAACAGATGGACGATCAGTCATAAACTATCTTCCAAAGAAATGTATGAGATCCAAGAAAATCAACGCGGACAGGGAACAAAGTCTTGATGAGGACGCCCTTTCTTATGTAACTGTCAAGAGCTGGGCTGCAGAATTTAAACGGGACAGTGCCAGCACATAAAACGAAAATTGGTCATATCTTCCTAAAGTCTCAACGACAGATGAACCAGTTAATGCCATTATCCGCATGGCTATGGATGACAGACGTCTTACTCTCCAGCAGAGAGCTAAATCCATAGGCATTATTTGTGGTTAGGCCCATACTGTTTTGACTGAGATCTTGTGGATGGGCAAGTTGTCTGCAAGATGGGTCGAAAAATTGTGACACTAGTGCAGAAACTGAAAAGGGTTGACATTTTCAGGACCCTTCTGACTCGCTTCCAAGCCGAACCTGAGAATTTCCACCGAAGATTAATAAAGCAAAATGACCCCTGGTTTCTCCACTTCGACGCTGAATCAAAGATTCAAAGCAAAGTGTAAAACTCTGATTCTCCAGCCCCGAAGAAATTCAAAAAGGCAGCACCTGCGGGAAAGGTGAGGGCTTCTGTTTTGTTTTTTTTTATTCTGAAGGCGTAATCATGATGGACTCCCTGGAACAGAGGGAAAAACTATTTAACGGACAATACTATGCATCAGAATAAGAACCTGATGCATAGTATTGTCCGTTAAGGTAGAACTCAAGTCGAAACACAGAGGGAAGCTGGAAGATGTGCTCTTGCTCCAGTATAACGCTCACGTTTATACTTCTCAGTATGCAGCACCTAAAAAAGACAATTGT
The DNA here is from genome assembly GCA_964036315.1 of Acanthosepion esculentum. Classification (NCBI taxonomy): domain Eukaryota; kingdom Metazoa; phylum Mollusca; class Cephalopoda; order Sepiida; family Sepiidae; genus Acanthosepion; species Acanthosepion esculentum. The sequence goes on from OZ038487.1 coordinate 88,834,685, forward strand.
GGCTTTGAAATTGCTCCCCATTTCCATTACTCAACAGTCTTAGCGCCAAGTACTTCCTGTTGCCTAAATGTCTGATGTTCATTTTGCAAAGAATTATGAGATCATATGTAGCTTGGAAAAGTTTTTTGAGGAACCAGAAACACAACTTCCGTGATGGAATTGCAATGCTTAATCGTCGTTGGATCATGGACATTGATGTCAAGGGGTAGTATATTGAAATAAATACTGAAAAACTGTCTTGCTTCTCCAGCTCCTTCTGAGTGAGGCTTAGAACTTCTCTCGTACAAAAGGGAAAACAATCGTCAACTGTTATATTCTTGTGAGCTGAGCTGACCTAAGGTATATTTTCTGAACGCTAAGTAGGCTGGCGAATCGTTTTGCATATATTTTCTACCTAGGACTAGATAATTTTCAAAAGATGCGCATTTAAAATTATTAATATTCTATTCACTTTATTGAGATTAAGATATGTTATCATCTGCTATAGGCCTCTATAAACCAACACATTTCCTGCCATTATATAAAAAATATTATTAAATGATGACTAAATTCATGCTGTGTCGAAATAGATTTTCATTTTATTTTATAAACTCGTAATCATATAAATGGCATCTTTGGCGACAACTGCAAGATGCCAAGTCAATTCTTACTTTGGCAATTTTATTATAATTATTTTCAAATGCTAATTATCAATCAACTTTATTATTATTATTAGCCGAAAATATTTGAAATAGAAATTTTATCCATTCCAGTGAAACATTTGTCTTTCGTATTTTCTTTCTTTTTCTCACTGAAGCCAAGTAGCTATAAGTCAGTTCCGTGTCTTCACTCGATCAAAACGCCATAGTGTACTATTTATGAGGCAGGGCGTAACGGATGTGCGAACTAAATAAGACACTACTTAATAAAGGGACGGGAATGTAAAATTATAATAGAGATTATTATTTGTAATAGTTGCAACAATAGTAGTAGTTGTTGTCTTTTGCTTTTTGTAGTACGAGTTTCTCCTCAACTAGATACTTCAAGAGTTAAGATATTTCTATCTCAAAGTGTGTAAACAGATAAGGTGCCATACAATAAGAAAAATGTATTTAGTTGTGGTCACTGCTAGATGTGAGGCGAACTTGCGACTATGATATTTTGCCATTCACCAGTTATACGGATACGAAGTATTTGATCCAGGTATTTTTTCTCCTTTTGATCTCATTAACAAAGCCCCAAGAGCAACTGCTCATGTGTTTTCTTGAGATTTTTTAAGCATTTGACCCCAAGTAAGGCTAGAAGGGTACGAGCACGCAGGGCGTTACAGAGAGTGAAACTGAGAGAAAAGACTGAGTATAGAAACATTTGGGAGTAGAAGTGGCGGTTACATTTATCTATTTCAACATTAATAGGAGAGAGCTAGATTTCAATTGAGTAGCACACTTACATTCATGTGGTGCGGGAATCAGGGGGTAAAGCTCGTCAGCGCAGTTGCCATGGAAATATTTGTAGAAAAAATAGAAGGAAACCACATCACGTCTGTGAGAAAGTGATGGAGGTCGAGACACCAAACAAGGACCGATTTCCTTGCAGATCCTTCTTTGGGTTATGTCGAGAACCCCGAGATTAATAGCAGGCGTACCAGTAACAGCAGTGGTAACAGTATTGAATGCAAGGACGGGTAGATTTGGAGATGTGTAAAACAAACTCTGACGAGAAAAACCTCCTCATTATTATTATTATTATTATTATTATTATTATTATTATTATTATTATTATCATCATAATTATTATTATTAATAATATTATACGTGACGGTCACATGTATGCCTCTGCGGTTGACGGAGGAGGATGTAGACAGGTTAATTTTCAATTACGAGGTGGCCATTTTCTTTATAATTCCTCCCCGCAAAATTGTCAAGGATCTGAGGAACGGACTTGTTAGGTCAAAAGCTATCTAGGACAATGGTTTAGCCTGGCGCGACAGCTTTGTCGGCCATCAGAGTGGCGATGACATGGTATCGCTGGGCAGAGGTCGCATTCGTACGAATTTAACGACTAAGGCAGAAGGTTTTCCTTAATGGAATCAATGGCCAAATATCCATGACAAAATTCTAGGTTATCAGCTGCTGTTTGGCTCTCAAATGAATGGTGTGTGATTAGTAAAATTAATTAAAGAATTTTGATAAATTTGTTAGTAGGCATTTATTTCATACAAAGAAATTTAGATACGTCTAATGGATTCTTGCCATAGGTGCCAATCCGTCAGAGTAGAAAAAGCTCTGAATTGTAAATGGGGAAAAGGGCAAAGGGAAATAACTTTACCATATGACCAAAAATCCATTGTAATTCACATACAATAAAACAAAAGGAATCAATGGAAATCTAATTTCACTAAGAGACTACAAATTCCAAAGAATTTTGCAAAGATTACTACTACTATTCCACATAAAATTCCAACTACCAATTGTTTTTTCTTTTGTGTGCCCTGTCCCTTCAGAACGTAGACGATCATGGCCTTCCCCATCTCCCTGTTTCTTGTAACTCTTAATAAGTTTTGTCTTTTTGTTATTTCTCCCAGACACTGTTCTGCTATCCATTTGGCCAACCCATTAAGTATCTCATGCGTTGCTTGCCCCTGTACCTTTCTTCCTCTCTCCGTCCTGTGAGGATCAGATTTTCCAAGCCGTCCTTCCTCATTACGTGTCCCATAAGTTTCAGCTGTCTCTTCCTGATGTTAAGTATAAGTTCCCTCTTTGTTTCCATTCTTTCCAAAGCCTCGTCGTTGCTCACATATTAGGTCCATGGAATCCTTAGAATATTTCTGTAGAACTACATTTCTGTCGCTTCGAGTCTCCGAAGGGATTGTTCATCATTCACTGTCATACAGGAGGACAAATATCACGTAACTGTTCAGTACTCTTTTCTTTGTTTCCAACGAAATTTTCCTGTCACGTAATACTCTACCTATCTTCTAGAATCCGTATTTAGCCATCCTAATACGTCTTCGGAGATAATTAGAGTCATGTACCTGCTTGATATTAGTGTCTCCGACATGTAAATTGCATTTTGGGTTCATCATTTTGCTGATGACCATGCATTCTGTCTTATTGTACTTTATGCATAGTCCGTTCCTCTCACTGTCTTTCACAACTGTAGGAAGTTTAGTAGTTTACTTTCCGTGTCTGTTATCAGCACTGTGTCATTTGCATACCTTATGTTGTTAAGATTGTGGCCGCCAAAGATGAATCCTGGTAGGATTTCCAGTTCGCTTAGAATTACCTCGCTGTATAGGTTGAATAAGTCCGGTGAGAAGACACGTCCTTGCCTTACACCCATTTATATTTTTGCATATCTGCTGAACTCATTTTAATCCGTATGCATGCGGTTTGCCGACAGTAGAGATGTTTTTTTTTATTCTAACATCTTTCCCGAGTCTGCCATATATTTGTGGCGTATTTTTGAACGCCTTTGCTTAGTCAATAAAACACAGGTACACGTTCTTTTGCATTTGTATTGTTCTTTTTGATAACATTCTGAGCATAAATATAGCGTTCATTTTCTGGTGTCTTAACGAACCCGCACTGTTCTTGTCCTATCTCTGAACTACTTCTGCTGCTGACTCTATTCCTCAGAATTCGGATGATGAGTTTGTTATGTGGCTCATTAGGCTGATTTTTTGGTGGAGTTCACATTCGTTTAATGCCTGGTTTCTTACGCAGTGCTATGAAAATAGATCTGCTTAGGTCTTCCGGTATATCACCACAGTTATAGATTTCATTTATTGTTTCAGGAATCTTTTCTATGCCGAAATAATCTAAGGCTGCCAGCATCTCAATTCCAATTCCGGCTGGCTCTGTCGCTTTGTTTCCGCTCAGTTTGGCCAGTACATCTTCCATTTCGTTTTTTTCTTTTTTAATATTTCCGGCCCTTTGGTATTTCTTTGTATTTCCGGTTGCTTTCTTTCGTCGTGGAAGAGTTCTCCTGTATATTTATTCCAGCGTTGAAGAATTGCTTTCTTTCTCTATATGAGTGTTCCGTCCTTGGATTTTATGCAACCTGTGGATAAGCCTGTCTTCTGTTCTGTTCTGTTTTTATGCTTAACTCGTTTATCTCTGATATTCATTCTCTCTATTTCTACACATTTTTCATTACGCCATTCTTCTTTTGCTTGCCTACATTTTTTCCTTATTTCATTGTATAGTTTTCTTTATTCTGTTCCATGACTTGGCATTGTTTGCTGTCTCTTTTGCATCATGTCAAATATTTAATCCGTGATCCATTCGTCTTTTACTTCTTCATCAATTCTCTATATATAGTGGTAGAGATAGAACAAAATATTTATTATGTTCTAAATTAGTATAAGTCCGAATAGACATTTTTTTTAAATATTAATATTACTTGCAACCCAAAACATAAACGATTCAATATTGAAATTTAAACTCAACTTTAAACGCTCAAATACACCCGATAACTTCAATTACAAAGAGAAAAATAACAATAAAAACTGAATTGACCAATTCATTGAAAATTTTGAAATGGCCCACTACCTCTAAATTATATCCTGCGTTTGACTTCCAGTCAAGATATTTCTCAGGACGCACCTATAAATTAACTTCTGTAGTAAGACGATTTTCGGCCCAAAGAACGTATTCAGCATGCGATGTTTACCTGAGCTTTTTAATAGTTTAACTGAGTGTGAGGAGAGGACCATCCTTAGAACCACGAGTGAATGCCCAGTTAAGGTAGAAAAATAAAAGTTGAAAAAAAAAAGCAAAAAAAGCATCATGCCTATTATATATTGAGATTACTTGTAACAGAAAGCATGAAAGATTTAAAGATTTAAACTTTAAATTTAAACTAAAATTTAAACACTCAAATACAAACGAGGACATCAATTACAAAGAAAGAGAAACACATTCAAATGGCGTGCTCAGAAAAAAACTACCTCTAAAAATAATTTTTGAATAGATAATTAAAATAGAAATCCTAGGTTTGACTCCCAGTTAGAATATTTCCCAGGACGTACCTACAGAATAACGTGTTTGGAAAGACGATTTTCGGAACACAACTTTTTTGGTGCGCGATGTTTATCTGAGCTTTTTAGTATAATAAAGTTGAGTGAGGTCAGGACCATCCTTGTAAGCATGAGTTGTTTTCCTTGTCGTGGTATAATGGTTAGCAAGCTTGTCTCGCTAGATCAGTTACGATTGAAAAGTGAGTCGCTCCGCACTAGGTACCCCATACTTTCGGCCTTGTGCCACATCTAAGCTACGCTTAGAAAATAAGAGCCTCACAACGTTGTGTAATGGTTAGAAAGCTTGACTAGCTAGATGAGTTACGACTGAGTAGTGAGTTCGATCATCACTGGGTGCGGCATGTTTTAGGCCTGGTGCCACATCTAAGACGGGCTTAGAAAATCACAATAGCCATGAGTGATGTTTGTCTGACCTTTCATGTATATTAAGTGGGTGAACCGTCCTTATAACCACGAGCGAATGCCTAGTTAAGGAAAAAATAAAAGATAAAAAAATAAAAAAAAAGGACTACTACTAATAATAACTAACATTTCCCGGGGAAATATCACGTTTTTACTTTTTAAATCGTCCGATGATTCATAACATTTAATCTAATGATTGAATAAGCATCTTACCAGTTACACGACAATAAAATACCTGTAGAAATTCGCTTATTGCATTAAAATATATTACGAATTTAACCACATATTGCAACAATAATAGTAAGTATAAATACTGGCAATTATTTCAAGACGTAAGACGGTAAAAATGATATGATTTAAAATTAACTAGTTTTAGAATTTTATTGAATTAGGCTTTCAATATATGAGTCAGTTATGTTCTGCACTATATTACCTTTCTTACCCATCTTATTTTTCTTCTGCTTCTTATTCTTCTTCTTCTTTTTTATTATTATTATTATTATTATTATTATTATTATTATTATTGGTAGTAGTATTAGTGGTGGTATAATTTGTTTTTCCCGCTAAAACAATATAACGTCACTGATATATCTTTATCTTCCGTCTTTCCGCGCAATCTAAACGAATTATTATTATCTAAGGTATTGGCAACGCGTAAAGAGACGACTGAAATTTCTTGGATACATAACGAGGAGGAGAAGCATGGAGATCCTTACATTAAATAGGACATATCTAGGACAAGAGGGATAGGGGGAAGCAGTGGGCCACCTACGCGACGAGCTTTTGTGAGTGGATGGCGAAACAAGATGGGTGAGGCTTGGTAAAGTGACAAAACTTGCTGATGACTACAAAGGACAGACTGTTGTGGAGAGTCATGATCGCCAACATCATGGATGGAAACGGCACATAAAAGAAGGTGGCAGGGCGAACTCACCTGCTAAATAAGTAAAGAACGAAGGACGAAGCAAAATGATAATGTGATAATAATTATCTACATAGATGAGGAACATACCGAGATAGATAGATAGATAGATAGATAGATATATAGATAGATAGATAGATGGATGGATGGATAGATAATGAACAGGTTGAGATAGATAGATAGATAGATAGATAGATAGATAGATAGATAGATAGATAGATAGATATGAACAGGTTGAGATAGATAGATAGATAGATAGATAGATAGATAGATAGATAGATAGATAGATAGATAGATAGATAGATAGATAATGAGCAGGTTGAGATAGATAGATAGATAGATAGATAGATAGATAGATAGATAGATAGATAGATAATGAACAGGTTGAGATAGATAGATAGATAGATAGATAGATAATGAGCAGGTTGAGATAGATAGATAGATAGATAGATATGAACAGATTGAGATAGATAGATAGATAGATAGATAGATAGATAGATAGATAGATAGATAGATAGATAGATAGATAATGAACAGGTTGAGATAGATAGATAGATAGATAACGAACAAACCATGCCAGAATAAACAGATCTATGTCTTTCCTATTAATGCGAAAGCAAACGGATTTTGAAATATTACTGGTTCAATAAACATAACTGCTGTTCGTTTTTTTAAATCTGTATTCCTATTTGTTTATTAAATTATATAACGAAGTACTTAAAAAGTTAAAATATCCTACGTTATTTTACATACAATATGGCAGATATCATGCAACAGTTCACTACATTGTTTTATGTGTCTATATCTTTGAGATAAGGTATTATGATTACTTGCATTATTTACATTGTTCGAACTGTTATCTTCATCTTTATGGTGAATATGGCAGTGAAGATGAGGATAACAGTCTGGATGATATAAATAATGCAAGGACTTTTTCTTTATTTCTAACGAGTTTTTTTTTTGGCTTTCAATACCGTGCTCATCTTCTGGAATGCATCTTTGGCTATCCAATGCGTCTTCTGACTTCAGGTTCGCACCTTCCATCATCTACTAGAACACTTCTAAGATATTTAAATTTTGGTGCTTGGTTCATTTTGGTACCTACGATTTGCAATTTGCATTTTGGATCATTCTTTTGCGAATAACCGTACATTCTGTCTGCATACAGTTTATATGTAATCTTTTCTTCTCGCTTTTCTTCAACTTTTATAAGACCTTTTATACCTTTCATCACATGTCTACTATATCAACACTGTGCCATCTGCATATCTCATATTGGTAAGATTGTGGCCGCCAATACTGAATCATGGTAGGACAACTAATTCTCTAAGAATTGTCTCGCTGTATTGGTTGAATAAATCAGGACAGAGAACATGTAATTGCCTTGCCCCACGTTCTATTTGTTTATATCTGATGAACTCATTTTCCGTCCGCACGTAAGCACTTTGCTGCCAGGAAAGCCTTGATGCAAGAGAAATGTAGTTCTACAGAAAGATGTTGAAGATCCCATGGACCGAACCTGGGAGCAACGACGAGGTTCTAGAAAAAGTGGAAAAAAATAAGAAAACTTATATTTAACATCAAAAAGGAAGTTGAAATGTTTGGGGCACATAAGGAGGAAGATGGGCTTCGAAGATCTGATACTTACAGGACAGATTGAGGCACAGAAAAACAGATGAAAAACGCATAACATACTTGAGAAAACGTATGACAGAACAGAATTTATAAATAAAGAAAAGACAGAATTTATTTAGAGCTGCAAGGGGTGAGTGTCCTGATCACCTACGTCCCGAGAGAACAGGACACATAAAAAAGAAGAAATTTATTTGAAATATTTGGAAAGTTCGTAACCGAGAAAATCAAAGGTTAAAACTGCACATATTTTATGCATGTGCTATTAAACAATAGGAATTAATTAGTTTGTGTTCTCTTCCTCCTCTTATTTTATCTCTTCCATTCTTCCTGATTTTGTTGGTATAAATAAATGTTCGACTTTTACTATCGATCTTTGTCCCTGTTCTGCTATACATTCACTCAAACTCACTAAGTTATTCTTTGAATCTTCATGCATCACTTGCTATTGACCTTTGCGTGTTAGATTCTCTTAACCTTCTTTCCAAATTATGCAACAGAAATCTGTCCCCCTCACCTTGTATGTATATCTTTGATTTTTTTTCGTCTCAGTTCAATCGAACGTCAAATGTCCTATGCTTGTTGCTTTTACCATTCGTTGGCAGAACCGTAATTTCTATTGCTTTAAGACAATAACGGAATTATGGGTTTTAATTAGAAGGATCTATTTTCATTCTATTAAAGATTTATTCAATGGATTCGGAAAATACTTTAAAATTAAGCCTCGTATGATATTTTAAGACTCAATTTCTTTAGTTTTTAGTGGGGGGATGAAAACGATGTACGCATTACGGTGTACGGTATTCTAAAATTGTAAAGGAATTTCAATCTGCTTTTAATTTACCTTCTGAAATTTCCCAGTGTTACTTATTTCCATTATTTTTCTTTAAATCATATTTCCCCTTTACAATATTACTATTAACGATATCACTTTTATTAAATCGATTTTTAAAACAATTTTGCAATAATAGCATTCCTGTTATTGGTAAAAGAATCCCATCAAGAATCGATAAAATTCTCTTTATCCAGTTAATTCTTGAGTCAATCAAAGCTGAAAGAATGTCGATTGGTTGGAGATTTTCACTGAATCATTCCGGTATTTAAAGAAAATCAACAACAACAACAAAAACTGAGTTATGAAATAAGAGCGACAGGGAAAAAGAGGGAGGGAGGAGGGGGTTAGAGAGGGTGGTAGACACGTGAGATAGTCATAGGAGGCATGAGAGAAAGAAACCATGAATGGGAAAGGAACGAAAGAAAAATATGACTCCTCATTACCTGTGCTTAACAATAGAACAATCCCTGATGATGTTTTATCGGAATTGGTATTTTATTTCATCTTGGGATTTTTTTCTTCACCTGAAAAGAAATAATTGATTGCTATAACCGTTTTGTAATATCTAATACCTGCATGATACCTCCTACCCCTTCTCCTACTCTTACTTTCTTTCTGGCCTCGTTCTGAATGACTATTACACAAACTCCTGAGACGTGCATGCAGTCAGGAGCACGCCTTTCTTTTTAATAAAATGACAGTTTCCACAGAATCATGTGGTCTTCATATGCCCCTATCGATAACATTTATTCTATTTTTTAATACGATTTTATTAATTATTTGCATGCAGATTACTTCCCTCGCCTTTGTTTTTATAATCACAACGTTTTGGCCTTTGTGTATGCCGTCTTGGTTATTCGGGTAGGTTTATGATAATTTCTAACTGAACCCTTTATTTAATATTCATAAGTAGATTGTTCTCGTTCAGGTGTCCGTACCGAGGGAGATCTTGTGTTCTTGTTTAGTACTGCTATTTTTCGCCCTGATTAAAATTAATTTGAACCGAAGCATACGCCTGAAGACAATAGGGAGTTCAGGAGAAATATTTTTTTTTAGTTTAGTTCAGAGTAATTGCGCATCAAATTAACATTGAAAAAAATAAGAAAATTGATTCCCAGGAAAACTTAAATATCTAATGAAGAGAGATATGTTCAAACGTTATAATTAAAGATACCAGAACTATTTGTACAAATGCGCATGTAATTGGTAGAAACTATTAGAATGTTTAAATAATTCGTTTATATATATATATATATATATATATATATATATATATATATATATATATATATATATATATATATATATATATATATATATAATATGTTTAACGTTCTTTTTATAGATACAAGTATTTAAGTCAATGCTCTGTTTATAATAAACAGTATTAAATAACATTTACCGACCTGAATGTCCGGGAAATTTTCATAGAAAATTTTCGTTCTCCGACAGGAATCGAACCTGTATCCTATACGGAACCGTCTTTTCGCGTGACGTGCCTTAACCGTTATTGTACTTGTATCCATAAAAAGAACGTTAAACATATCAAAAATGTCTTTAAATTATTTGTCTGACTATGTCCAATTCATAAATATATGACGTCATTTCGGATTGGGATCACACATATATCGACAGGATGAGGGCTTAGCAATGGGCTCGCCATTATCACCAGCAATGGCGAATATATACATGGAATACTTTGAAGAAATGGCATTAGAATCCATATCTCTCAAGCCAACTACATGGTTAAGGTACGTAGATGACACCTTCATACTCTGGCCACACCAGGAAGATGTCCAGGTTCTACTGGACCATGTGAACTCAATAAGACCATCGATACAGTTCACAATGGAGAAAGAGAGTAACAACACCCTCCCATTCCTGGATGTACTAATATCTCGAACAGAGCATGGGTTCAAGACATCCGTATACCGTAAACCAACATTCACTGGACAGTACCTCAATTTCAACTCCCACCATCCATACAGCGTAAAGAAAGGGATCGTCCGTTGCTTACAACAGCGAGCAAAAGTCATAAGTGGCGACCCAGAGACATTAGATAAGGAATTGGTCAGTATAAGTAGTACCCTACAACGTAACAACTACCCTGGGTACATGGCAGCAGCCCCCCAAAACTGGGATAGGCGGGTACAAGAGAAGGAGGAGGAGGACAACAACAACACTCAGAAAACAGTCTGCCTGCCTTATGTGAAGGGGTTATCAGAGAAAATACAAAGGATCTGCGGTCCATATAACATCAGGACAACCTTCAAAAGCGTGACAACACTTCGCAGATATCTCTCTCGAGTGAGACCCCCCATAGAGGAGAACGGGACTAAAGACTGTGTGTACGCTATCCCGTGCAGCTGCGGAAAGGAATATAAAGGAGAAACAGGCCGCCCCCTCAAGGTAAGGCTTCAAGAACACCAGAAAGCTGTAATGCGAGGGGAAGTAGAAAAATCAGGGGTGGCTGACTACATATGGAGAGAGAAGGGAGATCACCGTCCCCTGTGGGATCAGGTTGAGATCATAGACAGGGAACACCATTGGAAAATTCGTAAACTTAAGGAATCAGCACATATGCTAGGCCACAAAAATCTCCTGAGTCGGCCAAGCATAGAAATAAATACAATATGGGAACCAGTAATAAGGAGTGCCAGAGAACAGCAATGATAACAAAAAGTTGCAATACGAGATCTGGTAAAAACATGCAATGATAACAGCAAAATTGCAATATGAGTACTGGTAAAAAATGGTTGCTGAAAAATTAGGTTTATAATACTCAGAAATTCATACCCAGATGTCCTCAAGGACACATGGTACGGTGGATAAAGGCATTGGTTAGATCCAGTAACAGACCCAAAGAGTGTGAGTTCAATACCCGGTTCAGGCAGTGGAGAACTTTCAGAGGGAAAATTACCAGGAGATAACTGATAACTGACATCCATCAAACATGGCTCGTGGAACTAGAACAGTCTACCCCAGTGATCGAAATAAAGGGTTCGGTTCGAAATTCCAACCACCTGAAGAAGGCCGGAGCGTACAACGGCCGAAACGTTGTGACAAATATGGCGACAAAGATGAGGACAATAGTCCGAATAATGTAAATACTGTACATAATACCTCATCTCAGAAATATAGACAGATGACGTCATTTGTTTACATTTGATACGCTAGAGCAGATATGAATAGAAGAGATTCATTGAAGATTTAACTTTAAAGATAGTAAAATCGACCTTGCTAACCAGACGCTTCTCTGTGGCCGAACGGTTAAGGCACATCACGCGAAATCATGGTTCCGTATAGGATACAGGTTCGATTCCTGTCGGAGAACGAAAATTTTCGATTTCGAATAGTGACATCGATCGATTGATCAATCCGCAAATATGAACAGTGCAGAAAATAAGTTTTCGTAAGTTTTAAAAATGTAAAAAGAAATCAAACGAAAACCGGAAAGCTTCGTTTATAGTAAGGTTTACCCTTTACAAGGACCGGGGCCACTCGAGTTAGAGGGTAAGCTTAGGAGGCATTATGTGAAGACAGGAGATGATGATAACGGTTAAACCTCGCCTTGAACAGTTTAAGATTGTAGTGATCGGGGAAACATCCTCTTCGCGAGAAGAAGCTGTTAGAGTGGAACTTATTTCCCACCGATGGATTATGGTTATTTGCAACTATGTAAGTGGAATGGCGTGTCTTGGCCATGAAGGTTTGAATTGACGGAACCAAGGAATGTAGTTCGTTCGAGAAATTTCCGTGGAAGTAGCGAGAGAGCTGTCAGAGGCTCGCCACATATCAGCTGTCAGAGAGAGGTTGGAGAGTGGAGAATAATTCGACATCAACTTTTAGACTCTGTCAAGGCTGGTTAGTAACCTCTGGACAGCTCCCGCCTAAATATGAAAAGAGTACTTAGTGAGGAACGTCTTTGCACAGAGCCAATCAAACACTCTGAACATAGATAATAATTATATATATATATATATATATATATATATATATATATATATATATATATATATATATATATGCATACATACATATATATATATGTGTGTATATATATATATATATATGTATATATATATATGTATATATATATATATATATGTATATATATATATGTATATATATATGTATGTATGTATACATATATATATATATATATATATATATATATATATATATATATATATATATATATATATATATATATATATATACACACAGGACACGGATGTAGTTTATCGTCAAATCGGAGATACAAAAATCAAACAACAGCGGAAATTTAATTAACTGGGAATTAATAGAGGAAGGAAAGGTCGACACGAAGGGGTATTGAGATAACCACGGAAGCATTCCAAAATATAAGCAGATTACTTAGAAATAGTAACACAAGTAAAAGAGCGCGAAACTTCCATGTGATTAGTTTAATACTTAACGTCAGGAATACATAGTTTGAATTCTAGGGCATATAATGAGGAAAGAGGGCTGATATTTACTGGACAGATTGAGTAAATGGATGATGGAACAACGTTTACAATAAATAAAATAGACAATATTTTTTTAAGAGCTTCAGAGGACAAGATAATGTGGATAGCTATGATTGCCTATCTCCTGTGAGGACATGGAACAAAAAGAAGGGGGCGACAATGAAGCAAGATACCTGAAGAGAGTTACGCAGGTGACAAGTGCAAAGAAAGAAGCTATTAATATAAATAAGAATAGACAGGTTCGCTTACCGTCCGATTCACACACTTCGCCTGTTTTTGAAGTGTTTATCACTTGTTTTCTGTTTAGGATTGGGTTTCCAGTTCGTTCTAAAGACGTTCCATTGTCTTTCACGTTCAAAAACCCCGTGCGTCTCAGTGGCATTATCGTCTTACTTGGGGTGAATGATTTTAAAAAAATAGAACTGATAATAGCATCAACAGTAAAACGATGAACCTGATTGCCAATCTAGTGATACGATTAAATTCATGCAGTCGATGTACGAAGGAGTACTTTTTTTGTTTTGGCTTGCTTTGTTTTACGGCATATCAGCATCAGTGGGTTATGTAATACCGAAAAGATTTTTAAAATAGATGCGTAGGAACTGAATATGTATTCTTTGTAAGGTATCATTGACGAATTTTTGCAATGAAGGTTTTTTCTCGAAAGTCAAACGTCTTGCTTATAATTTGTTTTTTCTCCCGAAAATATATTGCTGATAATTTTACTATAAGAAAACATTTTTATAATTTCATATTGTTTTTCTCCAGTTTGTGGGAGGGTTACATATTTGCCCATAGCTAACAGGTGCTAACACCCCGGTCAGGGTGTACATAGGAATAACAGCAATTAAAAGTCAAGGAGAGCTCATTAGAATACTTAGGAAAATATTTACAGAAAAGAGTGAGGAGGCCAAGTGTTAGCGGTGGGAAAGTGACTGAAACCGAAATGCCAGATCACATATGACAGACCTTTATTTGTTTTACGTAAATCACGAGATATGTAGCAGTAACGTCATAAAAAATATAGTATCAACATTCAATACCCAGACAAATGGCAGATTCTGCAAAATGAACGTGCAAACGAATTTGAACGTAATATATCCTAATTTTCCTTCTCTTGGATAAATATCTTAAACGTAGAGTTGATACAAGCTTCATTCCACACACACATACTTACGTACACACACGCATGTGTATATATATATATATATATATATATATATATATATATATATATATATATATATATATATATATGTAAATGTGGACTTTGAAGTCAACACCCAGAGGCGACAGTTTGTTTCATGTTAAACGAAATCCTATTGCGTTTAGCATGAAACAGACTGTCTCTGCAGGATACGTGATCTCAATGTACTCTTTTATATTTACATACGCTCTATCCTTTAAATGTACCATACCTTAAAGCTATATTTCATTATACATACATACATACACTCATATATATATATATATATATATATATATATATATATATACGTATATATATATGTGTGTGTGTGTGTGTGTGTGTGTGTGTGTGTGTGTGTGTGTATATATGTGCGTATCTGAAGAGGAAGTGTGGGTTTTAAACAGTGACTATTACTACTAATAATGCAATCCTCTTCGGTAAATCGAATAGAGTTCTCTCCCTCTTTGTGTGTTTATCTGAAAATAAATAGGCTTAAATTCACATTTCTATCACTACCGTGTGACAATGGTTTACGGGTAGAATATCCGCCTGACGCCAATTCAGTGGGGATTCGATCCTAGCTAGTGTCAGCCGGATGTCTCTCTACACTGATGAGTGTCTATCTACACTGATACAGCGAAACAGTCTGCCTGTGGATGACTAAATATATATATATATATATATATATATATATATATATATATATATATGATTCAATTTGTTTTCTCTACACATATACCCTGATAAATTTAGCATGCATATATAGATATTATTACTATAAACGTTATTTTTATTGGGTGCACGTGTTTGAGTTGCTATCTTATATTTTTTTATTTTCATAAAAAGTCAAATTAATAACAACTGGACTTTTATTACTTTCACTTTTTAATAAAATCAGATACACGGTGTAGCAACTCAAACACGTGTACCCATTAAGAATAACATTTATCGTTACAAGAAATAAAGGTTAAAAAAACTTTTCAATATATATATATATATATATATATATATATATATATATGTATGTATGTATGTATGTATGTATGTGAGTGCGTGCTTCATTGAATAATATAGACATATTAAATCTATTTATATTTTTAATAATAATTTCCAGTTCTCTAATCAGTTTCATGACGTTAAGATGAACTTCATCAAGGAAGGCGCCGTAGTTTGTTTTTTCCTATACAAAGACACAAACATACAAATAGAGATATACAACCCCACACAGAAATGGCGAACTCATATATATATATATATATATATATATATATATATATATATATATATATATATATATATATATGGTGAAAGAGATTGTCTTAGAGAGAACAATACATCTGTCTCTTTCTCTCTCTCTCTCTCTCTCTATATATATATATATATATATATACATATATATATATATATATATATATATATATATATATATATATATTTCCGGATGAGAAGAAATAAATTGTTCCGAACAATTTACACTGCAATAAAATATGCAAACGGCCTTTTCGCATAGATCATATTGAATGCAATAAGATATTGATCTCAGTCTAAGAAACTGGTAAATGTTTAATTTCTTTTATGTTTCTTTTTCTCGTCAGCTTCTAGGTTCAGCTCTTCTTTAATTTACACACAAACTTCAACAGTCAAAACAAACTCTTTTTACATCCTTTGCAGCGAGTTTCATTATCCAGTCAACGTGTTTATGAATTTGGTAAAACAATAAAACTGTTTATGGGAGATGCATAAACGTAAGCAATACATTAAATGCTTACACAAGCATATAACTGCGTACATAAGGCATATAACTGCGTACATAAGGCATATAATGCGCACACTTTACTTTAAACACTTAAAAAAATGAACATAACAAACAAGACGGTACGATAGTTGAATAAGACTGATAGAGCTGCAACCAATTATCGAAATTGCTCAGGAAGTTAGATGCAAGTGTGAAGTTAAGGGTTTAAAACACTGTAGATTGTGATGTTACATAATATTCAGAATATGGTGTAGAATTTACAATTATTAATATTGCTATGAGCTTAATTCTACGAAAGAAAAGTAAGTAACGCAGTAAGATATCTTGTCAAAAGCCAAACTGAAGAGATCGATAAAAGATGAAAATAAAAGTTAGAATCGAGGTATTATGTGCATAAACACGGGGAGCCTCAGACTTTGTCACGAATCGTCAGATTCTGCCTCACATTGTTGTTTATTTGCGACAGCTTAAAATTATGGGGAAAAACATGTTCACCAAAGAAACTGAAAATATGATATCGAACGGGGAATAAAGTCTCAAATATTGCCATTTCAAAACATCCCCTTGGTAAGAAAGACGAGAAGTTTTTCGGTCCGATAAACGGGATTCTTAATTATGGGTCAGTGCACTTTGGATACTCTGGGGATAGACATTAACACTAGTGACATGTTCCCTGATAAATTCGTCTTCGCTCACGACAGACTAACGGAGCAACTCTTCTCACGTGAATTCAGTTTCCATCTGAATCACATGGAAATCTAACCGTGACTCTGCCCGACTCTGCGACTCTGACTAATCATAACTATGTTTGCAAATGTCTCCGTGACATTCACAGACCCCGACTCCGACCCCTACTGCACTCATATAGAATATGTTCCTAACCAGATTTTTTATTCCGCAGTTGATCAACACGTGATCCCGACTTTGATTTTATTTATTTAATTATTTTCTTTCTTTATTCTCAATTTCTTGACAGCATTTGATTGCATTGAAACTCTTACATTTTGATTTTACTGCAGAGGTAGTTGGTAATCATTAACTGCTATTTTAATAAAAGCAAGGTTACTCTAGATCAAGGAAATATCATATATAATCCAACTGTCTACGCGGGTGTCATATTCGATCGGACGTGGTTTCATTGTGTCGCAATGAAACCGAAAATAAATTCACTGTCAATGGTTATATAATTCGTTTGGTATGTAGTGAGCAAAACAAAACCTAAAATCAAAATTAAAATGCTAAGCAGTGACTCATAGATTTTATCAGAAATTAAAAAGACTCGAATTTACAAACTGTGCTTAACACACACGCAAAAGCGAATCCAAAACAAAACTCGTGAAATTTCACACCTCGATGCCAAATGTTTTTCGGACAATAGAAAACTAGGAAACATTTAAAAACAAAATTCAAATAATGTTCAATTGGCAGAAACAAATTCTTTTACGGCCCTTTTCGCGAGCTTACCCGAAGTTTGTTCATCGTCCAATGGAAAAGCCCGAATCATATCCGGGAATGAATTCCCAAATGACTTTTTCAAGCTCCACAAACAAAATAAGACGGGCAAGTTCACCTGTCACCAGAGAGAAGAAAACAAGCGTATTGACACGTCCCTTGACAAACGTCAAGTGATTGTTATTATTATCTCTACCTTTCTCCTTCACCTCTTTTATAATTTATAAACGAACGGAACATTTTAAGACTGAGTGATTAATTGAAAGGCATTCCTACCATACGGTAACGCTGATACCTACATCCACATATACGTTCCTGCCTACGTACACATGAACTCATTCTTGCAAGGACTACTACGAACATTTTGACGACCTTGTATCAACTAAAATACATTAATTTTATTTGTAGACACTTTAATTTATTTATATGTATATACATTTTTTGTTTCACTTTACAATTTTATTTTCTTCTTTTGTCAACTCAAATTAATCTGTTTCAACAATCATACACTTCACTATGAATGGCAACCCACTATAGATAGAAAACATGTTATTTATTTTACCTGCACTCAAGCCACGAGAGTATAATGAAAAATTCAATTTAGGTTCAATGCTTTGTAGTAGAGGTTAACCCCATTTAGCAACATCTCTCTCTATCTTTCTCACTCTCTCTCTCTCTCTCTCTCTCTCTATCTCTCTCTATCTCTCTTTCACTCTCTCTCTCTATTTACATTATTTACACGCTAACTATTATCTTCGTCTTTGTTTTTCTTATCAAAATGTTTTGGCCTTTGTATCCGCCATACTTCATCAGCTGCTAAAGTATCAACCTGAAACTCAAGTCATGTGGTCAAACAGCTTCGTCAGATCGTGAATTTCATAAAGATATCATGCATGGCGGCCAACCCATTCAGAAATAGCTGTATACATCCGCTATCTAATGGTGAAATAAAAAGCTTTGAGCGGATAAAGCCTGATGATCTTGGCAAAGGTCATTCTTCTATGAACATTGTGGGCTGGTGCTACAGAAACACAATCAACGAACTGCACCAAATAACAGAAACCACACCACTTGAAGACATCCAACTGCAGCAACACCTAAAATGGATAGCATATGTATCTCGAAGAGAAAATAATGACACAATCAAGACGTTAACAATTCAAGCTACTTTAAATAGAAATTTAGGAAGGAAACCCACATCAGTACTAGAAAGAGCGATAACAGCTACTGGATTTGTAAAAAATGTTTTCCTAAAATGTGTTTAAAGAGAAAGACTTTATAAATTTCAACTGAAAGTATTAACGGATGCTCAGTCAATCAATGCAATATATTTCCTTGTAGAGAAACGGATAATATTAACATTACCATTGCCGATCCAATAACTTTCCGCGAAAGTATAACTGAACACTTTATTTAATCAACGAGGATACATTGTTCTCGTTGGACTGAACATGCCAAGAAGCGTCGCGTCTAGTTCTTGTTTAATACTGTTTAGTTATTAGAGGCCCCGTTTCCTACCGAGTTGAATTCCACACTGGCCGGCTCAGGGATTGAACTGACAATTACCATGTCGTAAATTTCACGAAACAATGCTTTAATCCCCAAGGTTTTCTCCCCCACGGGAGGATAGCCTAATAGACTTGTGGCTGGTATTTTGTATGACGACTCAATGGGAAAGGAGCTAGCCATAACGGAGCGGTCTTAAATAATCATTTGAGAAAATATCCCTAGACGTGACCGGCGTCAGGAGAATAAACTACCACCGTTGATTAAATAAAGTGTTTAATTCTAAATTTCCTGAAGGTTATGCGGATCAATGAGCTTGCAACCATCCACTATAACAGACTAAACGTTTTCAGCACTCAAACTGAATCAGCCAAGTAAAGCTACATGAGCTTTTACTTAGATTTGTTGCTATATTACATGTGTATACATAATATAAATAAGAGCAATTCTCATCATAGATATTCAGAGAAAAACTTTCTGTTTATTTTCTCTCCCTCTTTCTCACTCTGTGCTATGATTAACGTATACTCTTATTGTAGACTTGCTCATATGACACTTTAAATGTTAGCTGTATATTTTGTTACTCATACATCGTCGTTAATAAATAGTATATAGGTAAGCCTATCGTCCGGTTTACACTCCTCGCCGTTTTTGTTAATAAACGGTAGGGGTTTATCCCTTATTTGTTGTTTACCATTGGGTTTCTGGTTTTATCTAAAGTCTACTTCAGCTCTGTACTCATAACGCCGGTCCTTTCCTAGTCTAATATAACTCCACACTGTAACATTCTACTTTGAGTTGCTCTTGAGCCTTGCATTAGATGAACATTAATAAACAGTTTACCGTTATTCTGTTATAAATGAGAAACGCCTAATCCACCATATGCAATTGTTGAATTTCGGCGGATAAAACGTCTCTCTTTTTACGACACTGTGTTGCTACCAGGACGAAAAGACAAAAAATAAGAACTCTTTCCTTTGTTACAGGGCACGTAAATTCCATAAGCTAATATCATCGTATCTATCCTTAACAGAAAACAACCCTTGAATTGGGGTTCAACTCTAGCGACGTATTCATAAACAATAAGAGTAATAATTTATTTGTGAATTTCCTGATTAATTCAATGTTATCGCACATGAAATATTCGATTACCTATCATACCTAATTGAAAATAATCATCTTTGTCGGTAGACGGCGTTCTCATCTACTCCGCATTTACTAATTTACTACTACTCAACTACCTTACGATAATTTATCTTCATAATACATCATGATTAATGTCATTTGTTTTATTGCTGTTTATGTTTGGCGCCTCCGACACGAGAATTACATGGCGTAGGGGTTGGCGATCTAGCCTAGTTGGCTTTAACTATGTGTCAGGGAGTTCGATTCTCACTGCGTTCTCTATATATATAGCTACTTTTTTTTTTCTTTTTTTTTAAGCTTTTCACTCCAAGCAAGGCTGGAAGCCACTAGCACGCAAGGGGTTACAGAAGGTTTGGAGGAAGAGCAGATAGGAGTGGTAAAGGAGACGATGTGGAAAAAGATAGTGGATCGATCAAGGCAAGGGGGTTACAGAAGATTTGGAGCGAGAGCAGATAGGAATGAAAGGTGAAAGGATGTGGAGAAGGGAAGTGGATAGATCAAGGCAACTGGTGATGTCGATTGACGTTACACTTAAATAGTTGGAGATTATATTTGTCAGGGAAACAGGAATAAGGAAGGGAGTTCCACAGGCGAGAGGTGCGAGACATGAAGCTATTGGAGTAGAAGAGACGTCTACATCTAACAGTTTCAACGGTGAAGGGGTGGGAACGGGATGCGAGCCTCGTAGGACGCTTAAATTCATGGGGCCTTGGAACCAACGAAAGCAGCTCATCGGAGCAATTATGGGCAATGTTTTTTTAAGCGTTACTGAATCTACAAATCGATGTTTTCTGACCGATTTTTATTTTTTATAGTTATTTTAGAAACCCAAATATATGAAACTGAATTCATGCAACCATTTTTTTTTTGAGAGTTGGCAAAAAACATTTCAAATAAAATGTTTTATAAATAAGTAGTGTTTAACATTTTTTATTATCATTTCTCTGGAAAATAGTGTAAATCGAATCGTGTAAATCAAATCGATTTGTTTTTGACTGCGTTCTCTACATTTTTTTTTTTTTTTTTAGTTAAGTCATACATTTTAGATGCATCAAGGGTGGTCTTCAGTGATGCACTGTTCTCATCGCCGATTTCGGGTTTCGCATCATATCGGCTCCAACAGCAACCCCGACCTGATTCTAGGTGAAACAGGCCGCCTCCTTGAAAGCGTCGTGCTACGCACCGCGACATTGCAAAAAACAGTAATTCGCAAACTAGTAAGGCTGGACTTCGACCGTTCTTATTGACACACATCAGTCAGCGTCAGCCAATGAAAACAGGGCTTTTCACACTCCTCTTCTATATAATGGTGTCTTATTACTACATCCGGTTTTTTATTTCCGGAATCCATTCCTAGGTAAGCTGGTATCTTTATTACATTGTTTACGTCCTTGTTTTACCTTTTAAATACTAATCCCATATCCATCCCAAATCTTTAACTAAAGCTACACTCATATCCAACTCAAAACTAATCTATACTTGAGCTTTCTCAAAATAAATTCGCTAAAAAAAAAAAAACCCGTGTACACGTTTGTAATTTACCGACTAAAAAAAAACAGCTACATATAACGGCTTATGGGCAATATTTTTTAAGCGTTACTGAATCTACAAATCGATGTTTTATCAGCGATTTTTATTTTATAGTTACTTTAGAAACACAAATATATGAAACTGAATTCATGCAAGCATTTTTTTTTTGTTTTTTGCGAGTTGACAATAACATTTCAAACGCTATTCTTTCAAATAAAATGTGTTATAAATAAATATGTGTTTGACATCTTTGTTGTTACTTCTCTGGAAAATAGTGTAAATCCAGAGGGTTGCAAACTTTTTTATTATTATCAATGGAGTTTTAATCTGTGGATTACGTGATCGAATATGATATTTGGAATACAACCTCGTCTTCTAGAGACAAGTTTCGTGTCCCCGTCACATGACAGAACGTGGTATAGTTTTTTTTTGTTTGTTTTCTGCTACCTACATAAGACTGGGAAACATGACAATATTAAAGATGTTCAAAATATCTACTACAAGTACTATGTATTTGTCCATCGTAAATACAGACAACAATTTCATCTTTGCTCTTTACAAACTCCAACAGCACTCAACCGACAACATTTCCGGAGTAAAAAATATTTTGCAAGATATTGGTGACGGGCAGGATACAGAAGTTCAAACGGCTTTCTTGATTCAGTATCTCGATCGTCAACCCGAAACCGCTGGAACGGTAACTTGTTTGGACAAACAACTTGTTATTTCAAATTCCCACCTCATTTCAGCTCGATTGTTTCAATCACTTTCGACAGAATTTTCTTGGTAAATTCACGAGTTCATCATTTCCTGACGTCAGTTAAAAAGCTAAAAGGCAGTGTAGATTGGGTACTGCAGTCATTTGAACAGTCAGTCAAAGCGTATGATTAAACCGAATTCAAGATCTTCGATATAGTAACTGAAAACTGCTCAATTCACAGTAGGCTATGACAATAGACACAAAACAAAGTAAAGAAATCCATGGATTGAGTACTTCCTGTATAGACATGAGATTAAGAAAAGAGTATTTCTTTTCACCATATGTACTATACCGTGTGTAAAAGCAAAATTGTCCATATCGTGTAACAGCAAAATTCTCCAATTGTTACATTAAGTTTTGAACTGTAGTATCTTAGAAATGAGTAAAGATATCTTACTGCAATTCTCCGAGGTTTTTATGACACTAGTGGACTCTGAGCATTAAGAATGTACAATTACTCTCCAAGCATAACAGAAGAATTGTGTTGAAATCGATCATAAACGAAAAAGACATGTACATTTTCCTGAACAAGCAGCTTAACCAGGTAGGTCTCTATTGCAACTTGAGTAAGACAGAATATATCACAACCTCCCCTGAACCATCCGAATTGAAGTCACTCAATAATATATCTGTTGTGGTGTCCTCCCTCTAAGAGTCTATGTTAGACTCTTCCGCATACTTTAAGATTAGCAGGGCAGAAAGCTTCGGAGAACAGGAAACAGTGAATAGACTGAGCGTTAATTAATCATAGCTCCGTGAATATCGGAAGCTTATGAAAGATTAAAATTAAATTCATATATATATATATATATATATATATATATATATATATATATATATATATATATATATATATATATATATACACACATTCCTGGATCATTTTCCAGCTTATTCAAGATGATCTACACCCCCTTTAACCGTCTAAATTTCTGTCCTGAATTAAGAAACTGCCTTTTTACGTACGATTTCATGTTCAAGTCTTTTTCCAATTCTGTTTAGACTGTCATTGCTGAAACTTTTCTCTCCCCTGCCAAATGTCATATGGATTAAGTTGACTCTTTTCTAATCGATCTCTTTAACTCTAACTCGAAATGATGAAGCCTTTTCAATTTGTGACCACATGATCCAGTTTACCTCTCAACTGTTCTCTCTTTAATCTTATTCACCGTTTTCTTGACGGTTCATGAATGGAATTTGAATATGGAAGCAAGAATATGAATGTTGATACCATTACTGAAGGCCTAAATTACCTTTTTCCTCTCACCCTTGTTCATTTGGGAAGATAGTAGTGCAGACACAAAATGATTTTAACTTGTTTTCTTTCTAAGTAAATAAATCAAAGAGTTTTCCAGTGATTCTTACGACAAATGGTGCCAAGTTTGCAAACCGTTTTATTTGAAAACCTGAAAACAGAATCTCAATTTGTGTAGTGATTTTTTTTTTTTTAGATATTAAACATTTTGTGGGATAATTAATTATGCTGTCACACGATTGGGGCAATTTTCCTGTTACAGCCGGTATATGTGCATCCTTTGATGAAAATGCATATGAACAAAAAAGATTTTAAATATCCGTGATTCCGATTGGGATGCATTAGATATGAACAACTTTTCCGGAGTAGAGAATGTGCTGGTTCAAATCATTTGTAATTACTGCAAAAAAAAAGAAAGAAAGAAAAAAAACGGTTCTCCCCCACCACATTTATGAACAAATCGCACAAATATTTGCTGGGATTTCTTCCTAGCCAATAAAATAGGCCACATCACGGTTTCATCGCCATTATATCTTTTCTTTCTTGGATTAAAGTCGGAACGTTACAGTCAAGTTTTGTGTCATTTTTGTGTGTTAACATCATCTTTACTTTGTGAATAGGTTTCCATATTACTGTTATTTTGCTTAGTTTAGTCTTGCAAATATATTGTTTGTTTACTTTCTTTTCCCCCTGTTTTTTGTTTTCTTTTGTTATTTGTTACTGGAAAATGTGTCTATTTTGTTTGTTGGGCATGTCTGCCAATTACATTTAACTGTATCCAATTACTCCACAGAATCAGATCTTTATTGATAAACTAATAATAATAATAATAATGGATGTCAAAACGAAAGATTTTCTCATCATCGTCATAATGCTAAGGTTGACGTTGTTCGTCTGTATGTGCCCAGATCCGAAGGAGGTAGAGGATTAGTTCAACTAGAACTGTCTTTCAAAACCACCAATCGGATTGCAAAATACCTGAAAACTACAGAAGACTGGATGTTGATATATGTTAAAAAACATGACAGAAATAAGAAGCTTCATACAGTAATAAAGGAATCCAACAAAATAAAAAAGTGGTTGAAGTTAAAATAAATTATAATCCACATTTTGCAGCGGCAAAAAAACTGAAAAACAAAGCAAAAGCATTGTACCAAATGCCTAAACGATGCCAATGTAAGACTTTTCATGATTAATATTCTGCACGTGTCAAACAAGATTATGTGGCCAAACCCCATACTCATCGGTGGCGACTTAATGTAGGTTAAAAGATTTTTATACTTGCTGCACCGGACAAATAATTTCTAACTAGAAATTACCATTCACACATACTGAAAAAGTGTTAACCCCAAATGCAGATTCTACGATAAATATCATAAAATCTTCTATCAGGTTGAACAGTGTCAGTGCCAAGTGAATATAAATATCGACACGTTAGAGTAGTGCACCATATGCACTAGAAAGTATGAAACTTTAACGGAAAGGTACCAGCAAGAAACTGGTATGAACAGGTTACAGAGATATATGACCTGTAACGAATTTATGGAACTTTACAATACACACAGACAGAACAATCAAATCTAATCGCACAGACACAAGAACAGTATACGTGTTCTTATTGACATGGTAACTCGTGCAGATTGTAATGTATCTTTGAAGATCTTCAAAATACTATCAAAATACAAGGATCTTGGGGTGGATATCTAAAAATTGTGGCACATGAGGACATCAATGATTCCAGTTGTAGTTGTATCCCTCGGATTGATTGGAAAAGTTTCGGATAGTCTAATTGAACGGATTCCTTGTAGCCCATGCCTTAAAGAAATACAAAAGATTGTATCAAAATTACAGCTCACACGTTACGAAGAGCTCCATCCATGTAAAATAAGTGTGACATTAGTGTGTTTTTTTTTTTACACAAATGACCAGTGGAAGATGTCATGAAGACATTTGTGAACTCAGGTCTCTGATTGGGACTCGGAATGAAATGTGTTACAACAGAAACCGAAGAAATAATAATAATAATAATAATAATAATAATAATAATAATAATAATCTAAGGAACAACCCTAGCAGGGAAAATTTGCACAGAAGAATCAAGAGGTAGCAGATTTGGAGTCATGAAGATGCCTTAGGAACTGGTGCTTTAAGGAAGAAACAGAATGGATGATATATTCAGCGCATGTGCATGCTTTAATCTGCACTTATGTTGCATATATCATCCCTTCAAGAACAAATTCCATTTAGTGCTGATTCCTTGAAGTGGTCGATAGATTAATCGATTGATTTATTCTGCGATTGTCAGCCATTTGTTGTTGCCCCAAAGAATATTTTCTGGTTTGAAATAGCCAGAAAATATTTTGGTGATAAAAAATATTTTAATGATAATA
Source organism: Acanthosepion esculentum (assembly GCA_964036315.1). Taxonomy (NCBI): domain Eukaryota; kingdom Metazoa; phylum Mollusca; class Cephalopoda; order Sepiida; family Sepiidae; genus Acanthosepion; species Acanthosepion esculentum. The sequence continues at coordinate 88,860,970 of OZ038487.1, forward strand.
CTACTACTATACACCCTTGGCTGGTGGAAGAGGGTGTGAATTCATAGCATTTTCAGTAACAAACCCGACTGGAATTGGAACACGGTCCTCCAATTCTCAATTATGTGCCGTTATTCATTACAAATCCCGTACATCCCAGTTTACAGTACCTTGTATCCCGAAGTAGTCACCCTTCTAGGTACTGACCTGAATTGACTTTGCTTAAATTCAGTGATCAATCGATAATTGGTACTTCAACATGATATTGTTGTAATCAGTTGGCGGAAAACGAGTAAAGGCAAAGCTATAAGATAACAACCGACAATATATTGGGAGCTCACCAGAAAGGATGGTTGTCAGTGGGAAGGGAAGTATCACGTTCATTCACGAACAAATGAAGCTCATGTGGGATACAACTAACTTAAATGACAAGCGCTTGGAGAGCAATCGTCCTGATATCACGCAAGCCAACAGGAAATGGTCTTAATAGACACAGCCGTATGTTAGGATAAGAACATCATTGCGAAAACAAAGATGCAGGAAATATAAAGAGGTAAGAATATCCAGGGGGGGAAATATCGAAGGAATATACCAATCAGCAAAAATTGTTCTAATTGTGTTTGGCGCAAGCCGCATTATCTTATTTTTATTTTTTATGGCAATTCACACCAAGCAAGGCAGGAGTGCCACTAGCACGCAAGGGGTTACAGAGGATTGAGAACAAGAGGAAAATACACTGAAGAGGACGTGGAACAAGCTCAGGGTATCAGATGAGATTTGAAGATTATAGTCATCGGCGAAGCATACAAAGGGAAGACAGTTCCACAGACGGGAAGTGTGGGAGAAGAAGCTGTTTGAGAAGAAGAGACGGTTATATTTAACCGTTTTGACAGTGAAAGGGTGAGATCGAGATGCCAGTCTGGCAGCACGTTTAAATTCATAAAGTCCGGGAATCAGCTACAGTAGCTCGTCGGAACCGTTGCCATGAATGTATTTGCAGAAGACTCCAGAGGGAGGCCACAGCACGTCTGTGGGATAGCGATTGTAGGCTAGATTCCAGATCAGGACATACCATCTTGCATATTCGTCTCTGGATTTTGTCAAGGACCCCGAGACGTACAGAGGGGGCACCAGACCATATATGACAGCAATATTCCATCCAAGGACAGAGGGTTGATTTATAGATTTGAAGGATGGACTCAGCCGAAAAAAAAACTTTCTGGCACGACACAGCCAGAAATATATCCGTCTATGTATGAAGGCATTATGATACCTGACATCAAGGGGATTGTGCAGATGACAACGCTGATTAGAACAACCAATGTGCTGAAGAAAGTGGTGCATATATAGAGATTTGATATAACAGGCCGAAATATCTAGACGTTGGAAAGAAATTAAAGTCAAATAATAATTTTAAAAAAGGTTGCATTTGTCAAAGAAAAGATCGATCCATATATTTCGGGAAGATAAGGCAAAGTACATCTGTAAGTAAAGTGTTCAATAAGACGAAATGGAGCATTAATTGTAAAGTAAGATGATAAAGAATTTAGCTGTCTAACCAACTGATGAGCGGATAAAAGATTTGCGAAACGCGTAATCGGGAAGATAAGTTTGAAAATTTTATTTTCCTTCATTTAGTAGATAAGGAGATAGAGAAGAAGAATTATAGATAGATGCGTCGGTGTTCAAACCAGCCATCAATAGGGATTTGCAGGCATTACAACCCTGGAAGTAAGAGGAGTGTCAGGACTGAATAAGTTGTGATCTCTTACCCAAGGGATCCATCCATCTTCCACAGACGGCCGGTTCACAAATCTCCAGTGTTCCAAGTTGTGAACACTGCTTGTCTGTTCATTGCATTTGCTAGAAAGACATCTATCCACCAGGGATTGACCAATCATATTAGTTGATGACACCAGTGCCTCCAACGGCTTTACATAACTAAGATGAGATAATCAAACACACATACACACAAACACACATAAACACACAGGCATATATATAATAATACACACACACACACACACACATATATATATGCTATCAAATGTCTATGAAAACTGTCAACATGAAAAATAATATATATTTTAAAAGTGATATCAATCATCATCTTATACATTCATAAGTTCCTGCGATGGATAAACTGTCGTCTAAATGAAGCAAAAATGAAAATAACACTGACATCACATTTTATAAGATATATTTACCAAAATTACACAGAAATATGGTGAAATACTAAAGAATAAATGTATTCAAGAAAATCGCTATTGGCTTCAACCACGATCTCCAGAGGACTTCGGAATCTCCGACAAATCTTCCGGACGGCCGCCTTGTTTAAGTTGGAGACTGCTGCTATAATCCTTTCCTTCAGTTCATCTTTGGTGTTACAAGGAGTTTTGTTGATCTCTCGCTCACATGTTACCCACACATAATAATTAAGGGGGTTACAGTCTGGGGAGTTAGGTGGCCTGATATAAGGGGTGATGTGGTCGCAGAAATTGTCTGACAGCCAAGAATGGGATCTTCTGCATGTGTGGCATATATATATATATATATATATATATATATATATATATATATATATGTATATATATATATATATATATATATATATATATATATATATATATATATATATAAATATATATATATATATATATATACATACATATATATATATCAGAATGAACGAATCAAGGTAAGCCACCAGAAGACCCACACAAGTGATTTGATTAAAGTGGTAAACGCTTATGCAGAACCATCCAAAATTTTCGGAACTATTGATATATTGAGAATGTCTCATGACAGGATACGAAAAATCTTAATGTACAGTCAGTTAAATCAGGGTTACAAGAATATAAGACGCCCATGCCTTAGATACAAAGACAAGCTGAAAAGCAACTTGTCAGCTGTCAATATAGCACATAACAACTTTCAGCGCTTAGCTTTGGAGCGAGTAGAATGAAGATCGAAGGTGTTTTAATGGACTCAGCATTTTCAATCTGCTTGTCTGAATCATCTTCAATAAGCGAGATCAACATCTAAAAGGTTAGCCAATCTAACAGTGATCACATCTCAAAATGCACAATCTTGATCGATATGTTGCCTCTTTTGTGAATCATTAGCTGTTCTTAAGTGCCACTTAGATAGATAGATAGATGTGTGTGTGCGTGTGTAAAAATGAATATGTAAAATATGAATAAAACTCATAAAAAATATATTAATTTGAACGACGGATTTTTAAAACATATCTCCTTTCCTAAAGAACTACTTTTTTAAGCCAACATCTACGACTATGGAAAATGAAAAAATTCATAAATGAAAACGGTTAAGTTCCAACTTTCTAGGATTTAAAATAATTAATACAGAAATTAAACTTGAGCGAAAACAGTATCATTGCGAATTAAATTATGAAGAATTCAACAGTAACAATAACAACATTTGATCGCTTTCTTTTATTAGACATTAAATTAAATCACTTAGAATCCTCGATAATTTATGTCAACTTCCATTTAGCCTGAAGTATATTCAAGAGCTTTGCTTAATTTTTGTTCTTTTTATATGTTTTATATGTTTTAAAATGAAACCCTTACATTTGCCTCAATAACTTCCATTAGAGGACGAAAGACGTACGCTAAGATTAGTTTTTCCTTTGTCTCTATTCACATTTGCATATATATATATATATATATATATATATATATATATATATATATATCATTATTTAACTGTTGGATTTCATTTTTATTTATTTTTATTATTATATTTGACATTTAAATAATGAAATCCAAAATCAGAAACCGCAGTACCTAATCAATCAATCATATTTAATTAATCGTATATAAATGGAGGATTGATGATAAAATACTATATATATATATATATATATATATATATATATATATATATATATATATATATATATATATATATATGTGTGTCTATATATATACATATATATATATATATATATATATATATATATATATATATATATATATATATATATATATATATATATATATATATATATATATGCACGTACATATGTATGTTTATACCTATGCAAAGTCTTGAGCAAATGTAGTACTAAAAGAATTTAGGAATCTAGACAAGAATCAAACAGATTTATCTTAGAAATGTTGCTCGATCTAGTTTGGTTGACGGTAATTTCACTCTTTACGAGTATAAAAATTAGGTACATGAGCTCATACACGTGCGCCCACTAGAAATAACTTTTATTGTAATAAAAAATCATGACTTTTTTGCAAAATAAATAATGTCGTTTTCCCATTATGTTAGCAATTTTTAAACATTATATATATATATATATATATATATATATATATATATATATATATATACATACACAAGTAATTATATATGAAAGAAAGAGAGAGACACACAGACAGACGGAGTGTGAGTGTAGAAATGAGGTGATATGCATATGGGCCAGTATCTGAGTTGTTGCATTTCATATTTCAAACTCGAAATATATGTTATAAATAATCTGGTTAAGAAACGGTTGTCAGTTTTGAAAAGTCTTTTCAACAGGAGTAGATGCTCGTAACTTGTGTCCTGTTTAGGATAGGGTTCTCTGTTTGTTCTCCTAAAGTCATCTTATTTACTTTTCACTCCCGGTAACCCTTTTGCCTCTTAGTGTCATTATTGCTTTGCTTGAGGTAAAATGATTAAAAACAAAATGAAGTTCGTGTCGATTCTAATGAAACGGACACGCTCTAAATGGTATATTATGGTGGACTCTCCTATTGTATTTGATGTATGAGGGGCAAACAACGCAGTTCCGACAGCCCAAATGATTTGGTTATAGTAGTGAATCACCCACACTACGTGCCACAAGCTCCCCAAACGAACCTTAGACCAGTTCTCATCTCACATTTATGGAGGGCGAAGAAGAGGATTAATACCTTTCCCAAGTAAGTGAGTGTAATGGAAACGAGTGGAATTCGAACTCGTCTCTCCAATTCCTCAATCCGATATATATATATATATATATATATATATATATATATATATATATATATATATATATATATATATATATATATATATATATATATATATGTTCTAAGAACTTTTTTTCGTTTTATTTATTACAATGTATCTTATGAGATTGCATAAGGAAATAATTTTGTTATGACATATGTTGATTTTGCAGTGAATTATGTTCATAATACACCCAAAAATCCACATTTGCCTCTACCCGAAACACCCGCATTGTGCTGCCATGGGAAAAAGGCCTTTTGGAAATCTCCAAAACCTTGGAATATTAAGTGATATAGATGAGAAGATGTCGTCCAGTGCTAGAAATCACCATTTGCTGAAGTAAATTGCTACACGATCCCAAATAGGTTCTTGTAAGTTAATATGTGCTGCTATCCTTCAAAATGGTAAAATTGTCAATTCAATGTCAGATTTCACTGTTTGTGATCTGAGATTTTAGTAATGTCTGAAATCTTTCAAACGGGCTGGTAAACCAAGCCTAACTACAGATATGAAATCTAAACGTCTGTCATTTGAAACCTGGATTGCTAATTGTTGAAGCAATGTATTTATTTTCAGCAGAATCTACTCTGCTGCAGTTTGCTTCAACTAAGAGAAAAATTAGAAGAGATTTTCTGTAAATTATACTTTTTATACTTTGAACAAACTACCAAGCCAGATGACCTGCGATGCCATGTCCAAAATTTGGAGCAGCTTAAATCTACTTCTTGCCTCCATTAAAGATGGCGAATTCTTCAATGCTTGTGGAACCAATGCAAGAGAACCCGGAATTACATATATCCATTCGTTAGTGCACTGAGTTTATACATGATGGAGATGCATGCCACCGGTAAAATGTTGGTCAGAATTTATTGGTCCAGGAACAAGCTGTCATAACTGAACTAGCCAGGGAACATAAGATAACATGGACTAAATTTTGAACACACATCCAGACTTGCTAGAGGATTGACACATGCTAATACGAAGACAAATGAATTTAATGCATGATGGGACGACAGCACATGTTAGTCACCTTGTTTGCGATGCACGGGTTGACATCTGCCGTGAAAGATGGACAGATGAGAGAGGACCGGTTTCATGACTCGCACATACCTCCGACCTAAATCCTTTGGATGTTGATCTGTGAGTCCAGCAAAACCATTTCTTTTAAGCAGCAGGCATTAATGATAAAGATACGCTACATCAACGTGTAATGGGTGTCTACGAAACCATTCGACAACATGTGGGCATATTTAAATTTGTCCACCAGTCAATGATCCGACGGGTGCAAGTGGGGTACATTTTGAACGTTTGTTAAGAGTTGGTGTGTTGAGGTGAATATATTGCCTTTTCGACATGTCTTTATATGAACATCTTACATTGTTTGGTACAAAAATTATTTTTTAGATTGTATCTCAAATTGTACAATAAAAATTAAAAAAATCAAAAACAGAGGATTTGCGGACGTATGTTTAGATGGACTTTTGTCCTTGTTTTCGTGTGAGGAACTCACCCACAAAGATTTCTTAGATACAACCTGCAAATACATACATATATATGTATATAGATAATATTAGTGGTAAATATGCACATACATATGCAATTCACTCTCACACATATATCTTATTATTTTTTTGCCGGAGTTGTTTTTTCTGTTTTCTTTTTGAATCTGTAGGTCTGATGAATTGGATCGTTTTTACGATTCCAATGGAATAAATTATGACCATGGAATATTACTGTTCAAATCTTTTTATTATATATATATATATATATTATGAAATGGACAAAATCCGGCAATTATTTAAAGACATTTTTATGTTTAACGTTCTTTTTATAGATACAAGTATTTAAGTAAATTCTCTGTTTATAATAAACAGTATTAAATAACATTTACCGGCCTGCATGTCCGAGAAAATTTCAACGAAAATATTCGTCCTTCGACAGGATTCGAACCTGTATTCTATACGGAACCGTCATATATCCTGACGTGCCTTACCGCTCGGCCACAAAGGATCGTTCGGTTGGCAAGGTCGAATGTTAAACATAAAAATGTCTTTAAATAATTATCGGACTTTGTCCATTTCATAATGTGTGACGTCATTTGTTTACATTTGATACGCCATGAGCAGTTATGAGTGTACGTGAGAGATTCATGGAAGATTGAAGTTTATAAGCAGTAAATTCGACCTTGCCAACCGAACGATGCTTTTTGCCGAGCGGTAAGACACGTCAGATTATATGACGGTTCCTTATAGGATACAGGTTCGAATCCTGTCGAAGGACGAATATTTTCTATGAAAATTTCACGGTAAATGTTATGTAATACTGTTTATTATAAGCAGATCATTTAAATACTTGTATCTATAAAAAGAATGTTAAACATAAAAATGTCTTCATATATATATATATATATATATATATATATATATATATATATATGAGTACACCATTTACATTATTCAAGGACATATGACACAGTAGATACAGGCGTTGGTTAGATCCAGTGACAGGACCCAAAGAGTGTTAAGTAGTGGAGTACTTGGAGAGGGGAATTAACAGGAGATAACTGATAACTGACTCCCATTAAAACATGGCACGTGGAACTAGAACAGTCTACCTCAGGGAGTGAAATAAAGGGTTCAGTTCGACATTCCAATCACCTGAAGAAGGGTGTAGATTACAACGGCTGAAACGTTGCAATAAATATGGCGACAAAGATGAGGACAATAGTCCGAATAATGTAAATAGTGTACATAATACCTCATCTCAGAAGTATAGACATATAGGAATATACTCTTTGTATGTGCTGTTCGTGAATATATATTATTTAATTATAATATTATGTTTATTTATGTGCATGAAATTATAAACGCACATATGACTACATGCATTTAGATTATCACTGATATGTTTGTGAATATTTCTACATGGACTTATATTTATTTTACATTCCTATATTTTTAGGTCGATTTTGTCGAAATAGAGTTATGTGATATTATTGTAGGAATAAATGTGGACGTCTTTATAAAATCATTTATACATCTTCCCGAATGAATTTCCACGTCTGAAGAATAGTTGACTAATCAGAAAACAGACAGAAAATAGAGTAACATTACCTGAAGCCATGTCTACATATTAGCGTCTTCTTGAAATCAAGATGAGAAAACAAAAGATGGAAAAAAATGATATCAAGTATAATCAACGACATATATTTCGTTGCATCTCGCTTGAAATTAGAAAACATCTTTTAAACTTTATTTACAATGTACACTAGCTTCCATATTCGGTATATATATATATATATATATATATATATATATATATATATATATATATATATATATATATATATATATATATATATACTCGTGTGTGTGTCTCTGTGTGTAGTTTTTGGGGCAGAAACTGAACGTTACATAATATAAATTTTAATAAAATTATTTGATTAACACATCTTCTTATGTTCAATTTTCTTATGTCGGCCACATATATATATATATATATATATATATATATATATATATATATATATATATATATATATATATATATATATATGTGACGAAATATAGTCTTAAGGTGAGCTATATTATGGGATAAGGTGCTCAATTTCACCTGGCCTGACGATAGCGTTTAGCATGAAACAGACTGTCGCCTCTAAGTGTTGACGTCAATGTTCACTTTTATATATATATATATATATATATATATATATATATATATATATATATATATGTTTATTTTAATTGAAAATTTATGAGACAAAACTTTAAGTCAACATTTATTTTAAATATGAAACTTAAAACACGTCTATCTTATATACAAAATATTTTTATGGTATCCGTGTCCGTTTATTTTTGAAAAATATTTTTTAACAAAAGTTTTAAATGGCAGTAATCTCCTTTTATCTTTAATATAAAATTCTAATTCTAATTTATATATATATATATATATATATATATATATATATATATATATATATATATATATATATATATATATATATATATATAGTTTTAGGTTTGTCTATTTTAATATATATTTAATAAATACCATAAATATCTGTTTATTTTAAATACCAAGTAAAAATCCCATCTATTTTAAATCCAATATGTATATTTATTTTTAAAACAAACCTTAATCCTCGTATAATATATGTACTTCGGCAGTATTGCGTTAACCATACACATTTAAATTATGTAACGGTCAGCCTCTTCCCAGCACCAAAAGATTGATTTGTGCATGAAACTCCGAATTAAGAGTGCCAAGAAATAGGACGTAAACTTGTCTAAAAAAGAAGCTTAAATAAAAGCAGTGGTGCCACATAAACTGAATCTATAATAAAATCCAATTTATGGAATTTGATAATACCAAAATCTTGTCGCTATATGGATCAGTTAAACAAATTTATTACAAGAGATAAAGAAATAAAACATGAACTGGGTTAGTTTCGTCCATGGTTCGTAGAATAAGTTTATTTTAGCAAATTGCTACAAAGCCAGAACCGGCAAACTTTAATCATGTGCATTGTCAGAATGAGATTTTCATATATATGATCTGTATAAGGGTAAAGGCTTTCAGAAATATTGAAACAGCTAGATCGATACAACAGCTTTTTCAGATCAATAGTAAAAATCTTCTTCGTCTGAATGAAGTCTCTGGGTCTTAGCAAGGAACATACTTATCAGTAACATGTGGACTTTTGCTAGGGAATCGCAGACCACAGAAATGTTCAAAGTAAGTGAATCAGTTAAGCTCAGTCAAG
>OZ038487.1:88875717-88885717 GCA_964036315.1 Acanthosepion esculentum
TACCACGAATAAAGATAGGTAAACATGTACACTAAAATTATAAAATACATATATTAATCACTGTAAATGAATAACATAACTAAAATATCATCAAATAATAAACAAGAAAAATTTAATGTATGATTAAAAATTTTTAAAAAATAATCGAGACTTTCCTTAACATCGCTTTCTTAGAGCCATAAAAAAAACACGTCTGTTTACTCTGACATCAGCGCTCATATATATATATATATATATATATATATATATATATATATATATATATATATATATATATATATTAAAATAAAGATAAAGTACTGTAAAATTTATAATCTTGTGTTCTTATGAATTATTTTTATTTTAAAAAACAGTGTTCGATACAATTCTGCACAACATATATATTGTAAACTTGCTAGTTTCAAAATATGGTTCCATCGCTACACAGGAATTTTGACAAAAAATAAACTAAAAACTTCAAATATAATTATGGAATTAAATTAAAATCCCTAGAAATGTTTCATTTTCAAGGGAATGTTGGTACCACAAAAATCCAAAATACGCTTCAAAATGAAACAGTAATAGGGATTTTAATTTAATTTTATAATTATATTTGAAGTTTTTAGCGAAATATTTTGAAACCATACTTTTAAACTAGTAAATATATATATATATATATATATATATATATATATATATATATATATATATATATATATATATTCTACATAAAACGTGTGAAAGCACATGCGAAGCCCTGCATATATCATTCCCGCCAACCAGAGAAGGTAACACAGTTTCAATGGTTTTTGCCACAGTGCAGGGCATTGCTTTTTATGTAGACGTGTCATTCCCTGTTTTATACATGCATATATATATATATATATATATATATATATATATATATATATATATATATATATATATTATAAATTAATAGATTTAAAATATGGTTTTACCGCTACACAGTGATAACCATGTTTCAGAATTGGAAGCTAGAGCCCCTGAATTTAATTTTGTTATTAAACCAAAAACATTAGTTCCATTTCCTCATCAAGCGAATTTTGGAGTAACTTACTTTTTAAAATTTACGGTTGTTAACGGCACAGGAAAGATTCATAATTTGAGGGTTTCCAAGGTTTAGCTTCCATTTCTGAAACATGGTTATCACTGTGTAGCGGTAAAAACCATATTTTAAATCTATTAATTTATAATATTAATGCTCTGTAAATTTAAATTTACATAGAGCACTATTGTGTAAAAATAAAAATATCTATAAGAACACCGGATTTTATATCTTACTGTTCTTTCCTTTTTATATATATATATATATATATATATATATATATATATATATATATATATATATATATATATATATATATATATATTGCATGCTTTTAATCGTTAAACAAAGCAGAACGCGCTCATAGCGCCCGTTTTAATGAGGTAGGATGAAAGGTAAACAGATATGTTTCGTGTTGGAAGTAGAAATTTGTGTTTCGATAATGGATTTAAATAACTTTGTTTATTTTGGATCTTGACCATATCCAACACAATGCCTGTTGCACTCTTCAGTCACCAGCCAGTAAAGCCCACGTTCAAAAGGAAGGTAACGATTGCACGACCAAAGAATACACTACACCCGACCTGAATAAGACGCACATAGGATTTACACCCATTTTCCACGCAACCAGACTGCAGTGATTCGTAGCGGTATATATATATATATATATATATATATATATATATATATATATATATATATATATATATAATGTGATATTTGGTGATGAATCAAATATCTACTTTGGCGAAGGTGATGATGATGGAAGATTTTTTTCTTCTGAAACATCTAAAGATTACTACTTGACAAGAGAAGTAGATTTTCTAAGTCATTCATGATATACTGCTGCATGTCATTTAAAGAACCATGAGAGATGCCAGTCATTACCTTGACAATCAATGCATATATGAATAGTTAAATCTTGGATAACGTTCTCATTCCATCGCTAGAAATTTGTTTTCCTAATGAGCAATACATTTATTATGATGATAATGCACCCTGGCAGAGAACTTTAGTAACCTACGAAGGGTTACTGAATGAGGAAGAACCAAAACGGAGGTTGGAAATGAAATGGGAATCTTTATAACATCAATAAAATACTCGCCAGCGGCGTAAAGTAGATAAACCACTGCTTGTGGTAGACTACTTACACATTATATTACTCCCACTTACAATCGTGTCCAACGTGATTATGATGATTGGGACATACCCATTAGCGTTCGTAGGTACGGTATATAAAAAGAACAACAGTGATTTCTTTATTAAATTCCATGGCAAGAGAAAAGGCTGGGTCTAAATCCAATTGAAAATGTATGGTGGAAATTTTTTTTAAATTCTTGGTCCATGCCTTGATTCTATCCACGAAAGATTATCCGCTATTTGGAAAACATTGATGGTGCATATTTCCTTACAATAGTGGAATCTCTAGTTGAATGAATTCAGATGTTCTTAAAAGCTCCTTGAAGGGCAACTATTTTTTTTTCGTTGGATTCCAAAAACTCTCAATATTTTGGCGATTCCTTAGTTTGAAGCTAAACTTCACGAAACCAGTATATCATCCTATTAAATAAACATCTCTTCCGTTCTTTTTTTTTTCTTTTTTTGTTTGTTTTTTTATTTAGGATTATTTACTGCAAATTAAAAAGAAAGTAAGGTTTTTATCCTTTAACTGTGACAATTTCGAAATTTTGTCCAGGGTTTATATAAATTTATTGCGTGAATACAGGAAAGTACACACAAATTATGTAAACCTTACTAAGTATCCGAAAAATATTTCCTCTGGTGGTGAAACCAGACGGAATGAAATTAGTTATAAAAAAAAAAAACATTGAATAATTGGACGGAGACAACAAGAAAATAATTTAACAAAAGCAGAACATGATAATCTACGACGAAAAAACTCTCTATTTCTCTCAGCCCTCCCACCTTCTCTCCTACCACTCTATTTATCTATATATTTATCTGTCTCACACACCCAAACACAGATACACGCACAGAGATATAAAAAGATAAAAACAAATACATATGCGTTTTGGTCACAAGTTTACTCGACAACTTATGGTTTTAATAAATGAAAACATATTTAACTACAAGATATATGTGTAGTTATTTAATTTTATGCATATATATATATATATATATATATATATATATATATATATATATAGAGAGAGAGAGAGAGAGAGAGAGAGAGAGAGAGAGAGTAAGAAACAGATTTTAATCTAAAATGTTTCACTTCGTCAGAGAACAAGATAAAAATTACAAAAAATGATGAAACACAAAGAGACGCAAATTAATAGTATATTTTGTTTAGTTATTTCTTATTGGTTAGATATGTGTCACATGTAATGAAGTAACAGATAATACTCAAATATGCGTGACAAGCATTCTGGATTCTAAAGCGAGTAAAAGTTAGTGAGACGCAGCAGAGTGTTTTGATAAAATTGTTTTGGTTTGATTATTAATTCAAGCATATCTCGTGCGTATTTTTATATACCTTCACTGATTTTTATATATTAAGAAGAGATAAGTTAGATTCATGAATATTTGATCCGTAGAAAAATGGTGACGCAATGTAGTTTTTTTTTTAAATTGCGTTAATAGCTATTATTATTGTTATAAATATGATTTCATAATATTTTCTCTTCAAATTGTTATCTTCCTTTTAATAAGGCTGGCATAGATGAAATGATATACATATATATATATAAATATATATATATGTGTAATAGGGGTACTCGTTTGGAAAAAACCTTTGGCATTTGGGCTTGTGATTGAACTAACCAATGCCCAAGGGAAAATAGGGGATAAAAATAGAAAGAACTAAGAACATGAAATTGAGGCGAAAACAATCGTCCAGAATCAAGCTCAGAGTCCAAATAATAAAAAAAACCCTCCAAAACGAATAAAACAAAATTAACTACGTAGAGTGCTCAATACATTAAGTAGAGCCAACCTAAATATTAACCTAAAGAGCCAGGTAAACCTACTTAGGTTTCACTTACACGGATCGTCAGAGTAAACTAGCCAGATAAAACTAGAAAAGCAATAATTAAAATCTTCAAAAATAACGCATTCGAGATAGATATAAAAACTAACTTAAACGAAGTAGATTTTCTAGATGTCACCTTCAACCTAAGAAAAGGCACACACAAACCATACAGAAAACCGAATGATAAACCACAGTACATACATATATACTCCAACCACCCGCCTTCTATAATCAAACAGATACCTAAATCGATTAACCGCAGGCTTTCCGACAATTCTTCCGATGAATCTATATTTAACAAAGCCAAGAAAGACTACGAAACAGCCCTAAAAGATAGCGGATTCCCAGCAACACTCACATACTCACCACAGAACACAAAAAAGACCAACAGAAAAAGAAATATCATATGGTTCCACCCACCGTACAGCAAAAACGTAAAAACAAACATAGGAAAAATATTCTTCAAGCTTTTACACAAACACTTCCCGGAATCAAGCACACTACACAAAATATTCAACAAAAACACAGTAAAAATCAGCTACAGTTGCACCGAGAACATGGCACAAATAATAAAAAAGCACAACAGAAAAATTATTAACAAACCACACGAACAAATTAAACCCACGTGCAACTGCAGAATAAAAAACGTATGTCCCTTAAACGGTAATTGTTTACAAAACAACGTAATCTACCAAGCCACGACAAAATCAGCAGATAATGAAGAAAAAGTATACGTAGGAGTAACCGAAGGACCATTGAAACAAAGAAATTATGTACACAAAATGTCTTTCACAAATAGTAAATATGCGAACAGCACAATGCTTTCTAAGTACATCTGGGAAATAAAAAACAAAACACACACCACACCAAAAATATCTTGGAAAATAAGGAAAAAATCATCAGCCTACAACAACCTATCAAAAACTTGCAAACTTTGCTTGGAGGAAAAAATAGCTATCATTACCTTCCCAGATCAAAATAAATTATTAAATAAAAGATCCGAGCTAATCTCAAAATGTAGACATGAAAACAAATTTTTACTACGTAACTTAAATTAGAAATATAAATAAATATATAAACAAACAACAATAAAATAAGCAAAATAAACTACTCCAAACAAATCACAAAACCACACCTGTTAGAATATGCGAAATAAAATCAAAACAAAAGAACGGACGAAAGTTATAACTGTTATACAAATAAAAATAAAAATAATAAGCAAAACAATTTGACCCAAATAAATAAGCAAACAAGCGATTTCCGGTAAATGGCGGCCATTATAGACTACCAACAATAAGCTACATAAACAAAATTTTTTACTACGTTAACCAAAAACACCGATCAAAATAAAAGAATAAATAAATAAATATATCAGATAAAAAATAAAAAAACAAACAAAAAAACAAGCAAAATAATTTGACATAAATAAATAAACAAATAAGCGACTTCCGGTAAAAGTACCCGCCAAAATATACTACCCATAATGCACCACTGACCCTTATATAAACAGCCGAGAAAAATAACAGCACTAGTCGCCTGACGATTGCACTAGCATGAAACAGACTGTCGCCTCTAAGTGCTGACTTCCATGTCCACTTTTATATATATATATATATATATATATATATATATATATATATATATATATATATATATGTATATATATGTGTGTATATATATATATATATATGTGTGTGTATATATATATATATATATATGTGTGTATATATGTGTATATATATATATGTATATATATATATATATATATATGTATGTATGTATGTATGTATGTATTGAATACACATATATGTGTGAAAAAAGAAGAAAGGAAAACGTATCTGATTCGACGCGTTTCGTCTTCTGCTGACCTTTTATAAACCACATCAGGTCTGAAATCTCAAACCATTGATCACAATGACTTGGTGAATATGTGTTAGCACAACCACCGACGATCTCTAAACTGTTCCCTTTCATCCATTTTCATTCACAAGAAGAGATAGATTCAAGAATCACGTTCATGAAAAGTCGACGATGCTGAGAGTCGAATAGGGGTCTCATAGTTTTGACTTTGTTGAAATAATTACCCAACTACCAATCAAAACATCTTTATTACAGCGTTTCTAAATGTTCTAGTTTTTAGCCTCCACTCCTTAAGAATATACTTAATTTTGCATTATCTGAATGAATAACAGCCTACAGCTGTTTGGTATAATTTTCAATACATTTTAGGAAGTCCCGGATGAAAACCTGACTATATTTTCGTTTAAACTCTTTACAATGTTGTCCTCATCTTTATTGCCATGTTCACGACGTTTCATATTACATCCCGACGTTCACGACGTTTCATATACAGTTGCGGCAAGAAAGGAAAACAGGCCCACCCCCTTACGATAAGACTGCAGGAAATCCGCAAAGCCGTAACACGAAGGGAAAAAATAAAGATCAGGCATGGTTGATCATATATGGAGAAAAAAGGGAGATCCATGGATAAAGTTGAAATTGTAGACAGCGAATATCACTGGACGATGACTTTAGGAATCAGCGCATATGCTAGGCCACTAAAATCTCCTAAGTTAGAATCAGTATTAGAGATTTAGAAACAACGATAGCAATAAATTGTAATATGAGCTCTGCTGAAAATGGCTGCTGAGGTATTAGTTTTAAAAGACAAAAAAAATTCAGTCACCGGTATTCTCAATGACACATGGCTATGCGGATAAAAACATAGTTAATAAGTAATCCAAAGAGTGACAAGATCCAAAGAATTATGAGTTCAGTATCAGAAGGAACAAAAACTTCGAGACTAGCGTTACTAAAGGGAATTAACTGAAATTGAAATAACCAAAAAAGGAATAAGAACAATCTACAATCGTGGACTATATATAGGGTTCACTTCGAAATTCTAACGTATATCACCTGAAGACGGTCGGAGTGTACAATGGCCACAACCTCGTTA
This sequence comes from Acanthosepion esculentum, assembly GCA_964036315.1. Lineage (NCBI taxonomy): Eukaryota > Metazoa > Mollusca > Cephalopoda > Sepiida > Sepiidae > Acanthosepion > Acanthosepion esculentum. Next base: position 88,882,711 of record OZ038487.1, read on the forward strand.
ATCTGGCAATAAAGATGAGGACAACAGTCCGTACAATGTAAATACTTACAATACATCATGTCAGACATATAGAAAGATATTTTTGATTCTATAATAAGTCTTTCAAGACATGAGTGTTAATGATTTTTAAAGATTTTCTACACGAAAATATCCGGCAAGTTCGAACATGATTGGCCGTAAATTTGGCAAAACTAATCAACGTATCTTGCCTTGATATGATTCATTTACTTATTTCTGGCGTATCAAATTTTGCAGAAAGAGAAGAAAATGTTTAGATTGTAAGATTTTCGTATATAAGTATTACTAATTAAACGATAACGGGAGAAGAAGAGGTGGATTGATAATTGGTCCGAGAGAAAATATTTCCATACAAGTTTGGACTCGGCCCTAGAACGAAAGACATAAAAATATTCCTACATCAAAAGAGAAGCGGGAAAAGGAGTAAAGCCTTTGCTGGACCCAGTTAATCCTTCACGGCTAAATATTCTCTTCCTAGTTTCTATTTATACATTACGTTTCCCTGTAATAAAAGGTAATAAACTTGTTGTTAAAACAATTCCGGTTTTAATAACTCAGTTACAACATTATGTAAAAAAAAAAGATTCAATATGTAACAATTTTGAAATAAGATACACATGGTCGTATTTGGTGTAAAACATGTTTAATGGAGTTTGAATGTAGAAATTCGACGTAGGAAGTAATTTGTTCAATGTAACACCACCAATGTCTAGTAGCAGCTATTCAGGAATTCTTAAGGTCTTCCATATCAGAGGTTGGCAGTGGATATTCAGGCAGAGAGTAGGAAGCGTAGTTCTGAAGGTGTTTTCATCTGAGAGGTTAGCAGTGGATATTCCGACAAGAAAAAAACAAAATGGCCGCCTTTATACACATCGGATCGAATATTCCACGTCTCCTGATTGGTTAACCTTGTCTTGGTAAACTATAAAGTTTTGGTTGTCTCACTTGTTACATTAGAGTACCCAAAAGCTCCAACATTTGGCGCATTTATCAGATCAGTTATTAAAATTGTATTGTATTTGTGAGACTAATTATATAGTGGAATGAAAACAGTCATACACAGCTAAATATTTTCTTCCCTAGTTTCTATTCAACATTACGTTTCCCTGTAATAAAAGGTAATAAACTTGTTGTTAAACCAATTCCGGTTTTCTACTGTTGTTTTTAATAACTTAGTTACAACAGTTTTGATCTCATCCTCGTCACCAAACTGTTGAAACTTAGTTATCAAAAACAACAACAGAAAACCGAAATTAATTTAACAAGTTTCCAGCATTGTCATGTCCATCCAATCTTTGATATCTGACCAGCTTTTGCCTTGCCGTCGTCCCCGCTTGCGTATGTCTTCAACTGTGCCTTGTATGATGATCTTGCCGAGGCTGTTATGCCGTATGACGCGGTCAAACCATGATATATTCCGATGCTTAATAATGGCGAGAAGAGATTCCTGTCGGGAATGACTTTTGAATTTTGCTCCGTACATAGTTATTGGTTTTGTGCTCCCAGTAGGAGATGCTGGGGAGCTTGCTCAAGCATTTGTTCTCGATGTTGCGAGGGAGAATATTTTCTTACAAGTTTTGACTCGGCCGTTGGACGAAAGACATAAAGATATACCTACATCAAGAGAAGGAGCAGCAGCCTTTGCTGAAAACAGTCATACACAGCTAAATATTTTCCTTCTTTTTTTCTATTCTATATTATGTTTCCTTGTACCAAAAGTTAATAAACTTGTTAAAACAATTCCGGTTTTCAACTGTTGTTTTTGATAACTCAGTTATAACACTCGAATATGTCGATCCTTTGCCCTGACTCAGTCAGGAGTGTCCAAGTCTCATATCCGTAGAGGAGGATGGATACGACCAGCTTTTGTAGAGGTTGAACTTGGTAGGGAAGCGGATGATCCTTTTCAATCTAGCCATTGCTGCTGTAGTATCAGTAAAGCCAATAATCTGTCTCCAGCTATAAGTTATGCGCATCTCAAAGCGTACGAAATTCGTCATAGTTTGTCTAGAAGCGAGAAAGTTGCGTCGTCAGATACAATCAAGTAAAATAAGCCATTCATTCACTTTTCCTTCTTATGTTTGTTTATATGTATCTGGTTCTCAGCTTGAATAACCTGTTGTCGCATTCAAGCTGTGTAAACACTTGTAGAGCTTACAGCCATATCACGTTGAAACTCCGGTTGCTGTAAGATCATCGAAGTTAAGCCTGGTCAGTACCTAGATGGGTGACCGCGTGGACATTACAAATTCTGTAAGCTCGGATGATGTAATGGATAATGGCTCAGAATTTTTCATCAGAGAGCGGAGTTTCAATTCCATTTGGGTTCGTTATATTCACTTACGCGCAAATATCCTTCTACTTGCTGAGACGCCGTCAAATGAATCTGCCGCATCCCGAAGGACCTACAAGTTTCGACTCGGCCGTTGGACGAAAGACATTAAAATACACCTACATCAAGACAAGGGGCTGGAGCCGTTGCTGAAAACAGTCATACACAGGTAAACATTTTCTTCCCTAGTTTCTATTTTACATTATGTTTCCCTGTAATAAAAGGTAATAAATTTGTTGTTAAACCAATTCCTGTTTTCTAATGTTGTTTTTAATAACTCAGTTACAACATTATGTAACAGTTTTGATCTCATCCTCGTGACCAAACTTTTTAACTTAGTTATCAAAAACAAGAGTAGAAAACCGAAATTGATTTAACAAGGTTATAAACTTTTAGTACACAGAAACATAATAGAAACTAAGAAAGAGAATGTTTAGTCGTGATTGACTGTTTTCAGTCAAAGTCACTGCTGCTACTGCTACTGCTACTGCTACTCCCGCTACTCCTATTGATGTAGGTGTATTTTTATGTCTTTCGGCTGACGGCCGAGTTCAAACATGTAGGAACATATTTTCCCTCAGAACAATAATTTTCCCCAAACTCATTTGAGCGTAAGTGAATATAACAAGCTCGAATGGAATTCGAACTGGGCTTTCC
>OZ038487.1:88893217-88905717 GCA_964036315.1 Acanthosepion esculentum
TCGTAAATATGTCGACAAAGATGAGGACAATAGACGGAAGTGTGAAAATAGACTAAATAGATAATATATATATATATATATATATATATATATATATATATATATATATATATATATATATATATATATATATATATATATATATATATATATTGATAATATTATTGGCCAACATATATATATATATATATATATATATATATATATATATATGTATATATATATATTGATCCCAAATATTATCAATCTATCTATCTATCTATCTATCTATCTACACACACACACACACGTACATATATATATATAAATATATATATATATATATATATATATATACATATGTGTGTGTGTGTGTGTGTGTGTGTGTGTATGTGTGTGTGTATGTATATTTGCAGTAATTAAACCAAACACGTTTTATTAAATGTAACTGACAAACTCAACCTAATATTTTTTCATTGTATTTTTCCAATTTTCTAATTAGCTGTATATCAGGAACACAATTGTTAGAAAGCATCCAAAGAGGGTTTTTTAAATTTTTATTAATGTTTCTTTCAAGTAGTTTCAAATCTCCAAGTCAATGTCATTTGACTTTAACAGAAATTCTAAAGTTAATGGATGCACATTATACAAAGGAGTTTAAGCTAAGTTTCAATCTGACCCTATCTGAAACTGCGAAAAACTTGCCGACAATCTTATAAGGATAAATCAAACATTGAAATACTACTACGTAATGGAAAAAGGAGCACAGAGAACGCATTTGCTCAAGCCGCATATTTAAGGTCAAAGAGCCGCATATTTAAGGTCAAAGAGCTGCATATTTAAGGTCAAAGAGCCGCATATGGCTCGCAAGCCATGATTTGACCGCCTATGGCATACGTTCTATCCCGGATATTGAGGACTTTAAGCCATAAATATAGCATAATTTAAAATTGTAACTATATATATATATATATATATATATATATATATATATATATATATATATATATATATATATATATGGCAGACGAATAATGTCTATTATACATGATCATTTTCTAAGCTTCATATTGTGGCTTTAGTTTAGAACGGCTCATGATCAAACATAATAGACATTCGTTGTCTATTATATTGAACAATATATGTTTGAATAAAGATCTGCTGCCCCAATACACTATATATATATATATATATATATATATATATATATATATATATATATATATATATATATATATATATATATATATATCTTAAGCATTTCACCCCAAGTAAGGCGGGATGTCAGTAGTACGCTGGGGGTTACAGAGTGGGATCGAGACTAAAGAGGTGTGATGGAGGAGGGGATGAAGAGAAGTGAGGGGATAGTTCAGGGCATCTGCAGATGACGATTGACATTACATTTGAATAGTTTTGAGATTATAACTATCAGGGAAGCAAGTAATTGGAAGGGAATTCCACAAACGGGAGGTGCGAGACATGAAGCTATTGGAGTAGAAGAGACGACCACATTTAACCGTTGCGTCAGTGAAACGGTGGGTCCGTGATGCCAGCCTAGTAGCACGCTTAAATTCATGCAGTATGGGAACTAGGGAAAGTATCTCGTCGGAGCAGTTACCGTGAAAGTATTTGTAGAAAAGACAGAGGGAGGCGACGGCACGTCTGTGAGAGAGCGACTGAAGACGAGATGCCAGATCAGAAACAACCACATTGCTTATCCGTCTGTGGATCTTCAGGCGAACAGCGGGAGCACCAGATTATAAATTGACTTATTATAATATTTCTCGTCGACACGAAATTCAATCTCTCATAGCTTCAAGCCGGGATCGAAACCCGACCGATTTGGTATCAGTCAGAGAAAAGGGAAATTTTAACGTTTTCTATGCAAAAAAAGTCAGTGGCCCGGAGAGTTCAATATTTATAAGACTGACTTACATATAGATATAACTACTGCATTTATATTGTCTCGTCGACACGAAACCCAATCTCTCATAGATAACATTACATATTATTCAACTGTGGCCATTTACTTTCAGCTTGCACGTTTGTGTGCGTCGTGAAAACCTCTCCCTCTGACACACTTCCCAAAATCGGCATTCTGATATTGCTAACTGAAATACTGACTTTGAAAAGTGAGCCTGGTCAAGAAATATTCATTAAGAATTTCTGCAACTGCTTCGAAATCAAACTTAAAATGAATAGCTTCTTCAACAACGTTCCACGGCGATGTCCGTAAATGTTTCTTACTATTAGAATAACCAGACACAAGGCTATATGTATGGAGCACCGACAATCGATCGAAATAATTACAGATGCAACTGGCTTCCTCAGCAATCATTGTTTATTTAATAAAGTTAGATACTTGTGAGTATCAAAGATTCTTTTTTTTTATGATCTTCAAGATTAGCTGGCTAATATTTGTTCCACAACCGCTTTAGCCCCGTCTAGGGTATGACGATAAACTACACCCGTGTCCTGGATAAGACGATAAACTACGTCAAGCTGCAAGGCCTCTGATCAGGGGGTTTTGAGGAGCGTAGAAACCACCTCTTAATTGCTGCTGTTCCCTGGTCCACGCTGATCCGGGGTGGTAGCACCTGATAGGGTCCCAGCTATGGGCAAATAGTTAACCCCGAAACTGAGGTAAAACACTATGTAAATATTTCTGGTATTAAAACCTATTTTTAATAGGTTTTAATGCCAGAAATACTTTGTAAAAATATTATCAGCAATAAATTTTTGCAGAAAAAAAACTATTTACAGCAATACATTTTTGAAAAAAATAAAAATTACCAACAATACTTTTTTGAAAAAAAAAAATATTGCGGGGAATACAGTTTTGGAAAAAAATATTACCAGCTATATATTTTTGAGGAAAAAAAATATTACCAGCAACATTTTTTTTGAAAAAATTATTACCAGCAATACATTTTTTAAGGAAAAAAATATTAACAGAAATAGATTTTTGACAAAACAAAATATTACCAGCAGTAAAAATTTTGTCGACAGTAAATAACCCATTGCGGTTGATATGCAGTAAAACAAACCAAACCAAACCAAGTGAGTAATTAAAAAGAAACTTTTTACGAAAATAAAACAGGATTGTAAATTTCCTAAAAGAAGTTGGAGTGTACTCAAAAATATGAGTAATTGAAAGATGGATCAAATATATATGTATGTATACACGCCCTTTTTACCAAACTATCGCTATGAATCTATTTCAAAAAATTTTTGGCATTAAGTTACCCACTGAGGTTGATATGCCATAAGACAAAACAAACAAACCAAGCCAAACCGCTTTAGCCAAAAATCGGCATTAAGTAAATGAACAATAACCCGCAAACTTTATCATGATACCCACTGCGACCGATTAATTATTCTTTTTTTTTTGTGGGGTCTGTATTTTCGTGGCAACCAACACTAACATTTCCTCATCCGAAACCAGAACTCAGACTGTCATCTCCGTCTCAGTAAACGTTTACCAACTTCATGCTTATCGCCACGACCATCACGACCATTGTCTCAACTTATAACTTCACATTTCCACCGACGGCTGCCACCATCAATATCACCAGCTTTAATAATATCATATTAGAAAGCAACAACCGAGTCAGCAAGTGCCTCTCCTCCCCCGGCTATACCACCGCACCATCCAGCCAGCCCCACCTGCGAAAAGGACAGCCACCCACCCTTGTTCCCTTTCCTCCACCTCAGGCCGATTGTTTCGTGTGAGCGCACTTGACAGCTGTTGGGCAATGGCGAACAAATGAAATTAGAAAAAGAAGAGAGAGGGGGAAAAAACATGATTGCAAATCAAAAGTGATGAATCAGCCCTTGAGATGGACTACATCCTTGGGCGACTGTGTGATGAGACAGAGAGAGAGAGAGAGAGAGAGAGAGAGAGAGGTTACAAAATGTTGCACAGAATAGGTGACAAGGAGAAATATTAGGATTACATACTCTCTGATTCTAAATTAACACACCCATATGGGTGAATGTTTGTGTGTGGCTTCATTTTTATTTTTTAATTATTTTATCACAAGAAAGGCGATAAAGTCACTAAGACTCAAGTAGTTACCGACTGTGAAAGAATCTGAAAATTATTAAGGATAGAAAACAATAAATAAATAAAAAAAACACAAAAAAATAAGAGAGAATAATACAAGTGACATTGCGTGTAAATTGTTGAAGTTCGAATTTGACGGGAAAGCAAGAATCCTGAATAGAGTTCCACTAACTACAAGTGACTGTGTCTCATTGTGTACTTTTTTTTAAGCATTCAACCCCAAGCAAGGCGGGAAGCCACTAGCACACAAGGGGTTACAGAGAGTTGGAGCGAGAGCGAAGAGAAGTGATAGGCGAAATGATGAAGAGAAGGTTAGGGGATAAATCAGGGCATCTGGAGACGTCGATTGACATTACATTTGAATAGATGGAGATTATAGCTATCAGCAAAACAAGAAATGGGAAAGGAGTTTCACAGGCAAGAAGTGCGAGACATGAAGCTATTGGAGTAGAAGAGACGGATATATTTAACAGTTTCGACTGTGAAAGAGTGAGAGCGAGATGCCAACCTAGTTGAACGCTTAAATTCATGAAGTCTGGGAACCAGCGAAAGCAGCTAATCGGAGCAGTTACCGTAAAAGTATTTGTAAAAAAGACAGAGGGAACCAACAGCAAGTCTGTGAGAGAGCGGCTGCAGACGAGATGCCAGATCAGGGCCAATTACATTGCATATCCGGCTTTGGATTTTATCCAGGACCTTGAGACAAACAGAAGAGGTTCCAGACCATATATGGCAGCAATACTCTATGCAAGGGCGAATGGTTGATTTCTAGATTTGAAGGGTTGACTCCGTCGAGAAGAATTTCCTGGCGCGGCACAGGGAGCCGACTTTCCTTGCGGTGGACGAAGCTATCGACTCAATGTATTCGTTCCATCTCAGGTCAGCGGACAATGTGAGACCGAGTAGTTGCAAAGAGGTGCTCTCGTGGAGATGAGCGTCAGACATTCTAATGGGAGGCAGGGATGGTTCTCTGTGGTGAGTAATAGAGAGCAGTTTTGTTTTTGAGGCGTTAAAGTTAACCAGCCAATTCCTTCTCCAGGCCACAACCGATTGGAGGTACTTTTTGTGACAAACGGCGAGGTTAGATTTGTCGGCGGCACTAGATTTGTTTTTGAGGCAGGAGTAAATAGTAGTGTCGTCCGCATAGATGCCTACTTGGGAACCTGTGACATTAAGGAGATCGTTAATGAAGATAAGGAACAGTGTAGTGCCTAGGATAGAGCCTTGGGGAACACCTGCGTTTGTGTGATAGGAGCTGGAGGAGAATCCGTTGAGAACGACAATCAATGCACGGTTTGACAGGAATGATTGTATTCCATAACCCTAAAGCTTGCAAAGAATGCCGGCATGCCAAACACTATCAAACGCTGTGGAGATATCTAGAGCCATGGCACGAGGATCTCCCTTATTATGAAGTGCTTGCTAGACAATTTCAACTTATAAGCATCTTTGCATGTGTTCTTAAAGACAACCGCATCATGTTTTGTTGGAATTTATTTATTTTTATTTTCTATGATGCGAATCATTATACTTTGTGTCCAGTAAAAATTTGAACATTGACTGAGCAGTCTATCTATTAACTGATTTGTTATTTTTAAAACAAGCAAAACCGAAGAGAAACCACTCTCATGAGAAAATCCATACAGAGTAAGAACAATGACTAAAGGCAAATACCTACCCAAGCAGTAAATAATATTGCTAAACAACTAGGCTAACCAGAATGCAAATGAAAGAAGGGACCTAGTATTTATACTGAAGAACTGAAATTCGATGCACCTTATTACATCACGGGAATAAAATTTAAAAAAATGAACAAATAAAACCAAACATGTATATCAGTCGCCTCGTGGTCGAAAAAGAAAATATGCAAAGAAAAAAATACTTGTTAGCACCTATTCGAACCCGGGGAACTGCACTAATAAAAAAGTGGGATGCACTAGTCCAGTGGCAGGTGATCCAATAACTGTTTTTTTACTATGCCTGATAAATTCTAACTTTTTGTTAAACACAGTATCGTTTTTCACACTTAATTTAGGAAACTTTTCCTATAGGAAAAGCCTACACCTATCAACGGTATTTTTAGACGTCCCGCTTTTCCTAAGAATTTCCCAAGTAATTTTTGGGAACTTACACACTTTTGTTTTAATTTTCCAGTAAAAGTTTGATATTGCCGTCACAATTCCATATTTGAAATTTAACCTGTTTATAACATCTTGTTTTCCATTCATCTTCGGTGGTTCCGATGTATAGACTCTCCTCATTAACACTATTCCTATGTTCTATTTTTGTTTTCGCTAGACATACTATACTTTCAGCTAAACGATTTCCTTCAATAGAACTGGCGCTTTTAATTCTACAATTACACTTAGATTTATTTCTTATTCATATTTATCCCGTAAAAATAACTAACTTTTACATTATTTTTATTAAGTAGTTTACTTTTCTTGGAAGCAGCAAAGTGCTTTCTAATTAATTTAGAATATAATTGTTCCTGATCTGTTGTCTCGGCTTAAGTCATTTTCCCACCGCCGTAAAGTTGACTCACTGTGTAGTACCTATAAATTGTAATTGTTCGGATGATCTCTTCGATATGGCATATATAATTTTTGAATTTAAGTACTAGACTAGCGACGAGGTTTCATCAATTTACAGTTGTATTGACTAAATGTAACCGTAAGTTCTATGCTAACAGTTTATTTTCTCATACTTGTGGAACTCACTTCCAACTCCATGCTTTCCAGCCAACTTTAATCTTCGAAAATTTAAATGCAATGACAATCGCTATCTACTGTTCTCCTCATTATTCTTCTTTTGTTTTTGCTACTTAATAATGTTTCTCTTTTCTAATTCTTCCGCACCGAGTAAGTCTTTGTGACTTAGTGGCTTTACTGATTTCCTTTAAGGAACTCGATTTAAAAAAAAGGCTAAGTTTTAAAGGATTTACTATACGGCGGGTTAAACCATATAATATTTCTACCCCTATTCTTTTTGTGTTTTTTTATTGCTGTTTATCAAATTTTTGCTCGTCTTTTGTTCCGTGTTTTTTTAGGCTTCTTTGTGTATTTTGTATACTGCGCTGTCTAAATTACTTTCGTTTTTAAAGTTAGACAATTTACTGGATAATTTCTTATAAAAATGTTTTCTTACAACTGATGGATGATCAGAATGAGCGCATATATATAATGGCGTTTTCTCCGGCTTTCTGTATGTCTTATACACGTCTGTTATTAGGTTTATATTTACATGTAAGTAGTCTAAACCTCTTACATCTGATTTCCCTTCTTTTCTGAGCCCGAATTATTTGAAGAACGATTCTATATGTTTACGGGGTTTTATCATTAGCCCTACCACTTTTTCTTTTACTTTTTACAATCACAAGTCTATCATCTCTATATAGGCCTAGGGTCTTTTTATCGTAATTATACGACAGCTTCCATAAAAATAAAAAAAATATGACTACTAACTCCGAGACTTTTGCGCCGTCGTTTCTTCCAATACTCACTCTTACTCTTTTTTGTCCATATTTTGTTTCTTTGGAAGAGCAAGGATATTTTTTAACAAAGGGTTATATGGAAATATTATCCGTTTCTTTCTTTATAAGGAAACATTGTTCGGTATTCAGTGAGCGAAAAGCCAGTGCTACCGTCGGTTGGAATTTATAAAATCCTATTAAAACAATTTTTCAGAAGTATAGGTTTGACATGTCCACTAACTGTTATTGCTCTTTCCACTAGTGATGGTAGGTTCCTTTCTAATGTTTTGCTTGGAGTAGTGTAGAACATCAACATCTTCATTACGTCATTAATGTGCTGTCCATTTCCCTTGTTGCTACGCTCGAAAGTTCTTAAATGACGTGGTTTCTGTTTTTTGGCAAAATTCTTTGTGGTTTTGCAATGATGTTGGATGAATGATGGTCATAACAAAGACATTGAGCTTTCATTCCCTCGACGCTACATTTAGATCTTTCCATATGAGAAAACGGTTAAATTTAGCTGAGAGTTTATATATTTTTGAATGGATTTAGCGCCATGAATGACACCCATATGAAAGATTTGTTTTCTATGATTTATCAACCTTTGCAGGTTATTTAAAGCCAAATATATTTTTTTAGATTTTTATTTATTTTTTGTAGTGATAATGGTTTAGAAATACAAGTCTTAGTAATTAATCCACAGCTGCGGGGTAGAGGTGAACTCATACCTTTTCCAAGGTTATATGCGTATAAGTGAATGAAACCAATCTAATGGAAATTGCAACTCGGTTTTTCGATTAACAATTCAGAGTTATTATCTATTAGACCACCCGCACATCCCATCTTACAGCACTTGATATTCACAAGTGGTCACTCGACTAGGCAGTCTCAACGTTGCTTAACTTCGGTGATGGCAAGCCCCACATGAAAGACTCGATCTAACGAGGTTATTTAAGAATTGGGGTGTTTTGGCTTTAGTATATATCTTTGACAATTTAGTTGTTTTTTTTTTATGAATATGCCAACATTTCACAATAATGGCCCCCCCACAAAAAAAACAAAACAAAAAAAAACAACTGCGGCCTTTTATCAATTTCCAATCTAATCTATTTTGATATTGATGAATAGTTTGGAGTTGTTGTTATTTAAATGTTAATGTTATTCCAGCTAACTAATTTTCATCCCTCGAAGTTGTAACATCCTTAGCATTTAGATCACTGCTTAGAAGTAAAATGGAAATAAGAAATGTATAAAAGTAAGACACGTTTTCCTCTCATTAACGATTAAACGACAGAGTGAGTCAAAGGGAGAACCGCATATTATGCAATAGTGAACTCTCCCAAATACCTTACATTGAAGTCCAATTAAAATTTCAATATGAGCAATTTAAAATATATAACAATTGTGCCTGAAAAAACACTAAGATTGGTCAGGTTATTTATGCTTTGCTTGATCAGCGGACAAACATGTTAGTGATTTACTAATCATCCTAAACTATCTGAAATTGTGTAGAATATATATATATCCAGGTCTATCTAAAAAGAACAAAAAAGGTTAAATCTTAAAATTTTCTGCGTTTCCTGTGAATGCATGATTTCAGAAAACGCGTGGATTTTTAGATCCCTCTTTCCACTTGATACACTTATATAATTACATAAAGAAAAATATTACTTTTATTTGGTTGAGTTCTAAAGGACTCGAATTACTTTTCCAATTTGACATTAATTTTCCTGATACTGTATCGATATATAATTATTATATGATATTCTCCCATACATATACCGTATATACTCGCGTATCATGCGACCTTTGAAGACCTAATTTTGAAGCTAATTTGAGTACAGTAAATGGATATATAGTTTGGTCAACGGCGTAGCCTGGGCCAGCTGTACATAAGCTAATTTTATATCTCGTGTACGATGCGACCTGCTAATTATTAGATTCAAAATTAGGTCTACAAAAGTCGCATATATATATATATATATATATATATATATATATATATATATATATATATATATATATATATATATATATATATATATATTTGGGCAGCAATACCTCTTTTATTTCATGTTTTATTAAAGCTGGCTGAAAAATTACTACGATTAAGCGCTTTCTTCAACTTTCTTGTTGTCGTAGAAATGTTTCCTTTTCTAGAAGTAAAGTATTTAAAAACTAGATGAGCGTTTTCGACTCTTATATTAGCCATTTCCAGGATATATTTTAAAAATTTTAACCGTATATTTAGATTTTTATATATGTGTATCTAATATAATGAAGGGAATATTTTATTTCCCAAACACGGTCAGCACACTGTGACCGTGTTCATAGTTGATATTGTTGAGCGTTGGCGGTTATTTTCTCTTATTAACGCTTGCATCATTTTTAGACTATTTTTACATGTGGATGAGGCTGGTGTACTGATATTTTCTACGAGGACGTTGCAAATGGATTTTGGTAGGTTTCAAAATGCGTGTTTAAATGTTTCTTTGAAATACTCAACTCCAGTCGATCAGAAGAATAAAATTATATTATTTTAATATGAAAAATTTGAAATAGCGCATTTCATCGTCAAGAATAACAAGTCGCCTGTAATATTCCAATTACAGAGGACCAATATTATGTATGAACTTGCATGACCGTTAGAAAAACGGCTTTCCTTATCAAACAAGATGCATGAATGATTATATTGGGCATACAACTATATCCCTATCATGAAGAATCACATTAGATCTTTCCGAGCCCTGGTGAATTTGGACCCATTTAAACACATACAGAATCTTACCAAGCTCCGTCCTCAACATACTTGTACTATTAGAATTTTTGTCGGCAGAGGTGGTCAAGACCTCAAACTGATTGAACAGGTGGGGAATGGAGGGTTTGATATTGTTCAGAACGCTCTTGCAGAGGCGCCAATAATCCTTGGAGCCGAATTTGCGAGATGCAATACGTTCCTTCATCCGAGCAGCAAATGGTGATTTAGCTTCGTTGAGGACACGCTTACACTCGTTACGGGCAGAGGCAAATAGGCGTCTATTGCAGTCAGACATATCGCTAAGAAATAGGTGGAACTAACTACTATAATGTTTCACAAGTTCACGTTCTAGCCTCTTTTATGATTTTTGTTCTGACTTCATCCATGCTTCCAAAACCAGCTCCCAAAGTTATGGACTTCATCAAAGATGAGAATACACTCTCTGACGAATGAGAGAGCTGGATATTATAAAACTGATTTTGACACCCCTGCCTGACCATGGTGCCATAAAGTCATGGCTAACGCTCACACAAAAAACAGCTCCCAAACCTTTGATATATTCTAAGAATAAATTTTCTGACGAACAAGAGGGCCGGAAAAGTGTATAGCAATGTGGGAGGGAAAAATTCCCTATATTTCTGAGACTCCTAATCTCGATAAGTACGGAGAATATGCGTATCTCTGGCAGTGAGTATTGGATAGCATCTATGATACCATCATGTCGGCGACAGTAACAACAGGCATCTTCAGTTGCTGTTTCAAGGTGGAAATCTATATGTTGGGCTCTATAGACAGAACGTCGGCCCTCTACTAAAACTTCACGAGATCTGCTTCCTAGGATCTTAAATTTCCTGTCGTCGGCTCACGAACTGATTCAACTACAAACTACGGATCAACAAGTGTTCTGAAAAAGTCTTATGTGAATGTTAACCCCTTAAGAACAATATACTTGCATAAAAAAAACTTTTAAGCGTTCAGAGAAATATTTTGAGAAATCCTTTATATGAACCTTGTTTCTTTCTTTAAGTAAAGGAATTTTTTTCCGTTTCTTCTGTCATATTTTATTTTATATCCCTTTTTATTTTTTGTGTATGCAAATAAACATTTTCTTCTTCTATTGTTACACCATGAGCAGGAGTTTGAGTGTTTATTCTTCCGCCTAAAAGAGAGAATTGTCCGCACTAAACTTTCAAGCCGCTATTGATTTTATGCTTTCTATCACGTTTAAACTTAACCCTTTCCCGTGGGAAAGCTCGGACAAATATCCTACAGTAGATAATACAACAATATTAAACTCATCCTCATAAAAAAAAAACCGACTAAAAGTAATGTAAACATTAATAATAAAAATAAATACCAAGACTAAGTAATAGCAGTGACTATATTAATAATATTTAGTTAAAAAACAAAACAAAAATCCTTGATAATGTCTAACAGAATAGCCGAAAGCGTTCGGATAAATTAAGCATTACTCAATGTCCAAAAAAGAAAAGACTTACAGGAATACAAGAAAAATTGAACAAAACGCATAAACACAGTACCTTGTAAATAGTCTTTCATGAAACTGATATATATATATATATATATATATCTCCAGAAGATTAACTATGCATCTTAATAATTCTAGCTCCATTAAACAACATATTATGTCACATACTGTTTCCCTTATGCAAGCTGATATACGTAAAATACTTATAGATAATGCTAAAATTATAGATAATCATACAGATATTAGACGCCTTAAAATCTTAGAATCATTACATATTAAATGCAAAAGACCTCTTATTAATCGTATAGATTACAATATTTCTGGAAACATCCTACAATGTTTATAATATATTTAAATTTTATAACGTATTCTTCGATCTTTTGGCTTGTATAATAAAAATCTTTTTCACGCTGTCACATGATAAAAATCTTCGCCATGCACGTGATAACATCATCGCGTCTTTTGAAATTAAAAGGATTTTAACGTTTATTTAATTTGTAAAAAATGTAGCTACATGATTACGCTACAAGACAATTGGTAAATGTTTTTAAAAAATTTTGACTAAAAAAAATTTTGACCCTGAAGATGAACAATGATTTTCGAAAGTACTAGGTTATCGTACGGACAATATTTATTTCGATATCATTTTCAAATAAAAAGTCTCATTAGAAAATATGAGAAAATTCAAAAGAAAATATGCAGGACGATGTTGTCTTTAACATTCAACACAGCATTT
>OZ038487.1:88908217-88920717 GCA_964036315.1 Acanthosepion esculentum
TTAAGTATGAGCTTGTCAAATTAGTAACAGCGTTTAAATTTAATCAGTAGAATTATGAGAATTGTGAGTCTGTCTACTTAAAACGGAAAACATATATTTACGAAAAAGCGAAGCTCTTTCAAGAAAACATGAATTCACACATGCACAAAACGTCCACCGGAAATTCTAGTGTGGACGACTAATGGCAAATGATGATGCATATATAAATATGATATATTTATATCATATATAATATATTTATTATGTTTTGATATATGATATATTTATATCATATATCAAAATATATCATATATTTCTATCATATATCGTAAATAGTAATATATAAATATAATATCATGAAAGATTTCCAGTTTTTGTTTCTATCTATCTATCTATCTATCTATCTATATATATATATATATATATATATATATATATATATATATATATATATATATATATATGTATGTATTTATATATATATGTATTATAAATATATATTCTATATTAACGAGTAACTAGACAACATATATATATATATATATATATATATATATATATATATATATATATATATATATATATATACACACACACTCATATGTGTGTGTGTGTTTATAAGTGGATATTGATGTAAATACTCAGAGATGATATCCTGTTTCTTGCTTAAACGCAATCGTCAAGCCATGTTCGTTGTGTTTTGGCTCGACTATTTATATATACGTACACCCTAGCCCTGCTATCGAGAATTTTATCAATAAATATTCCATGTCTTACAAACATGTTTATTACATTATTTTAATCTTGCCGATTTCAATTACATTCTTTTACTTTTAGTTTCCATGATTTTTGGTATTAGCTATATAACAGTCCGGACACTAATTTCCTGTAGGTGACCTTGCTATCAATGCAATCTCTACACATTTTCGTCGTAGTGATATGTTAACTCCTTTGATCAGATTAATATTTTTTATATCAAATTTGTAGTCAGTCTCTTTAAGGTGGGCAACCATCGCATCTGGCTTTTTTTGGAAGATGTCCCTTTTTGTTAAAATATTTTATTTAGATTCCTTGAGGTCACTGATGTATGTTTTGTGACAATTATTATAGGCGATCGAGTAAAAGATAAATTATTTGTTTAACTCCTCTTTTAACTTACGTACCCCTTCGTCAAAAATTCCTAATTACATAAAATATTTAATGTTTTACCGTGGCTTGGTATATTACGTTGTTTTGGAAGCAATTACCGTTTAAGGGACATTCATTCTTTATACTACATTTACACGTGTGTTTAATTTGTTCGGGTGGTTTTTGAATTTTCCGGTCGTGCCTTTTATTTTTTGTGCCAAGTTCTCGGTGCAACTGTATCACATTTTTACCGTGATTTTATTGAATATTTTGTGTAGTGTGCTTGATTCCGGGAAGTGTTTGTTTAATTGTTAGAAGAATATTTTACCTACGTTTGTTTTCTCGTTTTTGCTGTACAGTGAGTTGAACCATATAATATTTCTCTTCCTGTTGGCCCTTTATGTGCTCTGTGGTGAGTATGTGAGTGTTGCAGGGAATCCACTATCTTTTAGGGCTGTTTCGTAGTTTTTTTTCGCTTCGTTAAATATGGTTTTGTTGCAAGAATTGTCGGAAAGCCTGTGGTTAATCGATTTTGGTATCTCTTTGATTATCGAAGGGGGGTGATGATAGGATGTGTGTATGTACAATGGTTTATAATTGGGTTTTCTGTATGGTTTATATGTGCCTTTTCTTAGGTCGAAGGTAACATCTAGAAAATCTAATTAGTTTAGGTTTGTTTTTATATCGGTTATTTTTAAACATCCTTATTATTTCTTTTCTAGCTTTGTCTTCGTTTTCTTTGATGTTTTTTCTTAAGATTATGCGACTGTCGACCCTGTCGAGTCCTTTATCATTTTTATCTATTATTTCACTTAGTTCATGTAGTAAATATATAGCTATGATTTCGCAGTTCATGCACCATCAAAGTTCCCCATTATAGTGTCAAAGATCACTTCTTTCTTTAACTGTGCATCTTCATTGTGGAATAGTAGTGATTTTAGGTAGAACAAGTATACGTAAGAGTAACTGAAGGACCCTAGAAACAAAGAAACTATGCACACAAAACATATTTCACAAATAGGATGTACGCGAACAGCACAATGCTTGCCAAGTATATCTGGGAAATTAAAAACACAAATCATACCAAAATATCATGGAAAATAAGGAAATGATCATCAGCCTACAACAATCAATCAAAAACTGCAAACTTTGCTTCGAGGAAAAAATAGCTATAATTAGCAACCCAGACCAAAATAAGTTACTAAATAAACGATCTGAGCTCATCTCAAAATGCAAACATGAGACCTAATTTTTACTACGTTACTTAAAAATCGAAAACGGAAGTGAATAACACTTCCGTTTTCGATTTTTAAAACCAAGATATTTTTAAAATACAGATAAATAAATTAATGTAAAAAAAATCAAGTAAAATAAATTGACCAAAACAAATAATAAACAAATTAACAAACCGCTTCGATTAAAATAGACGAAATAGAATAAATAAAAATAAAACAAATAAAATACATAAAAAACAAATAAAAATAATCAACCCAAATAAATAAATAAAGTAAATAATAATAAACAAATGAACAAACCAATCCCGCCAAAATAACCGTTAGAATAGATTACAGCAACTAATCCAAAAATTGAACGTAAAAATAGCTATAACTACTATGAAACGATAAAAAAATAATACGTTACTCTAAAATCGAAAACCAAATACGGTAAATGAAAATATACACATTAAAAAAATAAAAAACAAATAAAAATTAATCCAAATAAGTAAATAAATGAACAAATCGTTCCTGCTAAAATAACCGATAGAACTAATAAAAATAAGCAGAAAGAAGAAAAAACAAGTAAAAAGAATAAATCCAAATAAATAAATTAATTAGAAACTGTTGCCCTGTCATAAAAACAGAATAGACTACGGCAAGCAATCTAAACATTGAACGAATAAATAGCCTTAATTATCTTCCCAGACCAAGACTATCTATGAAATAAGCGACTTAAGTAAATCTCCCCCACATATTTTTACTGCGTTAATAAAACATCAAAAAAGGAAAAGAATAAATAATACAAAATGAAAATGAAATAAAATATCCCAACAAATAAATAAACAAACAAGGCACTCCCGCAAAAATAACCGCCAGAATAGATTATCCACAATGCACCACTCACCCATATATATATATACATAGTCGAGGAAAAATCCAACATTCACGGCCTGACGATTGCACCTAGCATTAAACAGCCTGTCGCCGCTGAGTATTAATTTCAATGTTCACTTTTATATTTATATTCACATATATATTTCTATGTTTCTCTTCATATATATATATATATATATATATATATATATATATATATATGAAGAGAAACATAGAAATTTCCGTGTGGCTATGATGAAATATTTTAAAATAATAATAATAATAATGATAATAATTATATATATATATATATATATGTGCGTGTGTGGGTGTATATATATATATATATATATATATATATATATATATACAAAGTCATGAATAAAAGTTTCAGACCACATAGACTTAACAAGATCATTACTTTATATCCTTTGAGATTACATAATGCATCAGTCATTATTCACTCATAGTTTATGGTCAGAATTATTTTGTAATTGCCAAATTATTGTGATATTAGTTGTTTAGGGATTTGGCCTTAGAATATGGCAAATATATTCTAACTTCAACCTACACGAAGGCCCAAAATTCCGTTCGACGCTTGAAGGCTCTGCTAAACATGAATTAATGTACAGATTGTGACAAAAGAATGTTGCATATTCTTAACCTGAATTTCATGAATTCAGGGACATTTTGCAGCAAGGAAAAACCAGTAGGTGAGATGACCATTTGATGAAGCAAATTGTTACACGATCCTCAACTATTTCTTATCAGAATATACGTGCGGGTCTGTAGTTAATTTGTAGTGTTTTATGTGAACTTTTTATTTGTTTATTATCGATTACTTAACAATTCTATATTGATTATTATTTCAACATTTACTTTTGTATGCATTCATTGTTTGTTTATTTGTTTATTATTCACTTTGTTTAATTTTCTTGAATTAATATCTATTTGCTATTTACTTTTTTATTTTTTTTTCGTGACTTGGTTACGCTATTTTTTTAGGTTAAAGTTTTGCTTAGAGCATAGTTCTGATATTGGTGTTTTGTAATCGTCATATTTTACAAGGTTTCCGTCTTTAGTTTTTGATTCTTAATTGTTTTCGTTTCTGCATTTTGAAATTAGTTCTGATCCTTTGCCTAAGATCTTGGTTGGTCTCTGAAGGTGAATATAGTCATATTCGCCTTCAGACAGAGTTAACAGTTTTTACATCGTAATGCAATGTTAACAGATTTGGGATGGGATCGTAATTCAAGGGTAACAGTTTTGGGATCATAATGCAACTTTAACGATTTTTGGATCGTAATGCAAGGTTAAAAGATTTTGAATCGTGATGCAAGGTTAACAGTTTTTGGATCGTAATTCAAGGTAATTATATGAAATGTGTTATATATTTCACAAATTTGTTCTCTCTCTTTCTCTCTTTACACACACACACACACACACACACACACACACACATATATATATATATTTTTTTTTTTTCTCTCTCTGTACTTACAGCTGACGACACTGACGAAAAAATCGGAGTGCCGAGTTTGAAGTCTAACTAAATTCGTTACATACTCTTACGTACAGAGGAAGATATGAATTCATCTTTTTTCCAACAGGAACGTGTTAAGTCGTAGGACTTCTATCTGGAAAAATCATTGTTATTCTCCAAATATGATTAATGCAATTATCACTCACAAAATAATTATTATACTAACCAACCAAAATATATATCGGGTTTAAAACACTCCACAAAAGGGTTGATAATCCATAAAAATCAAATCAGTCATTCTTTGTATACTTATATACAGTAATGACATGAAATATGAACATCTCTATTTTTTATATAAATGGATCCTGGGAATAGTTGATGAAATATGCGAGCAACGACTAAGTTTTAGATAAAATGAAACCAAAAAAGAACTCATACTCATATACATAAAATCAGAATTTAAAACAGTTGAAATTTGTAGGGCAGAAAAATTTGACACTTACAGTACATATTGAAGGCAAGAGAGACAGGGGAAAGCAGGTTATAACCTACTTAAAAATCTTGTTAAATTTGTTTGCCGTACAGGGATTGGGAGGGATAGCAAAAAGAGAAAAAAACTTTGATCACCCATGCCCTGAAACATGTCACATAGATGAAAAGCAATTATAGTGGGTTTCTTTAAAATTATTTTTACTGGTTTTCTTTTTTTTTTTAAAAAGAAGTTAAACGTTATAGTATCACGCATTTATGACCAATAGAAGAATAGAGTCAAATATATTTTGCCGTTTATATAAATATGCAGCATTAAAAAGGGAATCCACGCCGAAAGATGAAGTTTATTTAAAATCAATACAGTATTTGATAAAATTATTTCTATGGCTTCACTGGAATATTTTTTGTCACTCCAACATTGTTAATGTTCCCAACTCAGGATGTATTGTTATTTTTACACTTTTTGGTTTTCAGTATATTCCCCATGTTCTTTGAGCGCCTCGAAGTGGTGTAAGGGTTAGCAAGCTTGTCTCGCTAGAACAATTACGACTGAATAGTGAGTTCGATCCTCACTGAATGCCCCATACTTTCGGCCTTGTGCCTCATCTGAGCTACGCTTGGAAAATCACTATATTCTCCATGATTCTTAAATGGTTTCAGCTCGACGACATGCAAGGCGAATCAAGCACTTCACTTTTTTAGAAACTATTGACTTTTTAGCGAAATTATTTTAAACACTGCACTGCTGATGTATCATAATATGACAGAGTGTGATCGTAGGGTCGCTGCGGTGCTCAGCCCCTGTCCAGTTTCATATAGATATTTTGGTTGAAATCCGTGGAAATATTTATGTATGTGGTGTGTGTGTGTGTGTGTGTGTGTGTGTGTGTGTGTGTGTGTGTGTGTGGAATCGAAGAGCCGAGGTCGAAATCCAGTCGAATCCATTACATTCACTTACGTGCTAATACGCTTGGGAAAGGTATGAATCCTTTTCTTCTCCCGCTAGCTATGGGTAAATAGCAGGAAAGGCCTGGTTCTATAGCCTCGGATAGCAACTGGTCCATCGCAGAAAGAAATGGCAACCTACAACGGGAAATAAAATCTGCCTCGTCAGTCGTGTATCGAAAGATACATGATATCCCACGCATGGCATATAAGTGACTGATGTATCCACAAACTACAATACTGATTAGTGACAGTTTGAAAGCAAGACGGAAATACTGAAAACAAATTAAATAAAAGATAAATATGTTGGTTTCTTCTCTCTGGGGGCGAATCTAAATGTGTGTATGGTATGAATCCTCTTCTTCTGCCCAAAGTTATAGGTAAATACTAGAACAGAACGGGTTCTATAGCCTTGGATGGCAACTGGTCCACCGCAGAAAGAAATGGCAACCTACAACCGGGAAAAAATCTGCTTCGTCACTCATGTATCGAAAGATCCATGATCACCTAAGTGTGTATCATGCATGGCACATAACAGATTGATCCGTCTGGTTGGAGATAATTCCTCCACTTCCATAAATGCTACAGGAACATTTCATTAGAAACAAAGAAAATATATTTGGACAGCTATGTAATATCAGAGAATGGTCGGTATATTCCTCAGAGGTGAAAACGGACACAGGCAGGAACCAAGAATTAGTTCTAAAGAAGGACTCTGAGAATAAAACTGATGGAACATCTGAGCAAAAATGGAGTCATATTGAGAAAGAAGAGCTTGCAGAATTTAGCACTCACATGATGCAATGAACACAAAAGAGTCAGATGAATACGGCGAGTGACATAGTTAAATATATTGTATAAAATGCTGAAGATAATAAGTAAGGGAAGATAGTGAACAAAAAAAAATGAAATAACATTTCTATGAACTCCAAAGAATACGAAGTTTTGTAGAACTATGAATATCCACGTCCAGAAGTACCATGGCATATAAAAAAATGGAATGCTCAGTAAAATACTGATATTGAATTTTCAAAAGTTGTCAACGGTGCTACGATTCGGTGCGCGCAAACACGGATGTTTCTGGAATAAGCATTTATAAAAACTGATGAAAAGAATTTACTAATAGAATAATTAAACGTTCATATGGAATTACTTTAGAATCTAAATTGAAAAATAATCAAAAGAAAAATTAATTAAATGATGCATAATTAAAGACTAAATAATTAAATCGTAAAACTCATAAAATATGATTGAATTAATGATGGATATAAAGCGAAAAAGAAAGAAAGAGCGATGGGAAAATGAAATGGAAAAAAGTGTAAGAAATAAAATTCTTGAAGAAAAACAAAGAAGGTTAAGCACAGAAATCAAATTATGAATGAAAAATAAGAACCAATTTGAAGGAAACACTTATATATATATATATATATATATATATATATATATATATATATATATATATATATATATATATATGTCTATATCTCTGAGATGAGGTATTATGATTACTTGTATTATTTACATTACTTGGACTGTTATCCTCATTTTCATTGCCATGTTCATAACCATCGCTCTGGCCTTCTACAAGTGATTGCATCTCTGAGATAAGGTATTATGATTACGTGCACTATTTACATTATTCGGACTGTTATCTTCATCTTCATTGCCATGTTCATAACCTTTCGGCCGTTCGAAACGTTATGAATATGGCAATGAAGATGGGGATAACAGTCCGAGTAATGTAAATAAAGAACAAACTAAATAAAGAAAAGAAAGTGAATGAAAAACAAACGAAGACTAAAGAGTAGGATCACAAAAAGAAAAACACATAAAACAAACGAAGCAAAATAAATAAAACAACAGAATAGTAAGAAAAAAGGAAACGAAAAATAACATAAAGAATGAAGAATTAATCTAAACCTGGAAAAATGGTGATGCACTTTAGAAACAGCCAATAAATGGGTATGAAGGAAAAAGGAAAGGCTTAAAGAAAAATGAAAGAAAATCATGAAAGTAAGGTTATCGGTGAATAGATGGAGAGAAAGAAATAAGATCTAGAAAACTGATTAGTGTAAACGTAGTGGAATTGCTTCCGAACTCACTTCCCAAATTATGAGCAAACATCCAAATTCAAGTTCAGATTCTGGCCTGGTCAATTTCGAACATATGCTATTAAGTAAGCAATAATCCATCTCTTCTTCCCAGCAACTTAGGGGTAAATATTAGGTTGGTGCAAAAATAATGTCGTTTTCTCTCATGAAGTTGAACGTCAATAAACGACATTATTTTTGCACCAACCTAATAGTAAAAGTAGATTGGATTCTCTATCCCTGTATAGCCCTGAAAATTGTCAGTTAAGGGAACGGAAACGTCTGACATCAAAAGCGTTTAGACATAGCAACGTGAAATCATTACATTAACTTCACTCAGCATGCATCAAAATTCCGAGATAATACAGACGGAAGCAGTGGAGAGCCATGAATAAAAATTTTTTTTAAAGAATAAGAACAAGAGAACATATGTCGATATTTCTGAAATGAGGTATCGCCATTAAATACAATAATTACACCGTTCGCATTGTTGTCCTCATCTTTATTACGATATTCACAACGTTTCGGCCGTCGTACGCTGCGGCCTTCTTCAGGTGATGGGAATTTCGAATTGACCCTTAATTTCGTCTACCTGGGTAGATTCTTCTAGTTCCACGTGGCATGCCCCTTCCGGATGTCTCACTTATCTGTCTTGGCGACATAAGAGCCAGTGGATAATAGCGTTGTTTGAATCTAGTGAATTATCCCAACGAGTTGCGAGTTCAGTACCTGCCTACGGCTGATGGCTTTGCGGGTAGAGGTTCCGACTGACGCAAATTCAGCCGGGTTTCGATCGTAGCTAGAGACAACCGGACGTTTAGCCACACTGATGAGCTGCGAAACAGTCTGTCTGTGGATGACAAAAAAATATATATATATATACATAAAAATAAAAGTGGACATTGAAGTCAACAATCTGTCGCCTCTAAGTGTTGACTCTTATATTTACACACGCTCTATCTCTGGTTTCGATCCCTTTTATCCCATAAATATAGCACACCTTAAGAGTATATTTCTTTACACACACACACAGACACACACGCACAAACACACACACACACGCAAATATATATATATATTTGTGTATTTAGGCAGCAATCCTTCTTTCAAGCACATTTCATTAAAAACGACTGACAAGGTGCTTTTATTTAGTTTTTTATATAATTTCTCGTGCGATCTAATAAAGTTTTTCTTTTCAGAGGATAAATTATATAAAAATTGTCCGAATGTTCTTTTCCGAGCGCTTTCAGCTATACATTTAGCCATTATCAAGGGTTATATTTCAACTGTTAGAATTAGAAATAGTTTGTTATGTGTATGTTTTATAAAGTGATTCATTTTTTTGTTTCAAAACACGGTCAAGATATTATGTCCATGTTCAAAGTTAATATTATTAAGTGTTGGTTTGTTTATTTTTATAAGTAAGGCTTCCATTATTTTTAGCCTTTTTTTGCAAGTGGATGATGCTATTATATTAGTGTTGTCGACAAGTATATTCCGAATAGTGTCCGGTAGGTCTCCATGAATATTTAAATGAGATCTAATTGAGCTATTGTCAGAAAGGTGTAGGGTTAATCTGCGTGTTAAACGATTTGTAGTGTGGCCTATATAATTATTTACGAAAGTTGATTCTTGAGGAATACAATTCCTTAATGAACATTTGAATTCGTAAATAATGTTTACTCTATTTAATTTTGTTCTAGGAGGTGAATTATTATTTTTAACTGTAAGGTTACAAGTTTTAAATTTTTTATAATAAATAATTAATCTAATTTTTTTGCTATTATCAACTGGTGCTATGTATTTTTTTATAATGTTATTCATTCGGCATTCATCCTGTTTATAATAATATATATATATATTAGAGGAAAGATGCATGACAGTGGAAAACACTTTCGTGCAACATCTTTCGTCATTTAGTACATCACTGGTCAAAACGTGTTTATGTTGATTCGACTGCGCATGCGCACAAACGAATGTCGCTTTGAATTTAAAATTAGATTTATTTAATGTGTTTTGGGTATATAATCTCGTCAATTCCATTTAGATTCTTTTTCTTTTTATTTCCATTTCTTTCTTACTAAATATCCCACAAAATATCCACCAAGAGTGTTGGAACACTGTTAGATCCTGGACACATTTACTGCGGATGAAGAAGCATTTAATGCACTTTCTAGACATTTTCCCCATTTGTCTTCTCTTTTAATTTGAGTACCATTTTTTTAATGTGAAACTTGCGTCGAGTATCTTTACGGTGAGCAAATAATGTGTTTAATGTGTTTTTATATGTCCGTTTTCCGTTCATATAATGTTTTATTTAAAATTATTAAGGTTTCGCCAATATATTCTTTCTGTCAGTCATTACAGGTGATTGAGTAAATTCCTCCTTCCAGTTTTGCCTTGTTGTTTTGTAATTTTTAAGACTTATTTCTTTAGGCGTGGTTGTTACAAAATTTTATGTTGAGTTTAATTATTTTCAGTTGTAATTGTGCTAGAATTATTAGGTAGAACACTATATTTTTTGATACGTTCATATTGGCAGGAGGCCGTTTTTCTATTTTGGAATATTTTATGAGACTTTGTTTCGCATTGAATATGAAATAGCGTATTGTAGGAGTTTAAATGCGTTTTCAATGCATTTCCCTTCTTCATGTAAATATTAAAGGGATTAAAGGCTGCTAATTCTGAGTTCTCCCCGTTTATTATCCTGGATTTTATTTATTCGTTATGCTATTTCGGAAAAAGATGATCCAAGGTCTGTCGTCCTGCATCTGCCAAAACCGAGAGAATCATTGACCATGCTAATGGATGACGGGCGATTAACTATAAGTCAAGAAGTAAATGCTATTAGTATATCTCGTGAAAGTGGTGGGAATATTCTGCGCAATGAAGTTCGCTGTTACGTCTACTGATACCTGGTGAAAATCACACTACGCTGATCACATCACGCGGAAATCTGACATTGTCTGAGGCAAATCCAACTTGTTTCCATGAACGTTTCCTAACTCCTTATGTGTGTTGGGTTTATCACTTTGAGCCAGAGGCAATCCATGCAGCGAGAACACCTTCTCGCCTGCTCCAAAGAGAGCCAAAATCATTCCATCTTCAGGGATGGTGATGACCTCAGATTTTGGGATGAAAAGGCATTGTGTTTATTGACAATCTTCAAAATGGTCATAACATCACTGGAGAGTACTATACTAATTGGCTGAATCATGTACGGATGATCATCAAGATAAACAACCAGGTTAACTATAGAAGGTGTTTTTTTTTCAATCGTACAATGCTCCAGCAGATAAGTCTTTGGATTCAACGGTTACTATGTGACTGTAAATTTTAATTGGTTCATCACTCTCTCTATTCTCCTGATTTGGCCACATCTGACTATCATCTGTTCCCTAACACGAAAAACACTTGGATATCGCAGTTATAGCAAGATCGTATCTGATGTCGATGACATTGTTTTAGCAACAAGCTGAAATTTATTTCACCAATGCGATCCAAGCACTGTAACATCGATAGAAGAAGTGTGTGAACTGAAAGAGGACAGGAAATTTCTTAATCTATTTTGTGTTCAACACCAAACGCACATAGCTGCACTATTTTTAATGACTTTCTCCTTCATTTGGGTATACTGTATTCCGTCTCCTTCGCTGACTCCTATGTATTTATAGGCTTGTTCTTGTTTAGTTTCCTAATCTTTGTGACAAAATCTCGATGTATGGAGTGTGTATTATTGTCATTATTATTATTATTATTATTATTATTATTATTATTATTATTATTATTATTATTATTATTTCCTTTGATTTCGGGAGTGTATACATTTTTTCCGGGTCACTTTCCACTGACAAAAAACAAAAACAAAAAAAAACATATATTTTACATAGATAAAGCAAAGTGTGGGCTATACTTGTGAGAACAAATTTTTTGTATTTCTTTGAGGCATAGGCTTCCAGAAATCCCTTCAATTAGTCTACTGGTATCTTTTCCAACCAATCCTAGGGCTCCAACTACTACAGAGATTGTTGATATTCCCACATACCACATTTTTGAGATTTTGATTTCAAGGTCCTTGTATTTTGATAGCTTTTTGAATATTTTCAAAGATACATTGCAGTCTGCAGGGGCTGCTATATCAATAAGGAGGCACTTTTTGTTTGTGGTCTTTAATGACAATGTCTGGGTAGTTAGCTTTGATTGTTCTGTCGGTGTGCATTGTGAAGTCCCATAGAATTGTAAAAGGTCCTATCTCCGTAACCGGGTCTGGGTTCGTTCGTAGCAGTTTCTTTC
>OZ038487.1:88925717-88945717 GCA_964036315.1 Acanthosepion esculentum
TGAGAAATATGACCATTTTAATAGATTTTTAAAACATAAATTACAATTACGCTTCTCTGAATTGAAAGCTTGATGACAGATAACAAAAAATAACAGGAATATATATATATATATATATATATATAATATTCTACTTATATATACCTGCCTATATACGTGTGGATACTGGTCAATATCTAGCGTTGATTGTCTGAAGCAGATTGACGTCACTTTCTACGTCATTTTCTTGATCTTAGTGTTCACACTAATATGTACACACGTTATGTATCTATCTGTCTGTGTAAATCTCTATTTGCGCTTCTATCTATCTATCTTTCTCTCCCCCGTCTCTCTCTGTCTCTCTCTCTATCTCTCTCTCTCTCTCTCTCTCTATATATATATATATATATATATATATATATAGATAGATAGATAGATATGTATATATACATGCATATACATATACGTATATATATATATATATGTATGTATGTATGTATGTGTATGTGTGTGTATGTGTGTGTGTGTGCATTTGGATTAGACCAAGTAGGACCTCCTGATCAAATAAATCATGATCAAACCAGTTCATTAAGTTTATTTGGAGGACATGAGTAATATTTTAGCCTTTTATACTCACACATTTACCTTTTATTCGCTAATTATTTTTACTGATAAATTGCTTTTAGACATATTCCGAAATTAAATTCCCCCCTCATCTATTCTATTCAGTTATTGTGAATATTGTCTTGTGCTTCGTCCTAATTACATCAACAAATACTTCTGAAAGAGTGTTGGTCGTAAGAATTCATAAGTAAAAATCTCAATAGTAATTTTAAGTCAATATATATATATATATATATATATATATATATATATATATATATATATATATATATATATATATATATATATATATATATATAGTAATAATATTGTGTGTATTTAGGCAGCATTTTTTCGTTCATACAGGTTTCATTAAATAATATAGACAAGTTGCTTGGAAATCATCCATGTAAACAGAAAAACAAACTATCATCACTTACTCTTCCGTGTATTGCTTAATATATTGTAATGTAATTGTCATCTTTGATAATGGCTTATGTAAGCCGAAAGCTTAGTTTGGATTAAAAATATTTATCAATATTGTGATTTTCTTTCTTCGTTTAATGATAATGTTATTAAGCTTATCAGACGATATGGAAAGAATTTACATAAAATAAATAAACAACACTTGTCTATTTTATTTAATGAAACATATTAATAAATGTGTATGAATGTACATTTAGTTGTGTGTATGTACTTCCATGTTTCTATACATACAATAGTGTGCATACTGATTTATATATATATATATATATGTATATATATATATATATACATACATATATATATATATTTATCTTTGTATATCTATGTAAATGCTGATGTATATGTATGTATATATATATATATATATATATATTTATATATATATATATATATATATATATATATATATATATATATATATATATATATATGTATGTATGTATTTGTGGATATGTCACTGACATTCGTGCTTTCAATTCTAATATACTGGAAACTACATATTAGATGTGCATATTTGTGTTTGTATTTAAATTATACGTTTATATTTGTAATTGTGTGTGTGCATATATATATATATATATATATATATATATACATATATGTGTGTGTGTGTGTGTGTGTGAATGTGTGTGTGTGTGTGTGTGTGTGTGTGTGTGTGTGTGTGTTTGTGTGTGTGTGTGTAATGCAGAGAGAGAGAGAGAGGGTATGTGTGTATGTGTGCCAGGGATATATTTTCATCTAAATTACGGAAATATGAAAGTAACACTGGCATTTCACTAACAAAATTACACAAAACTATCTTGAAATTATAAAGTGTAAATTTATTGTCGTCAATAACGGACTCTAGATGACTTCGGAAACTCCTGCATCTTTTATGGACAGTCTCCTTGATTAAGTTGGTAAGGGCTACCATAAGCCATGCATTCATTTCATCTTTGATATTACAAGGAGTTTTATTGTTATTTCGCTCAACTGCGTCCCACATATAATAATCAAGGAGGTTGCAGTCTGGGGATATAGCTGAGAATATGTAAAGTGTGATGTGGTTGCAGAGATTGTCTGACAGCCATGACTGTGTTCTTTTGCTTGTGTGGCATGGTGCAATGTCCTGCTGTTACTTGTTGTAGGGTCTTCCAGCAGCCATCATCTACACCCAAAACAACACTACCTCGTCAAGGTATTGTTGTAGGCGTTCGTGGTTAGTCTGTGGCCTGGTGAGATGATGGATGGAGGCATAACGTCGCCATAACTAGTGATCACTCCAAAAGATCTTCGTAATCACTATTAGACTTATTCAACTCTTTCCAAATCTTCTGCACTGTCTTCAGATTGATACCCAAACGCTCTGAAATTTTCGTATTGGAGCCTCTGACGCAAATACCAAGCAGAACAGCATGGCGTTTCCAAGTTTCTGGCGGAGTGATTTGTGTGATGGCGCGCTTTTTCTCACTGACGTCCAACTGACACTAATTACACTGTGCAGTCGACAAAACCAAAAGCAAACAATGTGCATGCGCGAAATTAAAAAGATAAGATGGCGAAAAATTTACCCATTGAAATCTCTCTCTCTCTCTCCCCCACATATATATATATATATATATATCGATAGATAGATAGATAGATAGATAGATAGATATAGATATATGTAGATATAGATATATATAGATATAGATATAGTAATGCAAATATACACGCATATAATATAATTTTGTATATTTTCTTTTAAATAATGCTTTTAATATTTATATCATTTTGATTTGGGATTAATATATATTTTAATTATAGAAGGTAATGAATTTAAGAGGTTACCTTTGACTTTTTAACATATAAAAATATTTAACATATAGATTTTTTTAACATGTTTCGAATTTTAAACATATATGAGAGTTCGACGGGAGTATATATATATATATATATATATATATATATATATATATATATATATATATATATATTGGACTCTCCTATCGTGAATTTATGTATGGTAACACTTTATATTAATGAAACATATGGAACATATCTTATACCACTCGGTTCGATCCATGGACTTCCCAGATTTTCTGATCAAAGATAAGACGTTCAAGTTGTCTTTCAATTTGTCTTTGTAGCTTAAGAGTGGACGTCCCACTGAACGCTTGGAGTTTGGTAGTTGTCCATACAGAACTTTTTGGGAAGTCTATGCTTATCCATTTTCACAACATCACCAGCCCATCTAAGTTGATACATTTGCTAGAATGTTTTCAATGCCTGTGATATTCTTACATTTCTTCAGTATTGCACTATTCTCGACCGTGTCATCCCATTTTATATCATAAATGGCACAAAGACAGCGAGGGGGAAAGGCGTCAAATTGATTTATTTCCTTATGGAATAGGGTCCAAGTCTCAACACCATAGAGAAGGGCTAAGAGAACGACTGATCTGTATATATCGATCTTTACTTTGAGAGACACGTCTTTGGTGTTTCATAACCTATTTTTAAGTTTACCGGATGCTGTGCTGGCTTTGGCTATTCTGGATTTGATTTATCTGTCCATTTTTCTATCAGAAGAAACTGCTGATCCAAGATATGTGAACACCTCAACAGTTTTTAATGTCGCACTATCAATGAATACAGAAGGATTTGTGAAAGATGGATTGCCTGGTACTGGCTGGTACATTAGTCTTCTTTATGTTGATAGTGAGTCCAAATGCTTTGCTGTTTCAGAGAAGTTATCAAGGATAATTCGAATGACTTCTAGACTGTGTGCTAATAGAGCGACATTAGCTGCAAAGAGAAGATCACGTACGAGATACCGACCAAGCTTTGATTGTGCCTTAAACAGTTGTATAGACCTCCACTTATTCTGAATTCAACATTGACTCCTTCACTTAAGTCAGAGAACGCTTTTTTTCAAGAAAGGAAAATGGCAAAGAGAAGAGGAGCAAGAACGCAACCTCACTTTGTACAGTTGGAGACAGAAAAAGGTGTCTGATTGCTTATTTCTCGACCTTACAAAAGTTTTCATTCCTTCGTGGAAGGAAGGAATAATATGTTTCTGGAAAACATAATTTTGACAAATCTTTTCAAACAGCATTTCGAGATACAGTATCGAAAGCCTTTGTGAAGTCTATAAAAACAACAAATACATCCTTGTTTTGTTCTCATGCTTTTTTCTGTACCTGCCGGTAACAAAAGCTCATATCCACGGTTCCTCTACCGGATCGAAAACCGCATTGGATCTCTGGTAATGCCGATTCTGAGACAAATTCATTAAGTCTATTCAGGATGATACGAGCAAGGATTTTGCCAGCAACCAAAAGAAGAGATATTCCTCTATAGTTTGTCACATTCACACCTGTTCCCTTTGAACTCATACAAATGGACAATTAAAGCATCCTTATACTGCTGTGGCACTTCTCCATTTTCCCACACAATGTTGAAAAATTCCCAAATTTTGCTTGTCAAAAGATTGGGGCGACATTTGTATATTTCAGGTGGACTTATATCTTTGCCGGGGCTTTTCCATTCGAAAGCTGTTTAAGGGCTATTTTTTACCTCGAGGTTTGAAGGGTTAGCAGAAAGATTTGTACAACAGGTCTCTGAGGAAAGATTGCTTATTGCTTCAGCATTAACAGACGAATCCTGATTTATGACAGTGGAGAAATATTCTGAGCAGCGTTTGATAATGTGGTATTTTTCTGTCAAAAGAGTATTATCTGAAGAAAAGATTCGTGATAAATCACTGGAAATGGGACCAAAAACACCCTTCAAGTTTTGGTAGAATGGTTTGAAGTCACATCTGTCAGCAGCTTCCTGCAAAGCTTTGGCTTTTGCTCTCCACCAGCCCTCTTTCATTTTTAGTTTTGCTTGTGACTTTCCCTTGGCTGATTAAAAGGCCCGTATCTTTGATAGGCATGCTTTGTCTACCATCCAGACCTGATGACATTTACGCATGTTCTCTAGGAGAGATTTAATTTCAGGATCATTTGAATCAAACCATTCTTGATATTTTCACTGAACATACCCGAGTGCTTCTTTTGCCGAGTCAAACAGTATGTTTTGTAAAGCAGACCATAACGATTCAACTACATTACCTACATCAAGTGATGAAATGTTTAGAAAGAGTTTATGTTTCCCCGTCTTTCAGCTTTGTTATGTCTACCTTCATGAGGGTTTTTACTCGATTGTTTATAACAGGCTTCTTCGAATACATTGCTGTATGTGAGGAAAACATTGTGATTTGACCAACATTGACCGATTGCTAGTGATCGCGTCAGGTTTATGTCGTGGCGATCACGACGGCAATGGATGATGTATTCAAAGAGATGGTCGTGCCCTGATCTAGGATGTCGCCATGTAGTTTTGAAACTAGTTGGTTGTTGGAAAATTGTGTTGGTGATTACAAGATTGAATTCACTGGTAAGAGACCACAGCAATTCTCCATTAGAATTTGATTTACAGACGCCATGTTTTCCGATGACTTTACCACAGGAGTGTCTGTCACAGCAATCACGAGCATTGATGACGCCCATGAAATAATGTTTGTCCCAAAATGGCGTCCGCCTTAGAAGTTTACGAAAGTTGCAGTAAAAGGAATCTTTTACCTCCTCAGTTGAGTTCATCGTTGAAACATAACAACTAATTAAAGTGGCATGTTTATTCCTACCGATAGGTAAGCGAAGAGACATTAGACTGTGAGAAAAAAAAACAACTTGAAGTGATTTCAGTCGTGACACAAGACCGTTTTAGTATTTTTTTTATGTCTATTAGGGGCATTGGGATGAAGTAGTACCTTTGTTGCTTGTCTGCTGCACATTATTTTTAAGGGTACCGGCAACATTATTCTTCACCCATCCTCTAAATGTCTCACGTGTTAAAAGCTGGATAAATCACGTGAACAGTAATGTATGCACTGAACTACTAGGCGGATGATGTGCACAAGCTGACAACGGCTGGAAAAGAGATTCAACGACAAATGGCACAGACCGAAGGCGATCCGCATCATGTACATATATATATATATATATATATATATATATATATATATATATATATATATATATATATATATATACATATATATATATATATATATATAAATATATATATATATGTATGTGTGTATGTATATATACTGACGATTGCACTAACAGTAAACAGACTGTCGCCTCGAAGTGTTGACTTCTATGTTCATTTTTATATTTACACACGCTCTATCTCTGATATTGAGCACTTTATCCCATAAATATAGCATACTTTAAGACTAGATTTCTTAATATATATATATATATATATATATATATATATATATATATATGTATGTATGTGTGTATGTATATATACTGACGATTGCACTAACAGGAAACAGACTGTCGCCTCGAAGTGTTGACTTCTATGTTCATTTTTATATTTACACACGCTCTATCTCTGATATTGAGCATTTTATCCCATAAATATAGCATACTTTAAGACTAGATTTCTTTATATTTATATATATATATGTATATATATATACATATATATATATATATATATATATGTATATATATATATATATATATATATATATATGTATGTATATATACATATATATATGTATGTATATGCATGTATGTATACATATATATATAAAGATATATATATATATATATATATATATATATATATATATACAGACAGTGTAACCCGGATATAAGAGACCCGGATATAAGAGAAACACGGATATAAGAGATATTTTCTCTGGTCCCAAATTAGAGCCTGCGTTAATGTATATATAATAGACCAAACCCGGATATAAGAGAAACCCGGATATAAGAGATTTCTTATCCGGTCCCGACAACTCTCTTATATCCGGGTTACACTGTATATATATATATATATATATATATATATATATATATATATATATATATAGATAGATAGATAGATAGATAGATAGATAGATCGATAGATAGATAGATGTTTGTGTGTTATATTTATATATGTTTTTTGTAACATTTATTTCTATGTACAGTGTAACCCGGATATGAGAACCCGGATATAAGAGAAACCCGGATATAAGATAGATTTTCTCTGGTCCCAAATTAGAGCTTGTGTTAATGTATATATAATAGACCAAACCCGGATATAAGATAAACCTGGATATAACAGACTTCTTCTCCGGTCCCGACAACTCTCTTATATCCGGGTTACACTGTATATGTGCGTTCTGTGCACGTGCGCATGAGTGGGTGCGTGTAATAAACATACCCGT
The DNA here is from genome assembly GCA_964036315.1 of Acanthosepion esculentum. Lineage (NCBI taxonomy): Eukaryota > Metazoa > Mollusca > Cephalopoda > Sepiida > Sepiidae > Acanthosepion > Acanthosepion esculentum. Next base: position 88,933,021 of record OZ038487.1, read on the forward strand.
CGTATTCTGAGGGATTAGGACCTAACAATTGATTTTAGTTTAAATAGAATGACGACAAGCACATATTATCGTTACCTGGGAAGTCTTGTATATAAGCAACATTTTTGGAAGAACTGATAACAGAAAAATGATATGTAGAATACCATGGAAACTTCAAAGAGTTCTTGAACTGAGTTCCTTTATTCCAAACTCTTTGACTACCAAAGTTAGAGAGTCAGTCTGGCCTATTAATTAAAGCATAACTGCGTGTGAGGAGAAGAAATTGGTTCATAACTTTCCACCTGTATTTACGTCTCTGTATGTATGAAGATTTGCGTAGACATACAAAGAGACAGAGATAGATAGATAGATAGATAATTGGCAAACTGAGTTATACATTTCAACATACTGAGATAGACAGATAAATCGACAGATATGAACAGAATGAGATAGATAGATAGATAGATAAGCAGGTATTTATTCATATACATCATATTATCTTATGAAATTTATTGAATCAAATTAAAAAAGAGAATGTATGCATAAAGATTCTGCTGTGATTGTCTACCTGCCTTGAAAATCAGCATCTAAAATTCATTTTTTGTCCCACAACAGATATCGCGTAGCTAGATCACCCAGACGAATCGTTCTTCTCAGGATGCGGCCTTTCTTTACATAGTAATGTAGTCATAATATTAAGAAAATATTTTAACAACGTTAATCGATTTCTTTTAGTTCATGAGAAGTTAAAAATGTTTTTATCAGGACTAAAGAGAACAAAACATAAATTCTCACAAGTACAAATACGAAGTTTCATGCTGTTTTCACTTGTTGCTACGAGGCCCATTGTAGAACTGATGTTGAATTTCTAAACACAACGGGGAAACTAATATATCTCAGTTTGAAAAAAAAAAATTGAAGAAAAGTTCGGTTTTCTGCTAAAAGTTTCATAGTATTAAAATGAACTGAAATAACAAATAAATAAATAAATTAAAAACAGATTTCGAAGCAGATTTGAGAAGAACGTTTAAAAAAAATCAAATTTTGTCAGGGTTTTAGGAAAAAATAAAGTTCGAAAAATGAAAAAAAAAAGGAAGAAAATAAATATGAAATCTTAAATCTGAATCAAAAGCGAGACAACATAAAAAAAATGGACGTTTTGCTGAGATTCAAAAAAAAGTAATGTTTGGCTCATAATCTTTCATATGAAAAAATATTTTTTTTAATTACCAAAAATGACTTCTCTTTCACACTGAAAAATCGAATGTCTTCACCTTCACGATTTTCAGTTCAGTTTACTCTCCTCCCCCTTTCCCTTCTGCCTCACTTTGAGACTATCCTCTTATCCAATCAGTTCCACGCAGACATTTTGGTTGGTTATTGATTTCTGCTTTGAAACCAAATCTAATATCCTGCTCAATTTAACGTTAAATTAGACAGAAAAAAAGTATTGCATGACGTAATGGTAAAAAAAGGTGTTTATTTGACGTTATGGTCAGTCACAATTACATTTTATTGGTCTTTAAATCTGATACTAATGACAATCAATGTTTCTGTAATGTTTATTTTTACTCAAACTGTCCCAGACTTCACTGTTTTTGTCAGAGTGCTTCATAAAAATTTCTCTTGGCAATATATATATATATATATATATATATATATATATATATATATATATATATATGTGCACACTTCATTAAAAACGGCTGACAAATGTGCATGAAAGAAGGATTGCTGCCTAAATACACACACACACACACACACACATATATATATATATATATACATATATATATATAGTCAAACCTAATGAGTTACCTATATTTATATTTATATATATATATATATATATATATATATATATATATATATATGAATTATTGTTATTTTTATGATAATGAATTACAATACAAACATTTTACATCGCTAACCAAGAACTTTCATGTTTCAGTACTTAAGATGTTACTTCTTCAGACGATGGTAGACAGCTAAGTATGTATATTTTTTTATTCTGACCTTATGCCCCCTCTAACTTACGAAATGAGGTTAAGATTTGTTTTTTTAATTTTCGTAATAAATCATGTTTATCATTAGTTATATTTTATGTTTAGGTATATATATATATATATATATATATATATATATAGATAGATAGATAGATAGATAGATAGATAGATGTATGTTCTTAACGCGATGTTCCTTACGTAGGCGATCATTGTTTATCAAAATTATGTATTTTTCTTATTATCTGAGAATTGCCATGACTGCTTACGAAATATAGGGAAGTGGCTACCCGTGGCACTGTCCATTATTTTGAATTACGCTAGCTCTCACCCTTTCTATATACAGATTTCCATGTTGTGTACTTAAGTAATACCACTTACACAATGTACATCACTTAGATTTTTGTTCGCATATTTATTGCCATATTCACGAGCTTTCGGCAGTTGTACGCTCCGACCTTCTTCAGGTGATATACTTTGGAATTTCGAACTGAGACCTTTATTTAGTTCACCTGGGTAGATTGTTCTAATTCTACGTGTCATGATATTTGGATACTTCATTTTCACATAATTCCTTTAGTATATCAACACTCCAAGTTCTAGTTCTCTCTGATTTGGTCAGGTATTGAAATCACAAATCTTTCAGTCAAGACACTGAAGAAGGTCGGAGCGTACAACGGCAGAAACGTCGTGAATATTTCTATAAAGACGCTGACAATAGTCCAAACGATGTAAATAGTGTAAATACGGAGTTTGGGGGCTAAATTTGACAGGTGTTTTGATTGGTTTGGAATATCTGTAAACCGTGAACGCTATTGTGAAACCTAATCACTCCCTAATCATTACAGTTTTAGAAGTGTCAAAGGTAACTAAGATGGACGAGTGGAAGCCACCTGAATATTGGAAATGGTTAACATGCATCATGATGTTTTATGGCGGACATTAAAATACTGCAATCAGGATAGCTGCTCAATGCTCTTTTTAACACCGTGACAACAATATGACATAAAATGGAGAGCTGAAACGGGGACTGCGAGACTATGGCAGGCGTTGGTTTTTTCTGTACATCAGAATTCATCCAACAGTTGCAGGATAACATGATGGAAGACCAAGGCAGGTAAATGCGGGCTTTACTACGGGAAATGTGTGTTGGAATTTTCACTATGAAGTTGGCCTTGAATGAAGACCTCCGCTATAAGTCATATAAGAGGTGTAATGTTCAACTGATTACAGAAATGTTCGAGAAAACCAAAGACAAAGAAACTCTTAAACGAAGTGAAAACATCCTGTTAAGTCCAGGAAAATCTGCTTCTTCCTGACGAAAAGAATCTTTGGCAGGACCAGCTGCACAATACCCAGAACAACAGTTGGTTTGCCTGCAATCCGTATGACGTTCCTCATGTCATGAAGAGCAAGATTCCCCAAACTCTGATGGTTTTGTGGTGTGTCTCCAGTGAGGGTGATGTCATGCTATCTCACATCTTTAAACAAGTTCTCAGGCTAAAATCCCGATGTCTATGTGGAGTTGTTGAACACCGAGATAAAGCCTTTGTTAGCAACAATATTCAGAACCCTGCCACACTTCCAAGAAGAATCTGAAGTTTTTGTCGGATAATTTTTACGATTTCAACCGCTCCCTAACTCCCATAATTGTCATCCTATGGATTATTATGTGTGCAGAGTGGCTGAGAAAGGAGCCAGCCGCACTGCCAGTAACACCATAGCCCATCAAATCCAAAGGATTAAGGAGGCGTCTGAGTCTCTTCTAGTGAGAGCCGGAAGGCTGCATTGGCCAGATTTTGGAGTCGGATCGAGGCCATGGTAGATCCTGAGGGCTTCCTCTTCGAGTGTATTGTTTATTATTATTATTATTATTATTATTATTATTATTATTATTATTATTATTATAACCTTTCTATTATTCCAATAAATAGATTGTTGGATTAGAAATTCACTTTGCTTTCCTTTATAAAAATAAACTGTCAAATTTAGCCCGAACACCCTGTAATTAAAATATCTCATGATAGACATATAGATATATATAAATAATACTGTTATAATAGCTTCTTCTTATTCTTATTCTTCTTCTTATTCTTCTTCTGTCTTGCTATTTCATGAGGTGTGCGATCATGGCTCTCCACAACATCATATCTTTTGTAGCTCTTTGTAAAATGAATGTGTTTGCCATCAGTTCAAACTGTGTTCCGTACAAGATCGTCAAATAGGCTGGCCGCTACCCACCCCTTGTCTTTTTTCTCTCATTATGCCATGGGAATGTCAAATTCTACAAGCCCTCCATCCTCATTATGAAAACAGAAATTTCAACTTTCTCTTGCTGATTATGAATGTCGCAAGCCTCTCACTGCTCTATCGCTACTTCCATAAAATGTACCCAGACGAACAATGTTCCTTTGTTCAACCAGTTATATCGGCTAGGACACGCCACGATAGACACATTTTAGGGAACCACGCGCATTCCCTCCGAAATCCATTGGTGAGAAGTTCTACTCGAGAAGCTTCTTCCCGCAAAATACTACTCTATTGAACCGGCTCCCAAGAGGATGTTTTCAAAATCATTCCAATTTTCACCTTTTCAGTGCCTGATATTTTATCATAATTTAACACTTTTTTATTTGCTTTTAACAACATTTTGTTGTTTTATATCTTCCTTAGCTTTTAGAGTAGACATTTTGCTATTCCAATGCGCCTTCGGATTTCGGTGTCACATTTTCAGTCATCTGAATAAACGCTTCTCAGATATTTCTGAACTTACTCGATTTTGACATTTGCTCATTACATTCACTGATATGTAAATACCGTCGGCAAAGCGTGGAAAACCATTTTTTATCATCCAACAATGTGTTAATTAGTAGGACTTGTATCCGGAAGAATCGTTGTTAACCTCAAGAAATTGTTATTGCAGTATTACCTCTCAAAACAACCAAAAATAATTATACTTACAATCAAAACATATATATTTCGGTTTTTAATAAGCCACTGATGAATCAAACCCTCTTTTTGAAACGAAGAAACTGTATAACATGCAGAAAACTGCTAAAACATAGAAACAACGAACTGGATATATTTATACACATCTGTTATATACAGGGTGTCCGAAAATAATGTATACACTCTTTAAATATTAATAGTTAACTATACATTACCGTGATGTGAGAACTTATATGGATGAATATATACAAAACAGATGGATTGGAACTGCATTGAATATACGCTCTTTAGCGCTAGAGGGCGTCGTCAGTGATGTTCTGAATTGGATCATTGGGCAGTTTCGGGTCTTTCAAACATCATACTGACCTCACCAAGTCGACCCCATCAGAGCTGATCGGACTCTGATACGCCCTCTAAAAATGCTTACAGACACTAACTTCTATAATATACCCCGTCATCGCGCATTTGATTGGTAGTTGATCAATAGCCAATCACAATGGTGTGTGCTCTATTTAAGTTGTTTGCGGGGAATTTTTCTCTTTATGAAGATGGACAGTTTAATACTCACCTAGATCACCAGATTTGACACCCTTGTATTTCTTTTTGTGGGGGTTTCCAAAACAAGACAAAGTTTACAGCAGTTTTAACCTGAAACAATTGATGAAATTGGAGTAGCAATTGAAGAAGAATGTGCTCAAATGCCAAAGGAAATGATACTAGACGTTTGTCGGTCTATCTATTCAAGATATAAACAGTGTATTGAACCGAATGGCAACCACTTTGAGCACTCGATGTGAACTCGTCATTATATGAACATTCTGCCATTGTCCCAAGTAGCTTTTATCTTATTAAAGTTAATTTTCTATGTTTTCTTTTTGTATATTTAACTCTAAAATTCTTTAAATGTGTATTCTTTCTCTTGTATTAATCTTATTTACAACAAGTAAGAATACATAAATTGAATAAGTTATAACGATTCAAAGAGTGTATACATTATTTTGGGACATCTATACATACATACATACATATTATATATATATATATATATATATATATATATATATATATATATATATATATATATATATATATGTATGCATGTATGTATATAATCTTTATCTTCAAGCAAAACGATTAAAATAAAAAGAAACAGAAAATAAAAAAAGAAAATGTAACATCGACGAAAGAAAAAAGAAACAAGTGGAAAACTAAAAAGAAGATAAGAAGAGAGAAGAGTAAAAAGTGACAACAACGAAAATAGAAAAGATTTAAAAACGAAAGTGAAATCTAAAAACAAAAAATAGAAAATAATAGAAGAATGTAAGGCGATACGAAATAAAAGAAAAAAGAAAATAAAAGAAAAGAAAAAATAGAGAATTAAAATCGCAGAAAGTTTAATAAAACAAAACACACAAAACAAAGGAAGGAAGAAAAAAATAAAATAAAAATGAATGCAAAGCAAATAGAGAATCGAATAAAAAAATTAAAATAAAGAAAGAGCAATAAAGAAAAGATTATATATCGTATGAAAATAAACTGAACTGTTATGAATAATCTAGAGTAGTCTGCCCTTGCTTTGTTACTCTCCTCTCTGAGAGAGCTATTTCTGTTTACTGGGACTATAAACGGACACAATACGCGAACCTTGTATTCTCAGTGGAATAAACCTTTCTTAAAGCCTACACCTGCGTACTTTTGTCATTACATGAACAAATAAAGAAAACTAGAAAAGAAGGAAAATAAAAAATAAAATGGAAGGAAAAAATCGAGTGTGAAGCAGAAGAAAACAAACGATGATAACATATAAGACAGAAAGGAAAGTAGATATAGATAAAAAAAGACACCGAAAAATAAGAAGGAAAAACTAAGCGAAAATGGAAGAAAGAAAAATGGATCAAAATGCAACATAAAGACAGTCAAGAAAAAATATGAAGATTACGAAGAGAAATGCAAAGAAAATGAAATAGAAAACAGAAAATTAAAATCAAGAAAAAACGATGATATCAAAGAAATTAGAAAGAATGAAAAACCGAATAAAACAAACTTGCAAAGAATGATTCGAGGAAAAAAAGATCGTTACTAAATGAATGAAAAGAAAAAGAAAAAGAAAGAAAATCCGAAAAAAATGTTAAAAAGGAAGAAAAAACGAATGAAAGAGTGAAATAATATTAAACTCTTTTTGAGCGGACATCGGATCAATGTGATGATCAGCACTCATTGTGAGGTTTTAACCAAAATAAACAATTGAAAGATGAAATATAATATACATCAATGTTGCAGAAATAACCTAAAAATGATCAGCGTGAGAATTGCGGCTCTGCGCAATTTTCCGAAATCACCACTTCACATAAGTCTGCACCCACTCGCTTCCGATCATTGGGAACATCATCCGCTCTCCATATTCCTTTTCTTTCCTTCTTGTGGCGGTCGTGGAGTTGGCTGTGAAAGCCCAGCCTACATATGAAGATACATGAGCAGAAGTCAAAGATGAGTGTCGGTTTTAGACACGGCTGGGCGAGTCGGGCCCTCCTGACAGCTCGTCATCTCCTCTCTTTATTCCCTCCCCCAACCTCTTGTGTCGGTGGTAGGGTTGGCTGTGAAGGCCCAGCCTACTGATGAAGGTTCATGAGCAGAAGTCACAGATGAGTGTCGGTGGTAGACGCGGCTGGCGAGTCGGGCCTTCCTGACAGCTCGTCATCTCCTCTCTTTGTTCCCTCCCCCACCCTCTTGTGTCGGTGGTAGAGTTGGCTGTGAAGGCCCAGCCTACTGATGAAGGTTCATGAGCAGAAGTCACAGATGAGTGTCAGTGGTAGACGCGGCTGGCGAGTCGGGCCTTCCTGACAGCTCGTCATCTCCTCTCTTTATTCCCTCCCCCACCCTCTTGTGTCGGTGGTAGAGTTGGCTGTGAAGGCCCAGCCTACTGATGAAGGTTCATGAGCAGAAGTCACAGCTGAGTGTCGGGTGGTAGACGCGGCTGGGCGAGTCGGGCCCTCGTGACAGCTGGTTGCAGATCCTCTTCAAGTTGTTTTGACTCGAATAATTAGGTCCTCCATAGGATAGTCCTAGGACAGGAAGGTCGATTTGCAGCAACCGTTTTCCAGGTCACAGGATCGATGTTGGCCTGTTTGAGAGATGTCTTCACCTGATCCTTGAAATGTCGTTCTGGGCTTCCGCGTAGCCTCTTACTTACTGATTGTGATTTCTCCAAACATGATGATTGTACGTCGAAGTTGAGTGGGATGCATTTCGGACACGTAACTCACCCACCCGAAGCAATGTTGAAATATGGTATTCTCGAGTCTGAGGAGAAATGTCCGAACGAGGATCTCGTTGATTACGGTGCGGTCTTCCTAACTGATGCAAAGACGGAGCTTCGTTTACTGGAACAGCTCCAGCTGTTTGATGACCCGACGATACACAATCCATCTTTCAGAAACGTACAGAAGGGCGGAGAGTACCACAGCTCGGAAGATCAAGATTTTGGATCTTATGGTGATAGGAATTAGGACAAGAAATGTGGGGATTCGTTAACAGCATTAACAGCAGGGTTGGTGTTGCTCAGTGTCTTGGATGTCTTCAACTAATTCTTGAAACGTCGTTTTGGGCCTCTGTATAGCCTCTTGTCACTGGCGAATTCTTCAAACAATATGATACGTGGGAGTCGAGTTAGACACATTCTGGACACCCGACACGCCCGGCGGGGGCGATGTTCAAAGATGGTAGGTTCGATGCTGTAGAAAGACCTCAGAGAGAGGACCTCGTTGTTGGTAATGGAGTCCTCCCAACTGATTCGAAGGATTCTTCAGAGCTTAGTTTGCTTGAACCACTCCAGACGTTTGATATCCCGACCACAGAAAGTTCAGGCCTCGAAAGAGTACAGAAGAGTGAAGAGGACTACAGACTGAGAGAGCATGATTTTGAGTTTTATGGTGAGGCCGTGATTGCCTAAGACCCGATGGGAGAGCTTTCCGTATGCAATATGAAACTCTCTGATTCTTTTGTCAAGATCTCTCTCATGGGTGACATTATTCAAGAGTAAAGGTAGGGAAATTAATCGATGACCTCCACTCGTTGTCCGTCGATGTTGATGCTGACGCCCGCTGTCTCTTGTCCCGGGGCCGCCTGGATGACGATCTGTCTTTTTTATATTGACCAGCATTCCGAATGGTTTGTAGACCTCATTATACAGGTTTGCCGTTCCCTGGGTGTTAATCATAGTCATATTGCCTCCAGTATAAATAAATCCTCGCATACGGGTGTTGGTATTCTTTATGCGAGAATGTAGTCAGGCGAGGTTGAAAAAACATAAAAACCAAAAATGAAATCGTTTGTAATGAATTATGCGCAGATAATCAATCAGTACCTCAAATAAACCATCTTGTTTACTTTTACTTTGCTTATTCCCTCCCACCACTTAACACGGCTTAAATGTCTGCAAATAATATCGTTCCATTTTCTGCGTCTGTCATTCTATAAGCGTTTATCGCTTTAAATGAGATGCGGGAACCAATTCTTTGAATTATGATGAGAATTGTATAATCCTCTTTTTTATCTTCATTTCCAGACGATAAAACTGGAAGTGACTTATTAAAGTAAAATTTGAAAGACAACTGGATGGAACATATATAAATCTACTTAGAAAACCGAATAGAACATCATATGGACGATCTCATGCAGCTCTTGACACAATTTACGGATACCTGAGACTAATCTCTCTTAAGCTCAAACAGAAACGATTACAGTTTGCTAGCCACTGCCACCGAGTGGACAGGTAAGTCGTCTCATCCCTACTTCTATTGCATCATTATGGAATTGTCCTCTCACGAAAATTGACTTTCCCAGACACCACAATTCGTGACTCAGTGTTGGATATTTGGGATCTGGGGGCAGCAACGCAAGACCGAACAGTGTGTAAAGGGATTGTCAATGCAGTTCCCACCAACCATAGTAAGGTTGAAGAATGATGATGATGATGATGATGATGATGATGATGATGATGATGATGATGATGATGATGATGATTTCAATAAAGATCATTTTATTAGTCAAATAAAAAATGAATAGTTAATTAACGATAAAATGATAATAATTAAATAAAGACAAAACAAAGCGCCATTATTCCACAAAACAAAACAAAAACAGGTACTAACTTTAGGTTTCCGATATAATTTTTATCAAAATATTAATGCGAAGGATATATATATAAATATATATATATATATATATATATATATATATATATATATATATATATATATATATATATATATATATATACTTTATTCCATTACATGAATATAACTCGACGAAACATTAAATGAGAGCGATGATCTTACTTCTTCTCTTGTTACCCTGTTTTGTAATAGTGGATTTCCGTAGCTCGAATTTGCAAGGCACACTTTGCCTTAAAGTCGTCTACCTGAAGGAAAAAAGAATTAGATTTCAATTCTTGTAAGATAACAGATGTTCTTCAGTAAGATTTCTCCAAATGATTCTTTGTTTAGAAAAGTTCTAACCATATTATATGATTCTGAGTATTTCTCTTTCTTGAGAAATACTCAGAATCATATAATATGGTTAGAACTAAAATATATAAATAAAGAAATGTAGTTTATATATATTTCTTTAGTTTATATATATATTTCTTAATACATATATATATATAGATATAGATATAGATATATATTAAGAAATGTAGTTATATATATATATATATATATATATATATATATATATATATATATATATATATATATATATATATAAAGAAATGTAGTTTTAAGGTGTGCTATATTTATGGGATAAAGCGTAAGAAAATATGAATATAAAAGTGAGCATTGAAGTCGATACTCAGATGCGACAGGCTGTATCTTGCTAGACACAATCGTCAGGCCGTATGTATGACAAAGTTGAAATTTTTCTTGTGACATGTTCCATCTTTTAGGACTTTATCTGACTAAACTCAAGCTACACCGCCTTAAATAAAGTTTAAAAATTTGTTTCTACCGGAAATCAACCAACAAAAGATGATCTGCGAAATTTATATTCTAATCATAAAAATAATTAACTCCCGTATGATAATCGGATTCTACTTAAGAGCACACAGAATTTGCAGCCCTCAGTATTTACCTGAAGAGGAGAAATACATTGGAAACACTTTCAATCTTTTTTCTGAACGATAATCTGTTATATTCAATGCGAAACCAAAGGCGGATATTATATTCCATATTAGAAACATGGACCGTCTTAACAAATCCAATGAATAAAAAAACTATATTGTCCTAACAACTAACTCTATCACATGAAAATAATTTATCTAAACTCAACATGAAATTTCTTACTACTACATCTAAAACAATAAAAGACTTACTCAATGCTAAACAATAAAATAAGCTAAAACATGAACGAAAATTTACTCGATCGTCTGTATTATTTGTCACAAAAGTTATACCGGAGAAACTTCAAGGGATCTACACAGAAGACTATATGAACACAAAAGGTATTTTTTTACAAAACAATGAATCAAATGTATCGATTGCTCGCCGTAACGAGAATGATCACCATTTTGACATAAAAAACGCTACTCTGATCAAAGGAGAAAACAATACATTATGACGAAAAATATCTAGACAGTTTATTTCCACAGTGAATTTGCGCCGTCTTTCTTGTGGGCATATAATCTATTATCACGGTGTGGGATATCTAACAACAAAAGTGATGGAAAAAAAGAAAAAGAATGTAAACGAAATCGGTTACATAAAAAAATAGTCACACAATCATGAGAAAATTAGTCCGATGAAGTGCTAAGGACGAAACGCCTAACAAGAAAACATTTTCCACTTAGTCATCTCTCTCTCTCCCTCAAACTCTATCTGTCCCTCTCTCTCTCTCTCTCTCTCTATCTCTCTCTCTCTCTCTCTCTCTCTCTCTCTATATATATATATATATATATATATATATATATATATATATATATATATATATATATATATATATATATGATAGAAATTGTAAGGAGGATTTGATAATTATAATTAAGTAATTCATTGAGTCTGAAAGAAACCTCAACAGAATGCAGAAAGCACTGGACGCCCGTTTCGTCCTATATACTTCAGTTGAGTTCCACCGCAGAATATGTTAGCGAGCGGCGCTATATTGAGTCTGATTTGCTATCTCTTCGTCACCGAGGCCCGTTGGAACAGTTGGTATGGTGTTTGCTTGACAACCTAACTGTCAGGGTTTCAATTCTCGGTAGTGGATGCGCACTGATTTGATGAGTCCCAAATATAGGACGATACGGCCGTCGCAGAGCTTTCTGCATTCTGTTGAGGTTTCTTTCAGACTCAATGGATTACGTAATTATATATATATATATATGTCTGTGTGTGTATGTACGTTCGTTTCGCAAAAAGCAATAGTAACACAATGCAGAATACGAGCTAATGAAGAAGAGTCGCTGATATCCAACAGACGCCAACGTCTTGTTGTTTTGCCAGTTTAGTGAAATAATTGCACCCTGAAGATGACAATTTGAAAGTACTAGGCTCGTCAACTCCACCTGACAACAACTCAAGAAACAGAATGACATATATAGATAGATAGAAGCAGAATGACATAGATATCGATATGCTGAAATAGATAGAAACAGAATTAAATAGATAAATGGAAACAAAGTGACATAGATAGATAGATAGAATATATACGTCATCATTCTAAATACTAGAGTTCGTAGACTGTGATAATTTTGGGAACTGCGTGGTGTAATG
>OZ038487.1:88948217-88955717 GCA_964036315.1 Acanthosepion esculentum
ATATTAAACAAAAACAATTATAATCTCTCTCTCTCTCTCTCTCTCTCTCTCTCTCTCTCTATATATATATATATATATATATATATATATATATATATATATATATATATATACACAATTATTTATTCGAAAATTATGAGATATATATGTTATAAAATGACTTCAAAAATAGATATTTTTTAACACTTCTGGTGTCTTATCAATTGATGGTGGTGAATGTAGAATTCTACATTCAACACCATCACTTGATAAGACACCATCACTTGACCAGACGTGTTGAAACAAAATGGTTATTTTTGTAGTGATTTTATAACATATTTATGTTATAATTTTCGACTAAATAGTTGTATTTGCCCTACTCTGTATTGAGCACTCTTTTAAGAATAGTATTTGTTGGGTACTGGAATTTATTCCGTATACACCAATCCTATACTTGGATATATATATATATAAATATATATATATATATATATATATATATATATATATATATATATATATATATATATATATATATATATATTTATATATATATATTGAAAATGATTACATATTCATGTTATAACAAAAATAACCATTTTGTTTCAACATTTCTGATGTCTTATATAGTGATGATGTTGATTGTTGATTGATTTTGTGGTGATGTCATAACATGCATATGTTATAATTTTGAATAAATATTATTTGCTCTACTCTGTATTGGGCACTCTTTTAAGAATAGTATTTTTGGTTACCAGAATTGAATTCCATCTGTACAATCCCTGTACTTGGGTACACACACACACACACACACACACACACACACACACACACACACACACACACACATACACACACACATACATACACATACATACATCCATATACATACATATATATATATATATATATATATATATATATATATATATATATATATATATATATATGGGTATATTATCTCTATCTTTATTTTAATCCACTCAAATTCAAGGATCAATTTCTTAATGTTGCTATTAAACTCATTAAGGAAGAAGCCGTAGTTACTTTCATTACTTGAAACGTTATTTTTTCGTGGATAATCGTATTTTAAATAGGTGACCGCTTTTTATATGTGTATTAAATGTGTTATTTTTCCTTTTTTATAATGTACTGTCTTATAATTTCCCATTTAATCTGTCATCAGTACTCTGTGCGTGTGTGTGTTTTTCTCTTTGATTATCCTTTTCAGTTTTAGAAGTATCTAGTCGATGCATAAAACTTTTCTTGGATAGACTTGATTTCATCAACTTGAACTTATAAACGAATCGTGAGCATGAATACTTTCCTATTTGAAGCATGTCTTGCTCAACACACTATAGCTTTCCTTTCATCTTTTATCATGATATCAATGAGGAACGTCATGCATTTGTCGATTACTTTCTTGTCGTTCGCCGCCATATCTTTTCTGCTCTGACAGCTTACAAATCCTAAGATTTGAAAGATGACTTTTTGACGGTGGCCTCCTAGCGTTAATTTAAACTGACTATTAATTTGGCTTAAAGAACAGATTTTCGTGGTAAATTGTAAATATCCTAAATATGTTTCATTGAAACTTTCACTGTCCAACTTTAAAATGCATACGACGTCTGTTAAATATGGATATCCAATAAAAACAATGTGTAAGATAAAGATCATTTGCATTAATAAATAACAAATACATTACCTATTTAGACACACATACACACACACACACACATACATACACACACACACACATATATGTGTATATATATATATATATATATATATATATATATATATATATATATATATATATATATATATATATATATATATATATATATATATATATATATATATATATATATGTAAATACTTTTAAAGTTACAAAATATAATTAAGAAATGAAAGTGTGTAGCTTAATATTATATGACATTTTTAAAAACGAAGCAACCGGTTTCGTCCCCGCATTTCAGGCCTCAGCGGGAGATTTAACTTAGAGTAAAATAACAGGAAAATGTGTAATGAAGAGGAGAAAAAAATAAACGCAAGGAGCTAGAGGCAAATAACAACGAAAACCGGAAACTAAGAAAAAAACAATGATAAATGCATACAAAACAGAAAAATCTAAAATTATAAGCGATCAATTGCTGAACCCTCTGATAAATGGACGGACCAGTCCGTCTATGAGATTCTGCAGTCGGAATGCTAAAGGTAACATCAATCAGCTAAGTGACAAAGCTACCACTGATATATATATATATATATATATATATATATATATATATATATATATATATATATATATATATATATATATATATATATATATATATATTAGGTTGACTAATCTCTGGCAACTAATCTGATCTAAATCTAACAAAGCAATGGGGTAAAATCTGGCGGGTCATATTCGGTACATAAAATAACAAACAATTCCAAACAAGTAATGTTCCATTATCACCGAACAGGCCCGGAATTTTCGTCTATCGCAATGAACGGTGATCTCTTAAGCAGACGCCTTGTCTTGAACACCTATTCCACCCAGGCTTATATACCATACAACTCTAAAGATAGGTTAGTTGCCTGTAATACTGTAGTAATTACTTGACTCCTACAGTAATCCTCCAACTTTACACTTGTCAGACCGGACCGAAAATGGTATACTGCTGCCTTATTTGGGCTCGAACAGCCTCGCCTTCATTTTCTAGTATTGATATAGTCCAATGCATCAAAGAAACTTTATACACGTTTGTGTGTATGTATCGCTGTCTCTGTGTGCGTGTCTGTGTCTGTGTGTGTATATTTTAGTATATATATATATATATATATATATATATATATATATATATATATATATATATATATATATATATATATATATATATATATATATATCCATCCATGTAAGATGAGAACGAATAAAAAACAATTACAACGTTCGTGAGATTTCATCTAAAAGACGGTTCAGTATAAATTAGTACAATATTATTTATTTTAGGATATTACACAGTAAACATATCAAAATAGCTACACAGTTGCAATTGTGTTTCGATGTGTATCAATGCATCTCTTCAAGCGACTGTAAGTTCCTGGCGAGCAGATTTCAGCGAAGTTGCAAAAATTAAAAATCATTATTTTTTTTATAAATGGAGCATGACTCGTAGACTGGCAGCTAACGGCATATATATATATATATATATATATATATATATATATATATATATATATATATATATATATATATATATATATATATATATATTGAAATTAAAAGAAAGAACACTAACATATATAATCCGGTGTTTTTATTGAAATTTTTATTTATACAAAACAGTGCTCAATGTAAATTTACAGAACATAAATATTATAAATTAACTGATTTAAAATATGTTTTCTTTGCTACACAGAAATTACCACGTTCAAAAACCGAAACGAGAATGTTCAAATTAAATTATATAATTAAATTAAAAGCATTACTTATGTTTCATCTTCAAGCGAATTTTGGATTAACTTATTTTTAAATTTAATGAGTATTAAACGCATGTACAATTCATAATTTTTTGTTTCCAAGGATAGAGAGAAATCCAAATATTTAGACAGAGGAGGTAGCGTGTTCATTTTTATTAACTATTATTGTATCAATTATGAGTTACGTTAAAAAAAGAGGTTAAGTCTACGTATGGTAATATGGCTACGTAATGGGTGCATTTTTCAACGAATTTTGACATCCGTTCAAAGCATATCGTCTGGTTTTCTTTATCAACGAGAAAAGTTTATCTGGATTTTTTTCTGTTGAATTATTACTTGTGTATATGAAGATTTTTTCTAAAAGTGGTGTTTGGGTTAGAATACGTTATATTGAACTACGATTTTAATATATTACTAATACTCTTAATTACTAATAGACTATATTTCTTTTTAAATCAAATATATGTAATAGAATTATTTAAATTATTTTTAAAAAATATTATTACATATGAAATATAAGTATGTATATTACCAGCTCCCGTTTTTTTTAATTATTTCATTTTATTTTTAAATTTTATTTTATTTTTAAATGTTACTGTAGGAAATTTTTGACAATGTCGGCAAAGAATAGCTACTTCATTTCTTTGATTCAGTAAACTTTTATTTTTTATAAACTTAATAATGTATAGTTTCTCGTGTATGCACAAAGGACATCGGTCATTTAATGACCTACATATTCTAGCTTTTTTATTAATTTCCATTTTACTGTAGGTGTTTTATTGGTTTCTTTTAAGTGTCAAAATATATATATATATATATACTGATAAATGCAGATACGAAAAATTTTTTTTACTGATTGTTACTTAAAAAACGAAAATTCTAAACGTACGAGAATAAAACAAAGTAAATAATAAAATGAATAAACAAATACAAATAAAATGAATAATTTGAAACAATTAAATAATCTAAGTATATGATAAAGAACTTAACAAACCACATACGCAAAGATAAACACAAGAAGACTTAGTAATACAAATTAACAATAAAATAATCAATAATGAGCAAAAAAGTTATTTAAGAACACTATAAATATCCCCTTAACTACATTCGGATTCGCAAATATTCCAACTTAGTAGCTCCTAGCATAATTCGAAACACAACCTTTACTGCCCACCAAAACGACCATTGGAATAATACAATAGATTACCCACAATGCAATACAATAGACTACCAACACTGCTGGACTTACCTGTATATAAATAGTCAAGCGAAAACACAATACACATGGACTGACGATTGGGCTTACCATGAAACAAATTGTCGCCTCTCGGTGTTGATTTCATTGTCAGATATATATATATATATATATATATATATATATATATATATATATATATATATATATATATATATTCTGAAAGATGCCATTTAAGCAAGCTTTCTTATATGATACTGTTTTTGAATAATAAATTATAAATGTTCTTCTGTTAAAAATAGAAATGAAAGAATGCATTTAAATTATTTCCTTATGATTTTTTTTCCAAAGATAAAAATTCTGTATAATTTGAAAAATAAGTATGTGCCTTTTAAGAAGATTGTGCCATAGATGAGAGGGTTGTTCGTAAGTGCTTCACTAGCTTTAGAAGTTGAAATTCTGAAATGGAAGCCCTAAAAATGCCAGCAGACCTGTCGTCTTGATGATTAACTCGATTTCTTTTTTTTAATAATCCATATCATTTGACACGCAATATTGCAAAGATACACCACATATTTTTTGTAAGGCATGTGAAAAAATTTGGATACGTCAATCGGTACGATGTTTGATTCAGTTTTAACGAAATTAAAAATAACGGACCGAATAATTAATGGACTAATTCTATGACACACGTAAAAAAACGATCAATTAAAAAAAACTATTACCGGCGTTGAAAAATACAATGTGAAAATCTCGCGTAGAAAAAGAAATAGGTCGTTTTTAACCATTGCCAAAGACAGGCTGCAACCGAAAACACTTTCACCAAGAGACAAATGAAATGTAGCCTCATATAATGGAAACGGAGTATACTAAATTTTCAGATTCTTAATTATCTTTCATGACACATACAGCTTGATATGCCGCTAAAAAAATCAAACCATGTATCTTTCAGAAGTACCAAGAATATCAAAATCATGCAGAAAATGTATTTCTTGCTCATTGTAATGCCGGCCATATTAGTGAAGATTTTTCCTATGGTTTAATTTTTAGAAAGAAACCTTATGTAAATACGCGAGACAATTCACACCAGTTCCCATGTCTGTGATATCCATGATGTCATGCCACCTAAAAAAAATGAGGTTAAACTCCACCGACCCTAAAGAGCAGGCTGCTCAATCAATGACCCAAAGGATTGGCCGTAAGACTTTCAGCAGGACTGCTGCTTGCCACATGTCCAAGATTTGCAAGCTGTGAATCTTTGCAATTATGTCACAACCAACATAGGATCTTTTGATTTTGATTTCCTGTTTCATCTGTAGAATTATCAATAAGACCAACCAGTGACCACATAATACAATAGCGGCCACCGGGAAATTGATGGCCAACATAAAAAAGAAACACTATTTCCGTATGTGAGATTTAGGCCATGTCATCCTTCAGGATGAGGTCAGAGTTATTGATGAAACTGTTTCTGTTCTTATAGTTGGATTGTTTTTTCTTAATTTAAAATGCGTATATTTTACAATAGTGTACGTTTTATCGAATACCTTGTATTCTTCATTAGTTATCTCAATTACTTTTCTCTTGCTACTTTTGACAATACAATCTCACAAAGGACATAATAATTCACAAAAAACATTATTTTTATATAGTTTAGATGTTATAGATATTTAAGCAACATAATACAAACAAATATCAAAAATAATTTCCTAAACCATGTTGTTAATGAAGAAATTGAATTCGCTTTAAATTGTTTTTAAATAATATAAGCAACCAACTTGATATAAACAAAAATAAAGACCTAATTGTTTTATTATAGCCACATCCATAGTAATTATGAACTAGACGAAAAGGCTATTAAAATTATAATCTGCAGTCATATAGAAGTTATACATCTTTAAAAATACCTTAGATGTATCATTTATTTTCGAAAATTAAAAACGTCTATAAATTTTAGAAATAACTCATCACCTCAAAAGTCTAAACAATCTAGAAATAATATAATTTATGAATTGTTATGTCCTTTACGAGATTGTATGTCCAAAACTAACAATCAACAAACAGCATTAAATTTTTACACCGCCCACACATTCTCGTAAGTTAATCTGTTATTTGTCAAGAATTGTTGCAACTCGCACACATATAGATGAACATATGACAAATAAACAAAATAATATCCACATTAGACACATGTTCTTGCATAACATAAACATTTTATATATGGAACAGTGTAAGTAAATACTCCAGATTCTGGAGGCTGTTGTAATAAAATAGAAGCAGAAAATATTGAAGTATCTTTCTCCACAGTGTGCCATATAGTAAAGTGTGTTTAATATAAAAACACACACACACGCAAAAATTGAAGTATGACCGTTTAAATGACGCCATCTTCAGTGATTCGAAATTGTTTCCATCAAAAGTGAGAACGCCGGAATTTTTTTAAAAATACAGTTGACCCGTTGGAATAAGGCAGAAGGTCGGGAAAAGAAAGAAATGTAACGTCTGAAATAGTCATTACAATTTAGCTAAATTAATAATAAAAGACGGATTGATTCATGTGCATGAATGTACGTGCGTATGCCCGTGCGTGTGTATCTGTTTGTGTGTGTGTGTGTGTGTGTGTGTGTGTGTGTGTGTGTGTGTGTGTGTGTGTGTGTGTGTGTACTAAAATGTAATTTTTTATGCATGCTATACTTATCGGTAAAAGGGATCAGTGTATAGTGTGTGTTAATCTAAAAGTGAATACAGAGGTTAACGACGTTTGGCAATAGTTTGTTTAATGTCTGGTAACATTCTTCAGGCCATGAGTATTGTGTGATAGCTCGAATATAAGCTGGTCAATGAATTCTTGA
>OZ038487.1:88960717-88963217 GCA_964036315.1 Acanthosepion esculentum
TATATATATATATATATATATATATATATATGAAAACATAAAAGAACTTATGGTCATAAAAGAGCGTCAATTATTTAAAATACGGAATCAAGTAATCATTAAAAATAAAACGTGTGTTCTTAGTTAAATTTAATCGGACATCACCCGAAATAAACATATCGTAAACAGATTGTAAATATTCAGATGCGGTTATATCCCTTTGGTGGAGATAAGTCACGTGTGACACGTGAAAACCGCTTAATGATGTTACTCCATACAGTATAAAAAGCGGCAGTCAAATACATTTCATTTTACATCAGTCAAAGAGACAGTTTTTTTTTTGGCCCGGGCTTGAATATATCTTTTCCATATATAGAAAGCAACTCCATGTCGCATTCCTCAATTTCGTAAAAGAGTAAAATTCGATGTTTCCAGTTCGGGCTTTATGCCCTCGGATGGGACATAAATGAATCCAACCCTGTGTAGATATATGAGACATATCATTATTATATATATATATATATATATAATTTTGTGTATGTCTAAGTAATATAATAATATCTGATAAAAAAATAAAAACATGTTTGCCATTCTTTTCCTCTTCAGCCATTCCGTTCCATCCGTGATGAACAGTATTATGATATCACGGGTATAATAATGGCCATGTCGGGGGAAATATAAATTGGATAATAACTCTTTTCACCATGGCTCTTTCCCGCTGCAATATTAACAAAAATGCATAAAATGTGTACTCAGATGAGACCCATTATATCTGGAATAAGTAGCGTCCCGCATAGACTAGCCTCCACATTTGCCAAACTTTTAACCCCCATTTCTTGGCACAATTACTTCCTTGCATATGAAATTGTTTTTAAATGTTTAATTTAAAAACGAAAACATTGGCGTAAATTCAAAATATATGACGAGTTTAGATATAAAATGTCCCCGGAAATAAATGTCTAAATTTACTAAATACATATTTAACAAAACAAAAATATTTTTTTCTGTCCTTACACATGCAAATGTTATATATATATATATATATACATATATATTATCATTTTTTTTATAATCTTTGATAACAGTTTTTATAGACAAAATATTGTTTTTTCGATCGTGTTTACTTTTGGCTTCGTTTTGGCTTTATTTTTAGAATTTCTAAAAAGTTGTCTAATCAAAAAAGTTTCACCAACGGATCGTTCTTATTTAGTTACATTACATAAATTATTCTCTATTAATATATCGATAACATAGCATTACAAGAGCTTGTTAAACTTTAAAAAATTGAACCCTGCCGACACTTGAGTTTGAACATAGATCGCCAGTAAGTAAACACAGGCGATCCCATTATTGAATTAAGCAGACCACGGTACCATAGAGGAAAGGCATATGTGAGGGGTAATGTGTGTCTAATTGATCGCTATTTCTACCCTGTCCTCTATTACTATACGGGTCGCTATTCTCTATACCATTCACTATATTATTTCTCTTTTCGGATCACTAATACATATTACTATTCGGTCGAGTAACATCGAGCAAGTACTATTTGTGCAAGTGTTATTCGAATGCGTCTGACACCAGTATTGTTTAACTGCGATTACAAAGTCTCTACTACAGCGAGCATAACGAAAGTGACAACGAATATTCGTTGACATTACAGAAATGGCAACTGGTGTTCGTTGACATCACAAAAAAAAAACGCAATAGATGTTATCTTTGAATCCGAGACAAGCTGTAATTTACCTTTTCTTTATATCATGCTACATAGAATTAAATGTCAGCACTGTAGTAGAATAAAATATGGAATAACTATAAGATTCTACTTAGAGCACTAATAAAGTTCAGCCCCCAATATATACCTGTCGAAGAAATATGCATATAAACATATTTGATTTTATTATTATTTCATTGACAACGAGAAGAGAAAGGCATACAACATATACAATGGCAAGGAAGAGCTACAGCAATAATAAACTAGATAAAAACATACATACATATAACACTACATACATTAAAATACTACCTGCTAAATCTTTAACATCTATTCAAAACAAACAATTTATCCAATGTTAACAAATTCAAAATGATTACAAACACATCGATAGCTTTTATGGATATGATCAGAACCAAAAATATATATAAAAGTAATAATCCTGCAGCAGATGTATAGAAATAAATTGTCACAATGTTCTTGACACTACATTGGTGAAAGTATCTATGAACACAATAAGTATCCTATACACAACAATTTATCAAATACAATAGTCATATACAGAAGTAAATTCAATCTTAACGTCGATTTAAAAAATGGCAGTCTCATTAAACGAGGAAGTAACTTATTTAAACGGAAAATTTTTCAGTGTGTCGGTATCATATTTTACTAAAATAGAAATAAACACCGCGCATTTTTTTCAATTATTTCCTTTCCTGAAGGAAATCCCCCTTTCACTAGCCAACATATATGACTATAGAAAATGGAAATAATAAACGTAAATGGTTAAAGTCATAACCTTCTATAATT
>OZ038487.1:88965717-88980717 GCA_964036315.1 Acanthosepion esculentum
TCTATCTCAGTCTGTTCAAACCTATATATGTATCTATCTATGTCTGTATCTTCATCTCTCTTTCTCTCTCTCTCTCTCTCTCTCTCTCTCTCTCTCTCTCTCTCTATCCAAATTTATTTCACATATATATATACATATTTATAAAGTCAGAAAGAAAAATAAGAATTATATATATATAAATATATATATGTATATATATATATATATATATATATATATATATATATATATATATATATATATAATTCATCGTTTTTATTCCTGACTTTCTATTTGTTTTTTTCTTTCTCTGTCTGTCTGTCTGTCTGTCTATATATCTATCTACCTATCTCAATCTCTTTAAACCTATCGTTGTATCTGTCTATATCAGTATGGTCATATGTATATATTTCTCTCTCCCCCTCTCTGTCTATCTCTCTATTTTTCTTTTCCTATCTTTCTAATATAATTATTTTATCTTTCTTATTACTATATGTCTATCTATCAATCTGTCGCAGTTTTTTTCAATATTGCATCAACAAACAACAGAAATATACGATTTATATAATAAAACCTTCAATGTGTTTTCATTTATTTCATAGTTTTTTTGTTTTGTTTTTTTTCTTGGTTTTTTTTTTTGTCGAAAAAATAAAAGTCTCGAGACAAATGAGATGCATCTCTACCAACGAATGAAGAGATGACGTTGGACGAATCGCGCGGGAAACATCAGTCAATGGAGGTCGAAAAAACTGCTCAATAAATATTAAGGGACAGGTATTTTAATGCTACTGCTTGAACTCGCCTTTCCAACTTCCAATTCAGAGCTGCTGTCAAATTACAACTCACAAATATGTAAACTCACAGTACCAGATATTCTCAAACGGTCAGACAGTTAAAAACACTGAGCAGAAGCGGTGATCGTACGGGAACCGGTGATTCAACGTGATATGGCCGTATGCTGATAAAAGAAAGATGGACGATTGGAAAGATCCTTAGAGGAAACGAAAAAAAGAGAAGAGATGAGAAAAGAGAATAAATGATTAGAAGACAATGTGTCTAGGTTAGTTTAGATTAGGTTACACTCCTCCTCTTCCCCCTCTTTCTTCTTCTTCTTCTTCTTCTTCTTATTATTATTATTATTATTATTATTATTATTATTATTATTATTATTATTACTACTACTGCTACTACCCGGGGTGGTAGCACCTGTTAGGGGTCTCAGCTATGGGTAAATAGTTCACTCCTAAACTGGGGTAAAAACACTATGAAAGTGGAAAAGTAGGTTTAATGCCAGAAATACATTTTAAAATTTATTACCAGCAATAAATATTTGAAGAAAAAAAACTATTACCAGCAATACATTTCTGAAAAAATATTACGTACAACGTTTTTAAAAAATAAATGTTAGTAGCAATACATTTTTGAAAAAAATGTTACTATCCATACATTTTTGAAGGAGAAATATTACCAGCAATAGATTTTTGACCAAACAAAATATTACCAACAATAAAAATTTTGTCGGCAATAAATGACCCTTGAAGTTGATATGCCGTAAATCAAACCAAACCAAACCAAACTAAACCATCGCTATGAATTTATTTCAAACTCAAAATTTTGTTGGCATTAAATGACCCTTGAGGCTGATATGCCGTAAATTAAACCAAACTAAACTATCGCTATGAATCTATTTCAAACTCAAAATTTTGTTGGCATTAAATGACCCTTGAAGCTGATATGCCGTAAATCAAACCAAACCAAACCAAACTAAACTATCGCTATGAATCTATTTCAAACTCAAAATTTTGTTGGCATTAAATGACCCCCTGAGGTTGATATGCCATAGAACAAAACAACCAACCAACCTCTGATCAGGAGGTTTTGAGGAGCGTGGAACCAACTATTAATTGATGGTGTTCCCAGGTCAACCCTGACCCAGAGTAGCAGTACCTGTTAGGCTCCCATCTATGGGCAAATGGGTAACCCCATAAACCGGGGTCAAAACACTATGAAAGTGTAAAAATTCTTTTAATACCAGAAATACGTTAAAAAAAATATTACTAGTAATAAATGTTTGAGAAAAGAAGTATTACCAGTATTAGTATTACATTTTAAAAAATACCAGCAATATAATTTTGAAAAAAAAAACAAATTACTAGATATACATATTTGAAGGAAAAATATTACCAGAAATAGATTTTTTAGAGAAAAAAATATTATAGAATAGACTTTTTGTTGGAAAAATATTACCAGAAATAGATTTTTTAGAGATAAAAATATTATAGAATAGACTTTTTGTTGGAAAAATATTACCAGAAATAGATTTTTTAGAGAAAAAATATTATAGAATAGACTTTTTGTGGGAAAAATATTACCAGAAATAGATTTTTTAGAGAAAAAATATTATAGAATAGATTTTTGTGGGAAAAATATTACCAGAAATAGATTTTTTAGAGAAAAAATATTATAGAATAGACTTTTTGTGGGAAAAATATTACCAGAAATAGTTTTTTGAAAAAAAATTATTACCAGCAATAAAAATTTTGTCGTCATTAAATAACACATTGGGGTTTATATGCCGTAAAATAAATACCAGCTGTACAGTTTTTGAAAAAAAAAAATTACCAGCGAAGGAAAATTCTTACCAGAAATAGATTTTTGAAAGAAAAAATATTACCAAAAATAGATTTTTGGAAAAAAAATAAATATTACCAACAATGAAAATTTTGTCAGCATTAAATAACCCATTGAGGTTGATATGCCGTAAACCAAACCAAACCAAATTCTTCTTATTCTTCTATGTACCGTGTCGCTCCACAATTTCCTGTCCTTTGTAGATATTTTTTCATTTTTTTTTTAATCGGATTAACTCCATGCAAGGCAGTAAAACCAGTAAGATACAAGGGTGTTACTGGGTGTGGAAAACTTAGGAAGGCAAACATTAATAATGAGCGGGAAGAGGAAAGTGTAATGAGGAGTACAGTAGATAGCATCTGACATAAATATTTGACGATTAAAGCATGGAGCGAGAAATGTGAGGGAAGAAACTGTTAGCATAGAATTTACGGCTACATTTAGCCAGCCCAACTCTAAATTGATGATACCTCGACGCCATTCTAGTACTGCGATTAAATTAAAAAACGTCTAGGTATTCATCATAACATTTACCATGAAACTATTTATAGAAAAGATACAGTATAGCAACTACGGCGGCGGGGGAAGTGACTGCGGGCCGAGCCGCCAGATCAGGACCAATAATATTGCTTATTCTTCTTTGGATATGATTAAGAATCTCAAGCTAACCATATATTTTTTTCTTTTTGTGATCTCTCCTAAATCTAACTCCGACTTAGTTCAACTTGGTGAATCTGAACAATATGAAATTATCAGAATAATGAAGAACTTATCAGTCAGTCAGTTATATGCCATGCGTGATACCCCGTTAGGCGATCATGTATCTTTCGAAACATGACAGAGGAGGCATATTTTTCCAGCATTAGGTTGCCATTTCTTTCTGCGGTAGACCAGTTGCCATCCAAGACTATAGAACCCGGCCTGGGGGTGGGGAGAAGAAGAGGATCCATACCTTTCCCAAGGATATTAGTACGTAAGTGAATGTAATCGATTCGACTAGAATTCGAACTCGGCTCTCCGATTCCTCAATCCGAGTCGCTATCCTTACTCGACCGTGCCTTTTCAAATGAACGCAAAAAAAGGAAGTTTCAAATATTTATAACAAATAATTTACAAGTAATACTGGCCGCAATTCGCCTACATACGAGTAGACAATGTATTTAGTAAATATACAAAAACTGAATGGGGCCTAAGACTATGTTATCTATTCTCAGCGGACTTATTCAATACATACAGTGAGGTGATTCTGAGAGACTTAGAAATCTTCCAAGTTTAGATAGTGGTGGTGACAATCTTAACAAAAATAAGATATGCAGATGGGATATTGCTGATAGCAGACATAGAAAACTACAAAAGTCCTACAAAAGGAAATTGAGAAGTAAGGATTAAACATCAACTGCAAGAAGAATGAATGTATGGTTGTCAGCAAAACGGAACAGCCTAACATGCTAATTACAAATTGGAAATAACAAAATCAAACAAGTAAAACAATTTAAATACCTGTCAAATGTTTTAAGAGAAGACAGAAATTCTTAGAAACGTTGATACTCACAGGACAGATTGAAGGCTACAGAGAAAGAGTAAAACAACAATAGCATAAATACTTTGAGTACAAGATGGTAGAACGAGGTTTGAGAGTGATAGGAGAAAGACAACATATATTAAGAGCTACAAAGGACAAGAAATTGTGAAGACCATGATTGTCAACGCCCTGAAGACACATAGAAGAATGAGAAATTTAAACTGATGCTTTCTGTCTTCCGTATATTGGAACAGTTTTGCTTAAAGTTCGTATTATCATGATTTTAGATATCTTTGAAACTTTCTAATGCAAATATAGGGTGTTCCCACAAAAATTGACATAATTTAAAATATGAATATCTGAGCAACTACATATCCCAGGTAGACGAAATAAAACAATTTTCATGTTGAACAACAAAATATTTATTTGTAAAAATTCGAACAAGTTATTTAAAGGGATGTAAATTGTATAACCGATTTCACATAGCTTCACAAATGTTCAAGAGGCAGAACACATGTGACATGACACACGTCAAGTCGGTAGGCCAGCTCCTATTATATACGCTGTAGTATGTATTGCGTAACACTCTCCAACGCCTTAGTGATTCTCTGCTTAAGTTCCTCTAGGCTTGTAGGAAGAGGTGGTTTATAGACCTGTCAAGTCCTGTGAACGTGGTGGTAATTTAAACAGCACATTGTCATATTCAGTGGCTCGCCCGTCACATTTTCCTGGTATATTCTGATTGAGATAAGTCTGTACATCAATTTGTTTAAGTTTGACAGATTTTGTTACAAGTTGAGATTATTTGAGCGAGAATTGGCTGTTTCAGACCACCAATTTATGCCAATGTTTGGGGGACACCCTGTAGTTTGAATTTTTCGTACATGCTCAACTTCACGAGATCATCACTCTGTGCCTTCTTCGTCTCACGTTCTCCACTGACCTGTGGTGGAACAACTACATTCAAACAATAGCTTCATCTACCGCAAACAAAGTTGGTTGTCTGTGTCGCGCCAGAAAGTATTTCTTGTTTGAGTCCATCCTTCAAATCTACAAATTTACCTTTCGTTCTTGCATTGAATACTGTTGCCATATATAATCTGGTGTCCTCGCTATTCATCGCGAGGTTTTCGACAAAATCCAAAGACGGATATGTCATGTGATAGGTCCTGACCAGACATCTCGACACCAGTCACTTTATCACAGACGTGATGTGGCTTCCGTCTGTCTCTTCTACAAATATTTTCATGGCAACTGCTC
This sequence comes from Acanthosepion esculentum, assembly GCA_964036315.1. Taxonomy (NCBI): domain Eukaryota; kingdom Metazoa; phylum Mollusca; class Cephalopoda; order Sepiida; family Sepiidae; genus Acanthosepion; species Acanthosepion esculentum. The sequence continues at coordinate 88,971,110 of OZ038487.1, forward strand.
TGATGAGCTATTTTCACTGATGCCCCAACTGCATGAATTTAAGCGTGCTACTATGTTGGCATTTCGGCCCCACCCTTTCACTGTCTATTCGTCTATTCTACTCCAACGGTTTCTTCCCTCGCACTTTCCGACAGTAGAACCGCCTTCCTCTTACTTGCTTCCCTGATAGATATAATCTTCAAATATTCAAATGTAATGTCAATCGACATCTTCTGATGCTTTGATCTTGATGTCCGTCTTTCTATTCATCTTTTCCTCAAACATCCCTCTTTACTCTTACATTCAATATCTGTAACCCATTGCGTGCAAGTGGCACCCACGCCTTGCTTGGTATGAAATGCTAAAAAAACAAAAAAACAATCATATTTACATGAAATTTTCACATTCCAAAATCATATATTATAACTATAAATACGTTGTCCAGAGGAAGGACATTAGACGTCAGAAGCATGTGTGTTCATGACGAAACAAACTTGTGTCATTTAATGTCGGATACAAGTGATCGTATTGGATGACATATAAGACGCACAGGGGTATAAGACGCACCCCAATTTCAGCAGGGTAAATCAAGAAAAAATTAGAAATTAGTAAAATTAACAAAATTATTAGTAAATGGTAAAGCCTAGACTATATTTATGAGGTATTATTTTTGTTAAACAAGCCATGATTAAAATGAAACGAAAAATAATAGGAAAAAAAACACGAGCCTATAAAAGCTTTACTATATACAAAGCTAAGAAAACAAAATAAAAATCAATCCATTATTACAGTTGAGCAAATCAGTATAGTTTCCATTAAAATTGTATTCATCTTCAAATTCATAAAATTCGTCGTCATCATTATCAAAACTCTGATACTCGTTTTCAATGCTACTATCATCGTCGTTAAATAATGCGTCATCTTCCGTTCCAGTGAGAGCATTGCTAATGCCACAGATTTTAAAAGATTTGACAACAATTCTGGTCTAATATTATCCCAAGCTTGCTTCATCCATTCGCAAACTCGTGTAATGCTGTTTTTTTTAAAAATTCTTCCTGTAAGTGTAAGGTCATGATCAGGCATTGCCATCCACGTGTTCCGTTGTCCCTTCATGTTTAAGTCTAAGGTAATAGGAGTTGCCAGGTAGCTAATTTTGGCGGACTATGGCGAATTCTAATCCTACGTATGACATATATGATGCAAGGGAATTTCAATAGATATTTTTAGTAAAAAAAAAAAAATGGGCCTTATATGCGCTCAAATACAGTAGTTCGTATTTTGTACTCGTGTCAAAATGATAAAAATTGGTCCAGTTTATACTTGTGTGTGGAAAAATCCACCTGGAAAGCGAATCATTTTCTGACCCTATCCTGCGGTGTTGGTAATGGATTCTAATACACGCCGTCCAAGAATGTATGTAATTTCACCATTTTCTCTTTCAAAATATACAAATTACGGACTGTTTTATTAGTCACTATAAGACATTTTATTTTTGTCCTAAATATATTAAATTGTGCCCCTGAGGCAGCAACGATTAAAATATTTTTTCGTATGATAATACATACCAAACGAATTATCGATTTGATAGAGAAAGGATTTATTTAATGTAATATTATTTCATATCGATTTTTTGTTTATTTTTTTAAATCGTATTAAAATATTTTTCATATATTGGTTTTAATGAACAATTCATCAATTTACTTATTCGTTTATTTTATTTTACGTAATTAACCGGAAATAGGTCTCCATAATTCTTCTGCTAAAACTCGCATCTCAAAGTATGAAAACCTGTTGTGCTTTTATTTTTATGAATACTGCTAATTTCTCACGTACAATAGAGAATAACGATTGAACGACCATTTTCCTATTTTATATACGGATAAATCCTTTTTCTTCTGTTTTTTACTTCTTAAGAATATTACCAAAACATTTCAGAATTATACTGAAAATCCCTTCTTACCGAATACAGCAAATTCATTTACCCATTATTTATATTAAGAAAAACATTTTGCTTTTCTTAATGAAGGTTTAAAAGTTGATTTTTTTAAATATTTATTTTCAGTATTTAACATATTTACAATACAAAATGGCCACCTTTTTCTTTTACCGGAATCCTAAATTTCTTCTTAAATAAATGCATGACTTCTTCACCACCTCTTTGCTCAAACTGAACCACTAACCCATAAGAATTTCTTTCCAGTCTGACAAACTTGTGTATGAGATATTTTAGAAATAGATATGTTTCACTTTAAGTTAAAATAATGGATATGCTGAGAATACCATGCCCCGAACATGGGAGCAACGAGGAAGTTTTTGACAAAACTGAAACAAGAAGGAAACTTAACTGGTAAATTGACTAAATTAAAATTAAATTGGTTTATCAGATAACAAATGCTCACAAATATGTTACAGATGAAAAGATATTCGTAAAGTGTTAGTTGTACTTCGGAAAACACTCTTTTGAATTTCTTTATGGCGGGAGCTACTCTTTAATGAGTCTATCAGAACTTTTCCTAATCAATTCCAAAGCCCTAACCACAACTGTAATTATGGATGTCTTCATGTACCATATTTTCCAGATTTCCACTTCAAGATCCTTGTATTTTAATTGTTTTTGAATATTTTTAAAGATACAGTACAGTCTGCAGGAAAGGACATGCCAATAAGAAAGCTCATTCAGTTTCTGCAGCCATTGATAAAATTATTATTATCATTATTATTATCATTTTAATACTACTATTATTATCATTATTAATACTATTATTATTATTATTATTATTATCATTTCTATTACTATTATTATTAATATTAACATTATTATCATTATTATTACTATTATCATTACTACTATTATTTTCATTATTATTATTACTACTACTATTAATATCATTATTATTACTACTATTATTATCATTTCTATAACTATTATTATTACTACTATCATTATTATTACTATTATTATTATTACTACTACTATTAGTAGCATTATTATTACTATTAATATTATTATTATTCCTTTTACTATCATTATTATTACTATTATTATTATCATTATTATTATTATTACTATTATTATCAGTACTACTATTATTATCATTATTATTATTATTATTATTATTATTTGGGTATTCTTGTTTAAATAGTATACCATTTAGAATTATTCATTTTGTGACATGCAAAAATATTATCAAAATATAGACTGAGAGGCCTCCATGAAAAGGAGACCAAGAGAAAAATTTTGTTTCAGCATCCTGCCAGCCATCCTCCGCCGTGATTTTGTTTTCCATGCATTCTGTGCATTACAATAAATATCAAGGAATAAAAAAACCTTACAAGACACTTAATGATGAGTAAGACTGGCGAGTAGAAAGGGATATGAAATATCCGCTAAACCAGGAGGAGGGACTGAAAAGAATTTATTACACTGACTGAAGATAGGGTTCGGTTCAAAATTCCCTAAAGTTTTACACATGAAAAAGCGCCATGTGAAAAGAGACGAAACTCTGTCTGAGAACCAAGAGGAACATCGAATCATTCCAATGGCCGAAAATCTTTTACATCTGTTGGTTGAATTTTTTATAAAATCTTTTTTATTATCACAATTTTTCATGAAAACAGGTTTCCCACGAGCTTTAACTGTTATGGCTCTTTCCAGTATTCATGTGGGCTTCCTTTCTTACAACTTGTTCGATGTAGTGCGGAAAGGCAACATCTTGATCAGTTCATAATTTTATGTTGGCGGCAAATGTGCTATCCATTTTAGTTGATGCCGCCGTTGAATATCCTCAAGTTCGTTATGATTCTGTAGCACCATTTTCGAGCAACGATGACTCTCGCTAAGAAATACAGTATCCCTTTGCTCGAAGCCATTTTTATTATTGATCTGAAGAAACGGCTGCATGCAGCTGACAGTTTAAATATTTCTGAACAAGTGTAACCCCCATGCAGGTCATCCAATCGTATGTTTCAATCTGACATGACAATTTAAGTACACGGCTGGAATTTTTTGGCTTAATATTTTGGTTTTGCAATAATTTGTGATGTTGGGTGCATCTAACGCAGCCTAGTTTATGTTCAGTCTTATTTATTTTGGGCGGTATTTTCTATAATCGTAATGTTATTAAACACGGCAACTAATTTATACTAAACTAATAACAGAAGACCATTGATTAATACTCATCTTTTATGAGAGAAATTTAATAATCTAATACAAGACTGTCACATGTATGAATGAATCCTGTTTTCATATCATTAAAGGTAAATACAGAAAGTTAAAAAATAATGCTAAAAACATAACATTTAAACCACAATGTATCAGCAGCATGTTACTACTTACTTTTGAGTTAAACTTATTTTTAATTACATTTTTTAATAATAATCTTATTTGTTGCGTTGTCTTAATTAATAAAAATGCGGTATCTACTGATAATAATAATAGAATCTTATATAAATATCCATTACTAGCATAATAAGGAGGCACGGTGGAGTAATGAATAGCAACTCAGATTGAGGAATCGGAGAGTCGAGTTCGAATTCCAGTCGAATCCATTATATTCACTTACGTGCTAATATCCTTGAGAAAGGTATGAATCCTCTATTTCTCCCCTCAGCTATGGGTAAATAGAAGGATAGACTTGGATGGCAACTGGTCTACCGCAGAAAGAAATGGCAACCTACTGCGGGTAAAAAAATCCGACTCGTCAGTCATGTACTGAAAGATGCATGATTGCCTAAAAGTGTATTACGCATGGTACCTGATGCACATTATTGTGATATTCGTCGAAATGAAAAATAACCTTAGGTTTTACTGAATAATGTTTGTAATCGGAAGTGTTAACAATTTTGCGCGGAAAGAGAAGATATTACATGCTTAAAAATTTGAAATGTCCCGAGTTAATTAAGAAAGAAAGAAATCATGCTCGGGTCGTTAAGAACTACGGTAAGAACGGATCTTCTATCCGTCCCCTAAGTTTTATTATAGAGTATATTTTTTATGATTATTTATGTGTGAGGTATTTAACGAATATCCAATTGAGAAGTGGCAGATGAACAAAAGACGAGACAACTGAACAGTTTAAAAGGCATCCTTTATATAAGTAAGACGTCATACAACGTGAATGAATTGCTAAAGCGTATTCCTTTAACAGTTAAAGTTACTGTGTTTAATCTCTTATTGCGCCTATTTTTATATATCAATCTTTATCAATGTTAACTATAGTAATTATAAATAGGGATTATTATTTTCTGAGGATTCCTAGGCCGTTGGAAGAAAACCACGTTGATAAGTCATGTCTGTTTTATATAAAATAAACAGTTTATCTTCATTAAGTATTCAATACATTTCGTCCGATATATGCTTCCGTTTACCGTAATTCTTTGATATAATTTTATAAGGCACAGTAGTACTGATTTTCATCAATTGTAACTCTATTAAAAGAGCATCAACTAAAAATTTATAATGAATATTTAAGTCGTCTGTTAGGAATGTCAGCGTGATAATGGGTGTCTCTGGCATCTATGATTTTATGGATTCATATAGTTATCGGATGCGTGTACCGTGTGAATTTCTGAATGTTATGCCACAGGTGGTTAGAAAAGTACCCAAATAGCCACTTTCTCACATATATAAAGTTGTTGCCTATCACTATCTCCATCGCTATCTCCATGGTTCATTTCAGAAATTTACATCTAGAACATTACATTATATTTATATAGTTAAGGAGTTATTTCAGATGTATTTAACCCGTATTCCAAAGGTAAAGAAAGAGCCACTCATATACCTTTTTCCCAAGAACTACTCTTTTAGGGAACAGATTCTCGGATGTGTAACTAATTATACGACTCTACACTGTAAATTTCACCAACAATCCTTATATATTCTCTCTTTTTCTCACAAGCTTCATTTAGCATCTTTTATTTATATTACTTCGTTCAGTATTTACATTATTCGGACTAGTGTCCTCATCTTTGTCGACATATTTATTACAGCGTCTCCGACCTTCTTCAGGTGGTTGGAATGTCGAACTGAACCCTTTATTTCACTCACTGGAGTAGACTGTTCTAGTTCTACGTACCATGTTTAATAGATGTCAGTTATCAGTTATCTCCTGTTAATTCCCCTCTCCAAGTTCTCCGCCGCCTTAACCAGGTATTGAACTCACACTCTTTGGCTCCTGCCACTCCATCTAACTAACGACTGTATCCACTGCGCCATGGGACATTGAGGACAAAGTTGATAGTTAAACTATGGAGAACCTGGAGAGGGAGTTAGTTAAGTCGGTGGATAAATTGGAGAGGGAAATTAACAGGAGATAACTGATAAGTGACATCCATTAGATATGCCACGTGGAACTAGAACAGTCTACCCCAGTGAGTGAAATAAAGGGTTTCGTTTCTAGATTCCAACCACCTGAAGAAGGGCGGCGCGTACAGCGGCCGAAACGTTGTGATAAATTTGGCGACAAAGATGAGGACAATAGTCCGAATAATGTAAATAGTGTACATAATACCTCATCTCAGAAATATAGACAGATACTTCGTTCAGCATTGACATTTTAATAGTAACAAACCAGTCACTCTGGATATTTGTTTGGTTTGTTTGCTTGTGTTTTTTACAGCAGATCAACCTCAATGGGTTATTTAATGCCGACAAATTTTTATTGCTGGTAATATTTTTGGTTTGGTTTATTTTACGGCATATCAACCTCAAAGGGTTATTTAATGCCGACAAATTTTTATTGTTGGTAATATTTTTGGTTTGGTTTATTTTACGGCAGATCAACCACAATGGGTTATTTAACGCCGGCAAATTTTTATTGCTGGTAATTTTTTTCTTCAAAAATCTATTTCTGAGAATATTTTTCCTTCAAGAAATCTATAGATGGTGTTGTTTTTTTTCTTTTGTTTTTTTCTTTGTTTGTTTTTTTTTTCAAAAATGTATAGCTGTTTGTGTTGCTGGTATTTTTTTTTACAGTATTGCTGATAATAATTTTTCCTTCAAATATATTGCTGGTAATATTTTAAAACTATTTCTGGTATTAAAACCTATTTTACACACTTTCGGTATTACCTAATTGCCCATAGCTGGGGCCTTAACAGGTGCTACCACCTCGAGTCAGGGTGGAGCTGGGAACACCAGCAATTCAGATGTGGTTCCAAGCTCCTGAAAGCCTCCTGATCCGAAGCCTTGCTGTTGGACGTAGTTTATCGTCTTACTCAGGACGCGGATGAAGTTTATCGTCATACCCAGGACGATCTGGATATTTGTAGTGAGAGAACAATAGTATAAAATATTTTGACACTGTGTTGAAGGCCGACCTCGGAATGGAGGCTAGAGGACCTCGTAGACAGAGTTGTAGAAGAAAACAAAATGAAAAGGTTATTAGCCATGAAGTTTTTTTGATCATTTCACCTGAAGCAAGGCGACAATGCTAACAGATCACTGAGGTTTACAGTAGGGTGGTAAAAGTGAAAGTGAAAGTGAAAGTGAAAGTGAAAGTTATAAAGAATAAGAAGACTGAGAATGAGGAGGAATTGGGAAAGGGTAAAAAAAGGAACAGTGTTCAAGAAGACAGAAAATGTCAACTGATGTAGTTATCAGTAAATCAAGAAATAGTCAGGTAATTCCCCAGGTGGGAAGTGCGGGAAAAGAAACTGTTGGAGTAGAAGTGGCAGTTGCATCTACCAGTGAGAAAAAGAACTAGAGGCAAGAGAAATCCCGCCTGAATATTCCATGGGCAGGTCAAGTAAACAACAAGGAAGTTTTAAAGAAAATAGCGACAGAAAGAACACTTATGCACCAAATCAAAAAGAGTAGCTGAAATTTGTTTCACATCTAATGAGGAGTGAGTGCTTGGAAAGCCTAACACTCACGGGGATTATTATTGTGTGGAATAAAGATAGATGAAGATAGCAAGACATGTACCTGATCATTTTGTTAAAACGGTGAGTGGCGTTTAAGCCAAGGGAGAAAACTGCTCAAAACCACACGCGATAGATGTTGGAGAGAGCTATAATCGCCTATCTGCTGAAGGGATGTGACACATAGAAGTTTTAAGCATTAAAATTTTCAGCCCACAATGTTTATCCAGATAGAATACATATATATATATACATATATATATATATATATATATATATATATATGTATATATATATATGTATATATGTATATATATATATGTATATATATATATATATATATGTATATATGTATGTATATATATATATATATATATATATATATATATATATATATATATATATATATATATATATATATATATTGAAGATACTTTTTTAAAATATCCAATATTCGTAATATTTCCTCCAGAATGCCAATAAGAAAATCATATAAAATCCACACAAATAATATATTAATAACAATAACATCAACAGCAACAATTCTAATTATAATAATAATTGCTGGTAAAACAGACATATATTATCTAGAAAATATGTAATGTCTTCTTTTCAGAATAATATATCCAATTTTTATTTTTTTAATTAATTCCAACTACATCCCAAAATATTATGAATATCATCAGAATAAAAAAAAGTGCCCATAATGACATACACATAGCTTGTGTGAATGGAACGCGGAACACCCGGCCGAAAAAAACTTCCCCGTGATAAGAAGTTGTGGAGAGCTATGATTATCTATGTCCGAAATAGACGCAGCACATAGAACTATAATAATAATGATAAAAATTAATATGTTGGGATCTGGATTTCTACAAGTATTTCCATGTCAATTGCTCTGACGATTTTTTTCCTTGTTGCCCTGATTAAATTAATTTAAATGCGCGACGAGATTGGCATCTAGCGTTCTGCCGTTTATTGTTGCAAAATTCACCCGCCACTTCTACTCCAGCTGCTTATTTTCTCGCAATTCCCGCCTGTGGCAATCCCTTCCGTTAACTTGCTTCCCCGGTGACTACAATCTTCAAAAATTTAAATGCAACCTCAAACGCCATATTCTATCTTCTTGAATCCCTTTCATCTTTTGTCCTTTCCTCAATCATCATTCTTTTCTCTCATTTTCTTCCCCTGTAATCCCTTCCGTATTACTGGTATTCATGCTTTGCCTGGCGTGAAATGGTTAACAACATTTAAATGCAACGTCAGTTGCCATCTTCTATCTTCTTGAAACACATTTGTCTTTTCCTCAGTTCTCCCTCTACTCAGTCTTTTCTCCCACTTTCACTCCCTGTAACCCCTGCGCACTAGTGGAATTCCCGCCTTGCTTGGGGTGAAATGATTAAAAAAATTAAAAAATCCTTCTTGAATCTTTTATTTTTATTTTTATTGTAAGCTAATATATTAAATTTAATATTTACAATAAGCAAAATATCTTGTTATATCGCAAATTGAATTTACATTTATTGGTATGCATTTTTTTCAGACGATTAGTAAAATCGTTAAAATTTGTCAACACAATCCAATTTATTAAAATATCTTTAAAAAATAAAGCATACTTTTCTGAAATTTTATTTGAAGAAGATTAACTGATTTAAACTTTAATCAATCTGAATTGTGACAAATATTAAATTTGATTTAAAATATTGCAGAAATGTTGTTTATAACACGGTGCTAGATGTTTTTATGAGGTACTGAAATAATTTAAAAAA
>OZ038487.1:88985717-88990717 GCA_964036315.1 Acanthosepion esculentum
TGAAAATTGAATCAATTGAGCGACAACGAAGTTTTAGGGAGAATAGAAACAAAAGAGCACATATATTTAGAATCAGAAAGTGACAATTTAAATTCTATATAATGTGGAAAGGAGGCTTGGAAAATTTGGCAGTCACAAGGTATCCATATGAGAGACAGGGAAGGCATCGAATAACCTACCTAACTAGCTTGTGTAAATGGTCGACATGAGAGAAAGAGAGAAAAAAAAGACTTACTCAAATCTACAAATGACGGGTTGTTGTAGACAGCCATAATCCCGCAAGTCATGAGCGGATAATACACAGGGAAGAAGAAGAAGAAGAAGAAAAAGAAGAAGAAGAAGAAAAAGAAGAAGAAGAAGAAGAAGAAGAATACAAGTTAACGTACTTTACTTTCATTGAAACTAGGAAACAGTGCTGAGTTATATAGCTATTGTTTTAAAACGTTCAAACGACTTCAAGCTTCAGTTTCCCCTAGCACTTTATTCTCTAGAGTGGAGAGATAGGATTTATACCTGAAGAATCTTTTCAACGAAAAGATTCTTCAGGTATAAGAATATATATCATATATATCATTCTGTGGCGGCTGGAATATTTTTAGACTTTGTTTCCATGCTCTTTATATTAGTTCATTTGGAGAATAATGTCTGATTTTAGAGTAAACATTTTAACTTTGTTCTAATATATTAGTATAAAAGTTGCAGAAAAATATATTACTCATTCTTAGCGATCAAACTTTCCTTTTATATGAATCTCTTTCAGAATTTAAGTTAAAATATTATATATCACTCATCTTGAATATGAAAAAAAAAACGTTTATTTATTTTTGTTACATAAGTTTGGTCATAATGCTCCTGAAACTCCTGCCAACATTAACAGCTCATGCGGAGATCCGCTTGTGATCGGGTATTACGTATTAGTTGCCTAAAATTCCGCAACGGGGAATACGAGTTTTGCAGCTGGAAGAGGGCGTCGATCTGCAATTGAAAGTCAACACCTGAAAACACTAGTCGAAATAAACACATGTCAATGTGTCAGAGAAATGTATCAGATAACAGATGTCAGTTTTTCACTATATCGAACCATCTCAAGAAAATTTGATAATGTGAACAAACTGGATAAATGGGTTCCACACGAAATCACTTAAATCCAAAGAGAGTTTGAAGTTTTGAAGAGAGAAATGCGAAATTCGAATGGAGAATTTCTTAATCGAATAGTAACTTGTAATGAGAAATAGATCGTTTACGTCAATTGTAATCAATTCAGCTTGATAATGAAGAAACCATCAAATATTTTCGAGACACGGAATTGCGCCAACAGTGATGCGTGATTGGCGTTATCCATTGCGTCTTTCTGGAATCTAACCTAAGCATTACTGCCGAAGTTGACTGCAAGCAACTGGATTTAATATGCATTTAGTTAAGCAAAATGCGATCGGCATTGATTAATCGGCGAAGTCCAATTCTGCCTCATGACTGTGTTCAGCCACATGCTACGATAATGTCACTGCAGAACGTCGACAACTTTGAATACGAGACGTTAACATATCCGACATATTCCCCACTGACTTCCACTTTTACAAGCAAAATCAAAAGGTATCCCATTGCAAAATTTCAGAGATTATATTCAAAGATTTCTTGGCGTTCGAAGAGTCAGCAGTCGCAATTGAATGCGAGGTTTCAATCTGGAATAGATGAGAAATGGGCACGCAAAAAGCAGAATTACGAAGGTGCGGTCATTTATTATTAACACTGACAATCTGGCAAGCATTTCTTGTTAGAGAAGATTTGTTTTCCACACGCCAACCTCTCTCTGACAGGCTGGAAGTGGTGAGTCTTTCACTGCTCTATCGCTACTAGCATGAAAAGTGCTTGAACGAACTGCAACTTCTGGCTCCACTAGGTCAGATCTTCACGGCTAGGACCCGCCATGCCACTAGCAAACCACCTACATTGCCTCCGTATCCCATAGGTGAGAAGTAAGTTCCACTCAAACTGCTGCTTCCCGCCTACCACTGCTCTGTGGAACCGTCTCCCAACAGGATGATTTCCCGATCAATACAATCCACAATTATTTTCATATCCCTATAAACTACCACTTAACGTAACCTTCTTCCAGGAGTGGCCTTCGGAACTTGTACAGGGTGAACCTTACTGAACCCCCAAAAGAAAAAACTAGCGACGAAAAACTATGATATCACGAACGTATTCCCATATATATTACAATGTTTAACTAATTAACCATATTTTTAATTGGAAACAACATCTTATTAATATACACTTTATATGTAATGAGTACAAGTGTTAAAGTTGAGGTTCCCTTTATATACATTTGGAGACGTCAGTATCACTGTAAGAAAAAAAGAGAACATCTGCTGTAAGGACACCTGGCACACTGGATAAAGTCGTTAGTTAGATCAAGTGACAGGACCCAAAGAGTGTGAGTTCAATACCTGTTTAAGGCAGTGGCGAACTTAAAGAACCCTTTAATGTAAATAGTACACTATAGAACCCCTTCTCAGAAATATAGACAGTTACATTTCTGGATTAAATAGATAGATATGTTGTGAAATATTTAGAACTTATGTTTTTACTTCAACCTCTATTTATGGATAGTTTTTAAATAAATTTCTGTACTCTATATATCTATCGCACGCTTGTTGGGTTACCACCTCCTAGTTTTCGAAACTGCTCCTAGGAGTCGCTTGAAGGACTATAAATACTCTGCGATAACATTTCATCACTCTCCTCTGATATTCGTCAACACATAACCTCTCATGGGGAATGCGTTCCCTTTGAGAAACGCATGCACAATGCATATATATACACAGACAAACACACAAACACGTGTACGTATGCACATTCACTAACTACACATATTTTGGACCAAAACGGTTTCCATATTCATTTGTTCATTTGTTACACACATTATTGGCTTGCCGCTTGTATATCTTTGTTGTTAATACATTATCATTTGTTTGTACATAATATACTGGTTCTTGTCGTTTCATTTGTGATTTATTTACGTGGACTCCCGTCCCCATGTTTGTTGAGGCATTTTAGGAGACATACTTGTTTATCTCTCAACGCATACACTGGCCGGCAACACACTTGAAACACATATTATCACTGAGTTTTTTCTTATCAATGTATCTTAAACTTTTCATTCATTCTCTTTATCTCTATCTCTATCTCTCTCTCTCTCTCTCTCTCTCTATATATATATATATATAGATATATATATATATATATATATATATATATATATATAAATATATATATATATATATATATATATATATATATATATATATATATAAATATAAAAATGAACATAGAAGTCAACACTTAGAGGCGACGATTGCACTAGCATGAAACAGACTGTCGCTTCTAAGTGTTGACTTCTATGTTCACTTTTATATTTACACACGCTCTATCTCTGATATTGAGCAGTTTATCCCATAAATATAGCACGCTTTAAGACTATATTTCTTTATATATATATATATATATATATATATATGTCGTTGCACTATATAATATAAAGATTATAAGTCTTTGCACCCAACAAAATATTTCGTTATATGCATTAGGCCTATTCAAATTCCTCTCTCTCTCTCTCTCCTTCTCTCTCAATAAGAATTTACACTATCAAAATGTTTCATTCTATCTTTCTATCTGTCTATCTATCTATCTAGCCATCTATTTACGTCTATTTAAATACATTTATCTCAATAAGCCCTTACATTCGCTATATATTTTATGTATGTTTTTGCACTATACACACATATATATATATATATATATATATATATATATATATATATATATATATATATATATATATATATATATATATATATATATATATATATGTCTCTTGAAATCTATCTATCTATGTCTACTTGGTAATATTTTGGTTTACTTTTCTTCTCTAGAGACTGCCTTCGGTTTCTATCTTTATATTTTTAAAAATTTCTCTTTCATTGTTGCTGTCATATAGATTATCTAATCATTATATATGTTGCCACGAACTTTTGATTTGTTTCTTTATTCAATGAGCCTATCAGAAAATCATTATTTTGTATTTACTTTGTATGTTTACGGTTTACATGGAAAAATAATAAATACGCACTGAATATATAAAAAAAAGAATATAATATAAATATTTTGAATAACAAGGCAAACATATATAAGGATATTATACCAACCTGCGGGGAAAAATAAGCAGAAAAAAAAATTGCGAATCACAAACAAGTCAACGCTTCCGGTTGATTCTGCGCATATGATTCAATAGAAAGCAAGCGTACGCATCTCGGAAACCACAGCGAGTAGAGGCAAAGCATTTGACAATAAGAAAATATTCTCAGAGAACTGCGGCGCAAATTTAGAATTCTCATTATTTTCGAATTTGCTTATCATGAATGTTCTGCGACGAAACGAGGTTTGATATTATTTAGATGTTTATTCATTTATAGTGATTACTTTTATTCATTTAATGATTTGTTCTAACCTACTTGGTTACATTTTCCAGCAGTCGTTTTATTAATGCGTCACTTTTGTATATTCGGCTTCTCTGTTTGATATTCTTCTAAAGGCTTTCATAAATTTATATTCATTCAAGCATTTATAAGCTATATCGGCCATTACAGTCACAAACACATACACGTGTGTGTGTGTGTGTGTGTGTGTAGCACTATTCAAATATCAGTTTCTTTAGTGCACCTGGAAGTATCATAACATGATAAATTTTCACTGTGATGAATAAAGAAGATAAAAGTCGATGATCATTGTCAGAAGAGTAAGTTTTATTGAAATTTAATACTAAAAAAGGAGTTTTCCTCGTTACTTGACATGTCTAAAAACTATCGTTATTTCTTTCCTTCTTTTATCTATCTAGCTAGCTAGCTAGCGAGTTAGCTCTTACTATATATATTTTTCATTCTTACTTTTTATCTATCTATATATCATTAATATTCTCTTTCTTACTTTCATTCTATCTA
>OZ038487.1:88995717-89010717 GCA_964036315.1 Acanthosepion esculentum
GACCCTCTTGGAAGTGGGTAGACGTAGGGGGAGGCAATCCAAATGCTGGATAGCCAACATCAAAGAATGGACACTTTGACGGTGTTTCGTGTGGCACAAGACAGATATGGTGGGCGCCTGCTGGTTGCATCAGCGTCGCTCATGTCTGTTCTACGATCGGTTTGGTCATGATGAAGGAGGAGGAGGAAGAGGAGGAGGAAGAAGAAGAGGAGAAGGAGGAGGAAGAGGAAGAGGAGGAGAATAAGAAGTCGGAAGATGAGGCGGAAAAGGAGGAGGAGAATAAGAAGACGGAGGATAAGGGGGAGGAGAATACGAAGAAGAATACGAAGAATACGAAGAAGAAGAGAAGAAGATGAAATAGAAGAAGAAGAAGAAGAAGAAGAAGAAGAAGAAGAAGAAGAAGAAGAAGAAGAAGAAGAAGAAGAAGAAGAAGGAGAAGAAGAATACGAGGAAGAAGAAAATTTACCGAATACAATTCCGCTTGAGATTATTCCCCACACATTTCACTTTTTGAAACAGAGAAGTCGGATCTAGGCTGGCTACCTGAATGATGTTCTACTTCTGAAAGAGATGGCAAAAACACTGCAGAAAATGTTGCGTAGGACGTGTGATTATTATTATTTTGTGTAGCTGAGTGATTGTTATCTGACTGAGACAGTACATCACCGTCCTATATCCAATCTTCACTTCCAAAATGCGTTGAAGTATTAGTTTCAACCCTACAGATTCTTGTCAACAGACGAAACAACACAATCCTATCGCTACTCTATTTTTATTTCCGTGGCGAATGTTCAGACGCGCTCCATTGCTTAGATCGACCAGTTGCGACCTTTAAAGCTAATACAAGCTCTGCCAGGCTGACATGGTCGAGTAGTCCTCATTCACTCCGTATTCCACAAGGAAGAAGGAAATTGCCTTCTGAAGGTTTCTGCTTGAAAAGCACTATTTTGTGGAAAAGACAATTCTTGTTCGTTCACCGAAGTTAACCAGTTCTTACTTAGATTAGGCTACTGCTTGGGAACACCTGGTTCTGCAAACAACCTCCTGTAACCTCATACATATATATATATATATATATATATATATATATATATATATATATATATATATATATATATATATATGTATCGTCTTTGAATTACTCAGAAGGGGTTTATATGCTATAACAAAAACATGGATAATTTATCAAATTTACAAATATCTCTTATATGTCCTCTATAAATCTCCATATCAGTCAAACTCACAAAACTATTACAAGATAGTCTATAGTGGATTATCAGTTATAGTGAAGTGTATGAGTGTTGAAACAGATTAGTTTGATTTCGCCTTCTTTGTTAGGTAGCCCACCATAAGAAGGGTATAAAACAAGAAAATCAAATTGTAAAGTGAAACAACAAATTTATATACATACGAATCAATTAAGGTCTCTACAAATAAATAATAAATTTTGGTTGATACAAGGTCGTCAAAATGTTCGTAGTTGTCCTTGCAAGAATGAGTTTATGTGTCCGTAGGCAGGAACGTATGTGTGGCTGTATGTATGTATGAGCGTTATCGTAGGAAAGGAATGTCTTTGAATGAATCGCTCATGGTTAAAATTTTCCGTTCGTTTATCAAGTATAAAAGCGGTGAGGGAAAAACGTAGAGATAATAATAACGATCGCTTGACGTTGATACGCTCGTCTCCTTCTCTCTGGTGACCGGCGAACTTGCCCGTCTTTTATTTTGTTTGTGGGGCTTGAAAAGGTAATTTGGGAATTCACTCCCGGATATTATTCGGGCCTTTCTATTGGACGCCGACAAAAAATTTGCGTCGGTTCACGAAAAGGTCCGTAAAAGAATTTGATTCTGAGAATTGAAAATTATTTGAATTTTGTTATTAAATGTTTCGCAGTTTTCTATTGGCCGAACAACATTTGCCATCAAGGTGTGAATATTTCACGAGTTTTGTTTTGGATTCGCGTTTGCGTGTGTGTTAAGCAAAGTTTGTAAATTCGAGTCTTTTTAATTTCTAAAAAAATCTATGAGTCAGTGGTTGCATGTGGATTTTAAATCTAGATCTTCTTTTGTTCACTACAAGAAACGTTCATTTTTTTTTACTGAGAATGTTAGAAATTTATTGATAGTTATTTTAAATTCGTTTGTTCCATATGTATAATATAGTTATTCGTTCAATAATTATTTTTCTCTTCTTCCGTTTGCTATTGATGGTAAAATTATTTCAATAATATTTTTCCCTCCGTTTCTAAGCTATTAGCATGTGCTGTACAGCTTCGATATTAATATCAAAACCTTTTATGATTTTAGTTTCTCGAATACATCATATGCAACTATCAACATATCGAACCAATAATTCTTGTTTTTTCCACAATTTTTCTAACATTAAATATCGCAAGAGTAAAATATTATATGCAGTTAGAGGCACATTCTTCTCTTTGTTTGTAGCGCTTGGCTTCAGGACATAAGCGATTATGTCTCTCCTCAACTTCCTATATCGTGTGGCACTTAGAAGTTTTTCTCCCTTTGCTGAGGCTCCTATTCACAGTTCCGCCAGCCATTTACCCAAGATCGGGAGGTAAGTAGCTTGTTTCCTTTCATTATATTTCTTGCCTTCAGTATGCCCGTGAGGGTTAAATTTGTAATTCTGTTTCTAAGTACCTTGCTTAGCTTTAGGAGTACCTCTTTCGCTAGTTCAATTACTGTTCAGAAATCGCTGTCACATTTCCATCCCCTGATAAAGCGCTTGTCCTATGTTAACAATTGACAACCGAAGATGCCATTAACCTAATCCGCTAATCAAAGGACATTTATATTTCAATTTCACGGAAGTTGACAACGCGAGAAAACGAGTATATTAAATATTCGATAAGGCGTCGATTGTATTTCTATGCAATTTATACGCATTTCAGTTTATTATTTTATACATGGCGTCTCCTGTAGTGTACTTTTTAGTTTGTTGCAAAATGCCTTCGTGAATTTTCAGTCTTTCTGTACAAAGAGTTGTGTATATTAATTAGATTTATTTTGGTAAAATTTGTCTTATATATATATATTAAATATTGTATTACAGCGGTCTGTGGTAACATAAATTGATATGTGCACGAACAGTTATTATGTTCCGATAAGTGTGAAATTTGACTCACAAGTAGCACACGATCACCGAGGTTAACGGTAAATTTGCAGATTAAACCCCGGAAACCAATTGAAATAAAAATTTACATTCTGGTGTAAGTTTGCATGCTTATTTAGAAAATAAAAATAAAAGATTGCAGAAGAAAACAGCTTCGGAGTTATTGACAATGTAATTTCGGCCTGATTCGCGTCGTGGTTACAGCCCGGTTGCCACAACTGGCTTTGTTTACATACGTTTCCTCGAGCAGTAATATGCGGAAGTTTCCCTTGTCTTGATTACTGTGCAATGCACGAAATTTAAATTAAATTTCGCGAATTCTTGATTGTGCAATAATCAAGATGAGTAAGAAGATAAGAAGATCAGTAAAAAGGCCATTAACTAAGCTTCTGTGCATTACTACTCGAGATAGGCGAATGTAAACAACACCAGTAATGGTATCCAGGATAGACGCGAATAAGGGCGAACTTATATTGTCGAGAACTCCAAAACGATTATATTTTTATTTTGGAATTAATCAGGCAATTTTACACCAAAATGGAAATTTTCATTACAATTGGTTTCCGGTGATTAATCTGCAAATTTACCAGGTTAACTTAATCGAGGTGACATATATTAAAATTTGAACTGCTCCGAACTGTTTTATTTCACATGCCGTAGCCGAATTGGTTAAAATACGTCGGATTTCTCGATGGTTTCTCATACAAAGGAGGACACGGTTTCAAATCCTGTCGGAAGGTGCATGTTTCTTTAATAAGATTCATCGAATTTTCAGGTCGGTAGACGAAGAAAATATTGCTTAAATGATAAACAAGGAGTCTACTCAAATATGTGCATCCTCTAAAATTGTCGTTTAAATTAATATAAATATGACAGGTTAATAAATAAATTAATATCCATTACCTCGTTATATAATTGCTTTGTTTACCTTTCGGATAACTGAACAGTTGTGAACGTTCGAAGAGTGGAACGAGAAAAATCTTACTTTAATGTGAGAATCTTCGTACCCGAGTTTGTTAAAGCCTTTTGGATGTAACGATGGTTACTCCTACAAAGGAGGACATAGGTTCGAACCCGGTCGGTGTGTGAATTTTACTTTAATACGGTTTCTTGAATGTTCTGGTCAGTAGACGAAATAAAATACTGTTTTTGAAAAAATAAACGGATGGGTATCCATTAAAAATAACGTTCAAAGTAATAAAAAATATGCCAGGTTAATAAATAAAAATCTATTACCTCAGTAGAAAAATATGTATACTAATTTTTTGTTAATTATTTACCCACTAAAAGGCAGGCAGTCAGTGTCAGAGAGAGAGAGGAACAGAGAAAAAGTGAATGTAGGCATATGTAACAATACTGCATGTTAAATGCCAGTTTCACAAGCGACCTTCAAACCATGTATTGCTACTCCTTCAGCGATCTATATATAGGTAAAAGTATTTCAGAAAATTTAGGAAGTGTACTGAGTACGCTTCCAATAGAAATATAACAAATTTTAATCTATCTATTTATCACTGTCTGTCTATCTGTCTGTCTGTCTGTCTGCCTTTCTCTCTCTCTCTCTCTCTCTCTCTCTCTCTCTCTCTCTATATATATATATATATATATATATATATATATATATATATATATATGATCGACTCTCCCGTCGAATTCAACGTATGAGGGTCAGGCAGATCAGTTCCTGAGAGCCCGACACCGACACATGAGATTTGATTATAGTGGTGAAGTCTTTGTGCAGAGCCATCCACACTTTTTGGAGGGACGAATACAGGGACCTGGTCCAGCGAATGCCACAAGGTCCCAAAACGACTCTCCGCAGGCTTTGAATTCAGAGTTGTCCTTCTCCTATATATATATATATATATATATATATATATATATATATATATATATATATATATATATATATATATATATGTGTGTGTGTGTGTGTGTGTGTGTGTCTGCGTGTGTGTGTGTGTGGAAAGCTGTTTCATTGAAACGAGATTTAATTACACGTTTCGCCCTTCTAGCCTTCATCAGATCTCCAAATTCATTACAGATCAATAGTATCGGCCTATATTTCTGAGATTAGCTATTATGTACACTATTTATATTATTCGGACTATTGTCCTCATCTCTGTCGCCATATTTATCACAATGTTTCGGGCTTTCAGTATCTGTCTATATTTCTGAGATGAGGTATTATGTAGACTATTTACATTATTCGGACTAGTGTCTTCATCTTTGTCGCCATATTTATTACAACGTTTTGGCCGTTGTACGCTCTGGCCTTCTTCAGGTGGTTGGAATGTCGATCTGAACCCTTTATTTCGCTCACTGGGGCAGACTGTTCTAGTTCCACGTGACATATCTAATGGATGTCAGTTATCAGTTATCTCCTCTTGTTTTTCCTCTGTAACAGGAGGGGCAGTGGGAAAACACATGGAGAGAAAAGGGAAATCACGGCCCTCTGTGGGATCAAGTTGAAATCATAGACATAGAACATCGTTGGAAAATTCGTAAACTTAAGGAATCAGCACATATGCTAGGCCAAAAAATCTCCTGAGCCGACCAAGCATAGAAATGAATACAATATGGGAACCAGTAATAAGGAATGCCAGAGAAAAGCAATATAAAAAAATGCAATATGAACTCTGGTAAAAACTTGACGATAACAGCAAAAATTGCAACTGTTCAAAAGTGGTTTCTGAGGACATTAGGTTTATAATACCCAGAAAATTCATACACAAATGCCCTCAAGAACAAATAGCACAGTGGATAATGGCGTTAGTTAGATCCAGTTACAGGAGCCAAAGAGTGTGAGTGTGAGTTCAATAGCTGGTGGAGAACTTAGAGAGTGGAATTAACAGTAGATAACTAATAACTGACATCCATTAAACACGGCACGTGGAACTAGAATAGTCTACCCCAGTGAGCGAAATATTCCAATCACCTGAAGAAGGCCAGAGCGTTGTGATAAATATGGCAATAAAGATGAGGACAACAGTCCGAATAGTGTCAATCAATAGTACTTCCTTCACCAAATCTATTATTTAAGCAGACACATATCCTTTCGTTTTAGGATCTGATGAAACATCGAAGGCCGAAACGCGTAATCAAATCTAGTTTCAATCTGTCAAATTTCTAAAGTCCTTTATCGGGATTCTGTCTGTCTGTCTCTCACTCACACACACACACGCATATATATATATATATATATATATATATATATATATATATATATATATGCAATTTTATTATTTATTTTTGCCAGACGCACAAAACATGCATTAAGTCTTTTGAATAAAATATAATCATATCGTTCTCATAACTTTTCTCCAATTTTAAATGATCTAAAATAAAATGTCATTTTATCAAAATTTCACTGGAATGTAATTATTTTGCTTTAAGAGAAATTCTAATCAACAAATTCTCCCATCGCCATGAACTAATTAACATTAGTGTCATTTCTGTTTACATTGGGCAAACATCCATAATCACGTGACATGCCTTTGCTTTGAAAACTTGAGTGTTGCGATTTCATATCTAGCCGGAGGCTTCTTCCTTATTTTTTTCCATTCTCCTTGTTTAAATATCGTGACAGAAATTTCTCGCTTTTGCTATAAATAACTTTAGAAATATTGCTAAAGCAAGACAAGTCAAAAATATATGCTGGCAACATTCAGCACGATTTTCTGCTTCTTATATTTCAATATGAAAGAATATATTCCATAACCTGATTTATTAGGGCAAAAGGTGGATTCATCCTTTTCTAAAATGCGTTCATACGGATTTGACATTTACCCAGAAATTGAACTCGGTTCGCCAAATTTATTCCATGTGCTGATAAACGCCGTCAAACGAAACCCACGACATCACTGCTATTAAACACTTCAGATACCTCGGTGTTTTGATTAGTTATAACAAATTTAGTATAGGAGTTAAGGAAATTGGACATAGAATAGGCTGCGCTATTAAATTACTACACAACCAAAACATTATCCTGAAACTCGAGTCATAGCCTTAGTCAGGTCAGATCAAGGTACTCGTATAAATGTCATACCTGGCTCCACACTCGTTCAGAAATCTATCTATATTTCTGAGATGAGGTATTGTAATTATTTCCATTATTTACAGTGTTCGGACCATTTCTTCTCATCTTTATTGCCATATTTCCGACGTTTCGGCCGTTGTACGCTCCGGCCTTCGTCGGGTGATTTAATTTCGAACTGAACCCTTTATTTCGTCCAACTGGGTAGATTGTTCTAGTTCCCCGTATCATGTCTCTTCCGGATGTCTCACTTATCTCCCTTTAACTCAACTCTGCAATTTTGTTTTTTATTCAACACGGCTGTAGCCAGGTATTGAACAGAACTATTTTGGTCAAATCACTGGATTTAACCAACGCTTTTATTTGGATTTGACCAACAGTCCAAACAATGCAAATCGTTCGGAAATATTTAAACTTTTAGCTGCACACGATGGCTTTCAAAAATCAATGGTTAAAAGTGGCTTTCAGAAAGTGAATCTTGTGCGTCTTTGCGAATACCATCCATCTTCAAACCTACACCACAGAATCATAAATAAAGTACTTTAGGCAAAATTACAAAAATCATCACTTGAAAATTGTCAACCGCAGTAAAAACTGAAATGAATATTGCATGTAATTCGAAGAGAAAATAATGAAATAATCAAGATGTTGACATTCCACCACACTTCAAATAAAAGATTAGGAAGGAAATCCCAATCAGTTATGGAAAGAGCGATAACCGCTACTGGATTTGAGAGGTATATTTTTTAAAATGACTAGGACTGATTGCTCGGTCACTGAATGTAGATGGTTAATTATAAAGAAAAAAACTAATATTACAATTAATAAAGTTTGTTCCAATAACTTAGACCGATTTTAAGTGTGAATTAAGTTTAAAAGTCTAATGATTTTTTTTTCTTTCAGATTTAACAACTTACATCTTTGGCAATTTCAAACATGGAAAAATAAACAATCAAACAACGTGTTAAAGTTATCGAAGCCTATTACCGAAACGGACGTTCAAACAGAAATGCATAAATCAGTGGGCCACCATTATCGCGCAACTTAACGCCTTTAGATTTCTTCCTTTGGGTTTATCTCAAAAGTAAGGTCTATGCCAACAAGCCAACAACAATTCAACAGCTGAAGGATGAGATAATATGACATATTGGTGAGATCGAGGAGCAACTATGCAGGGATGTCATCAAAAGTTTTGACCATCGAGGGCAGGTGCACCGCCAAAGCCGTGGCGGACATTTGGGCGATATTATTCTTCATGCATAATTGCCATTACTTAATTAACATGATCCAATAGAGAAATAATAAATTTTCACCATTAACACTGATTTATTTACTGCTGAGTTTAATCCATCTTAATTAAACACGCTTTATTATTAGCACTGTTATTGTCATTATTTTCCTCTTGATAATCTATATTATTATAGAAGGTCTTATTTTCTGTCCGTCAGACACGTAACTTTCCTTGCGTGAATGCATATCTCAATTTATGTGTGGGTGACTTACATGTGTTTGTGCCATTTGATGAAATAAAAGCAAAAGCATACACACGTACACAATTTAACGGATTCTGAAAGGAGAGAGTAAAATATCACATTTCCCTCCCACTCAGTTTGTGCAACACTTACCCTGAGCTGAGCAAAAAATAATTCAGCTAAAAAAAATCTTATTTTCTAAAACCTTAAAATGCTCAGATAATTATACGATTTTTATCGTACTTTGGGGAAATTATTTAGTAAGAAATAGCATCATTTTAAAACATCTCCAATAATAAATAAAAATTTATAAATTAAGTTTGTCATTGGATTAAAATTTACATGCTCATGTGCAAACGTACGTGCAGACACTATTTGAATGACACTGAAATGGACAACTTTGTTACGGGTGTTAATTTTCTCTTTCTTTATCAACTTTTGTTTAACAGCTAAACAGTATAAGCCGAAATGTGTGGTCCTTTGAAGCCATTTTTTAATTAATTACTTCTGTATTTAAACTGATTATATTTCCGAATAAATATAGTATTTTAAATTGCCATATAACTGTTGTAATCTAGGGAAGGTTACTGAATAGAATAGTCAAACGAAGGTTGCTAATGAACGATAATACATAGGACAAGAACAATATATATAAGATTCGCCATCGGCGCTTAGAAGAAGTAATCAACTGCAGTAAAATGTGCCAAGAGAATTCCACAATGAATCTCCAACTGCAGGATATCTACAAACCTCCCCACGCGGTCAGATGTGGCAAAAGGACAAATTTAATGTGGGGTATCCGAATCCGTAAGGTCGGTCAAAAATTACCCGTAGACCCCGTAAAAAACGGGGTCCGGTAGCTGTTTCCGGATCCGAGTCTATGTCCTACGACATAGCCTCGTCTTGGGGATCCTCTCTGCCCAAAGGAAGATAGTTTGACCACCTCATCTGTAGACGTATCTCCAACTGCAGGCCAACATACAGTATTTACTACTGTATTTATATGAATGGGGACATAGCCATTATAGACTGTAGATATGTTACAACAATAATTTAGATTTTAAATTTGATTAATTTGCCAGCGGTGAACTGGAGTGAAGTGATCGAATTAAAATAAAATGAAAGCTAATTTGTTTCTAATTTGTTTTCGATGTAAACAAATATAGATTCACCAGATTATTCATCGCTGAAGATGCCGTGTAAAGGGATGTGTTTTGTACCCTTCCGAAAGTACCTGACCCCATCCACCACTGCCCATTCTTCACAAGACCCAAAATAGAATATTGTGCTCACACCTGGATCGGAACTTCTCATTTCTCACTTTCCAGTCTTCACGGAGTTCAAAAGTTCATTTGCAATGTTGCAGAAGATGGATTCTTTTGAAATTTACAAAGCCATTCCAAGAGACATAAATTTTCTAAGCCTTCACTGTCGTTAAATTTTATTGCAAATGTTCAAGCGAGCTACATTTTTAGTTCTTCCAATAAGACCTTCACAGCTAGAACTCGCAATGCAACGTACTATGAGTCGACTCAGCTACATTCCCCGGGCCAGTGCAAGGGTCTCGTGTGGCTCTCACCGAATCTATGATGCGGAGCCACACACTCTACTACATCTCACATTTCCTAATGTACTATTCACATAAAATACAAATGTTATTATAACCTAATTACGTACAATAAAGTAACTTATGCAATATATATGTGAATTAGAAATATTGAAAATAAATACAGTGTATGTCCATAAGAATTATTTGTGTCATAAGAGATAATTCCATCTAGATAGTGTGTCAGTGTGTCACACATTTTCAACTAGATGACGTAGCCCAACATTTCATTCAATTTTAGAATCCGTGAGCGAAGCAAAACATTCCAGATCCGATCCGGACATGCAATCATGAAATTTGGGATTCCCATTGTTTTCGGCAGTATTTTTCGATGAATTTTGTGGCGAATTTGTTAATACGATAACAATTTTATAACTTGGAAATGAATTTGGGAATAATTAAAAGTAATTGCGAAATAAGAGAAATTCAGTCATGAAATAAAAATAATTGTTTTTACGGAAAGTAAGGACATACGTACATCAAATTGTCTTTAAGTTAAGTTGCAGCAGAATAGCCATTGTTGAAGTTTTAAAAGCTAAGCTTATATATCAATGCAATACGTAAATGCAGTGTTCAATTTTGAGTTCTTCTGTAGTTTATTGTTTCCTATCGCATACGGCAGCAATATGCCTTGCATAAAGAAATCCCCGTCAACTGAGGACCAGCTTGCTATCAAAATATCCAAGGAAGCAAGGAAGAAAAGAAAGTCCCGTGCAAATGAAAACCCAGATCAAACGGCAACCAGGAGAGATTCCAATAATATGCAAAGACTTAGGGACTCTCAAGCACCTGAAGAAGCCAAAGGCCCAATCAAGAACTCTCAGCAGGAGCAAACTTAATTGCCACTCGATAGGACGGCTACACTTAAATAAATTAACAATGGTTAGCGGCAATTTTTTACATTAATTTGTGATTTTTTTTTAATGAAATTTGTAAGAATTTTAACACATTCAACATTATGGATAAAAATAGTGAATTTTATAAAGTGTTTTTTTTCGAGACTTAGCATAAACAAAACAAATTCACAGATTCGAACAAAAAAGAACTAAGAATACGTCAAAATTCGCAAAAATGTTCAGCCTTTAATAGTCAGTTGGGCTTAGTTTAACTTGCAATGTAGGTAGAAAAAAATCACTGAACGGAATTACATTCAGGCTTAGGACGTTCGCGCGGTTCGGGAGGATGACGCACCGATCATGTACATTCCATTTATATTCCATTGATAACGAGGAAGTTCAACTCAAAGAGCTAATTTCCCATAACTATTGCATTGTTAATGTGTTTACGTCTAGCATGAACCGATATCTACCCTTTATTTCCTCATAACATACACATCTTTCTCTTTAGCAATACGCCCTTGAAAAAATAATTTATTAGCCCTCTACCTTACTTGGCTCTTGTGCCTTGTATTGTGTGAATAATAATGTACAAAAAAACGTATATTTTCGACATTTCCGCTTTGTGGTATAAGCTAGCGATCAGTCGCAGGGGATTGTCCCTATAGGCAATCTTCCTCCCACGTGAGAAGTCTTAGCCTCATATTTGGCGACTGATACATCCCTAAAAGAGGAAATGTCGAAGGCACGGAACGATGGCCAGTTTCCAATTTCATGTACGCATGGAACTCCCACTTTAATTTCGGTCTTGTGCCACATCCCATTCTAGTTTTTAATCGTGAAACAGTTAGCCTACGCCATACCCTTTATGCACGTAAAGCGTTCAGATCATGGTTCATCCTCGAGGCGAGAACGGAGAGTGAAGTGATGCTGTTTATGTCGTTTTGTAAAGTTCCTGGTTTGTAATCCTGTAGACCGATCCATTTAGTTAATGGGATGTTCCTAGTAAGGCGATCTTTTGGGCAACTTGTATGTTGATGTTACCTGGAACACTGTTACTAAAATTGTCCATTGTTTTTTCTCACGTGACCCAGAGATCCGACTACTGTTTGTAGTCTCAGGCTTTGTTCCCCACATCCTATTATTATTATTATTATTATTATTATTATTATTATTATTATTATTATTATTATTTCTTCATTTGATTTCTGAATACTATTAACTTCCGGGTCCAATCTGAGACTTACGGTCAGAAATGTCTTCATGACCTTTTCCACTGTTCATTTTAAAAAATAAATAAAAACTATTATTATTATTATTATTATTATTATTATTATTATTGTTATTATTATTATTATTATTATTATTATTATTATTGATTTCTGTTGCATACACATTTCCTTTCGGGTCCCAAACAGAGACCTAAGGTCAGAAATGGCTTCATGATATTTTTCACTGATCACTTTTGGAAAAAATAAGTAAGATTTCACGCATTTTATATAGATAAAGCGCTTCGAAATTTGCGAGCTGTTTTTTTAGTACAATTTATTATTATTATTATTATTATTATTATTATTATTATTATTATTATTATTATTATTATTATTATTATTATTATTATTATTTCTGCATGTTATGTAAACTACTTTCTATCCTGTAGTGCCAGATCAAAACTGTGGTCTTTGTGCCCTATAGGAGAACTGCCATTTAATTGAGAGCAGTATTTTTTTAGAATATGGTGTGTTCCTAGTAGGGCGATCTTCTGGGCAACTTTTTTGGACACTGTCAGTAAAATTATCCATTCCTTTTCTCGCGAGCCCAGAGCACCGATTACTATTAGTACAGTCTTTATTCTCCACATTCTTTTAATCTCGATATCCAGGTCCTTGTATTTAGACAATTTCTCGATAATTATTATGGAAGTGTTTTTCTCAGATGGTACTGCTATATCAATAAGCTTAAACTTCCTGAATTTCTTTACTTTTATGATAATATCAAATCTGTTGGCTTATATATCCTTGTCACTTTCAATTGGCACGTCAGAGAGGATAGTTACATCGTTATGTTAGGTAACATTGTTGGTTGCTGCACATGCCAACTCTCAGTGGTTTCGATTTTGTGTTTCTTGTATATCTTCCAGTGCATATATGTCGCTACCTTGTTATGTCTGTGGATGTATTCATTTTCTGCCCGTTCCAGAGATCCTGAGATGATATTGTCGATAGTTTCATCATAATTCCATAGATTTGCATTTCAGGTTAGTTCAATCCTTGATTAAGTGACAGTGATAGAATCTGGTTGTGAGACTTTGGTCTTGAGCTGCAATAATTAGGCATTATTATTATTATTATTATTTTTATTTCCTTTGATATCTGGCGTTTACACATTTCTTTCCGGGTCCCACCCAGGGAACTAAGGTTAGAAATGGCATCATGACACTTTCCACTGCAAAAAAAAAAAAAAATTACATAGATAAAGCCCTTCGTAAAGTGTGGGCTGTACTTGTCAGAACAATTTTTTGTATCTCTTTGAGGCATGGACTTCCAGGGATCCCTTCGATCAGCCTACTGGAATCTTTTACAACCAGTCCAAGGGCTCCAACTACAACAGGAATTGTTGATGTTCTCATGTGCCACATTTTTGAGATTTCGATTTCAAGGTCCTTGTATTTTGACAGTTTTTCGAATATCTTCAAAGACACATTGCAAAAAACTATTTTATTTATTATTATTATTATTATCATTATTATTATTATTATTATTATTGTTATTATTATTTACTTTGATTTCTGGTATGTACACATTTCATTCCGGTTCCCGCCGAAAGACCTATGATCAGAAATGGTATCATGACTATTTCCACTGACCAATTAGAAACACACAGACACACACATATTTTACATAGATAAAGCCCTTCGTAATGTATGGGCTGTACTCGTGAGAACAATTTTTGGTATTTCTTTTAGACATGGGCTTCAATGCGTCTACTGGAATCTTTTGCAACCAATCCGTTTTCTCCAACTACAACAAGGATTTGCCACATTTTTGAGATATCGAGTTCGGTTATTATTATTATTATTATTATTATTATTATTATTATTATTATTATTATTATTGTTGTTGTTGTTGTTGTTGATGATGATGCTGTTGTTGTTATTACCTAGACATCTGAGGAAAACTAAACTCATTCTTCAGCCAAAATGTCTCGATATAATATGCTCAATATTATATGGAGATATTTTTTTATGAGTAACTGAGCGAGGTTTAGCATCACTGATAGGTAGGCTGCGTTATTCGTTTTGTTCTTATTGTATTTCCTTGTATTCTTTTTAATAATTACGAGTACTCTTAATATTACTGGAAATCGGGCTGGGTTTAAATGCCACATTCTTTCAATTACTATTTCTAGGTCCTTTTATGTAGAATTTTGTTAAAATTTGGACGCTAAGATGTTTATCTTTTTTGTTTCATCATATATATATATATATATATATATATATATATATATATATATATATATATATATATATACATATATATATATATATATATATATATATATATATATATATATATAACAAACTAATCTAATTGAACCAATAGAACAGCCAAAAATCACCAAAATTGTTAACTGCTATGTTATATATATATATATATATATATAACAGCAATTAACACTTCTGTTGATATATATATATATATATATATATATATATATATATATATATATATATATATATATATATATCTATATATATCTATATATATATATAAAAACAAACATGGAAACTGGCATATGTATCAAGGAGAAAAACAGTATTTAATTTAGAATTCAACTCCTGAATTGTTGGGTTGCTTTCTTTTTTACGGCTTACTAACCCATTGCAAGTTATTTTAAAGACAGAAAATATTTCTAGATTG
>OZ038487.1:89015717-89030717 GCA_964036315.1 Acanthosepion esculentum
CAGCGAGCGAAATAAAGGGTTCAGTTCGACATTCGGCCGAAACGTTGTGATAAATATGGCAACAAAGAAGAGGACAATAGTCCTAATAATGTAAATAGTGTACATAATACCTCATCTCAGTTATATAGACAGATACTTCCGATTAAATTATACTAATAATATGTAGTGGCTATGTCGATAAGGAACATGTGTTTCAAGAAATAAGACTGAAGATAAATATTTCCAACATATTAATTATGGTCTAGAATTGGAATGGAAGCAGTGATGGCTTATTCATTGACTCATTCATAAGGAATTCAGGATTTGGAATTCAGGATTTGGAATGAGATACCAAACACTCAAATACATCGATATATGGAACACTAATAACAAATTCATTATCTATCTGAATTTTACACGCGGACATTTTTCCTATCTTCGTTTTGACAGTTGTGTTCTCCGGCCTTCCTCAAGTGATTGCCAATCCAGTTAACCTTAAGAAAATTTTGAACTGAACCCTTTTTATGTAATCTACCCGGGTAGATTCCTCTGTTCATGCCCAAGGATATCTCGTATCTTATTTATTTAGTACTGTTCAATTAATTCCGCCTCATCTCTGCTAGGTACAAGTAAACACAACCCGGCCAAGGGACTGAAGTTAGAATTACTCTGTCATCAAATTTAGGAAGCTCTTTGCGATATATCTAGAATGATTTGTTACATATCTATCCATCCAAAAGATTTTGTATTTTAATTTTGTTTTAGGGGTTAATTCCCCACCAATTTATTTCATGATCATTTGATTTTTAATATATTTAAAAAAAAAAGAAATAAAGAAAATAGACATTGTATATAAATAATTTTTTTAAATCATGGGGCTTTTTATAGGTTCCCTGAGAATATGTAGCATTGTGGGATATGTAGGATTCATTGGTGATGGATGAGTTTTTGGGGTGTATGAGGAAACTCTATTGAATGAATGGGTCATGAATCTGATTACGTAGGTCTAGAATAGAAATTGTTGGCCAGCTATACCTCACTTCCCCTCAGGACTTGAGCCGCATTTGTTCATATTCAGAACAATAAATCAACATTCCCTGATAGGATTAAAACCAACAAAACCACTTGCGCCAATCAGGATATTCCGATGAATGGGAGAGAGAAGAAGTGTAAGAGAGAGAGAGAGAGAGTGAAAGATACATTAAAATTAAAGAGAAACAATACGGATAGGTGGAGGAGGATTGTTCGGTGTTCCCCCCCCCAGGCGATTAATGGGACATGGGACTAATGATTATGCATACACTTGTAAGCAAATAAATAATTACAAACAATAAGCGATATCTCGTGCCCGATGAGTAGGGTAACCAACAAAATTCGAGCCGCACAGCAAACACACACACACACACACACATAATATATATATATATATATATATATATATATATATATATATATATATATATATATATATACGTTTGTATGTATGTATGTTAAAACAAAAGATGGTCCACGTGTGATTCTTATATGTAGATTTAATAGGCCGGTTAATGAAATTTGAGGAATAAAAATGATAAGAATAAGGGTGATATGTTTATTATATTACCTTTTTGAGTAAACTGAAGCACAAAGAGAATGATTTTAATGTCGGAATTTTCGGACACGTCTGGTGACCGTTTTAACGAGAGGAGGAATAAACAAAGAAATTGGGTACATTCTCCCGATGAATGTTGTCTTTGGTTAGAGCACTCTAGTGGAATCTATATTCTCTGAGCAAAACCCTAATCTTTTTTAATCCTTTGATGTGTGATTTTATTTTGAAAGTATATTTTAAAAGAGGCTTGATAAAGTGGAATTTGAAAATCATGGTATAAATTAATCACATTCCGTTTTATTATTTTCTTACTTATATTTGTTACTCCAGTACAAGAATATATTCTCTTACCTAATTCCTTCGACGTGTTGCCTTTTTTCTACATTTCCTTCTTATTTTTCATTTCATTGTTTCTTTCTCATATTCGTCAACTGCATGCTTTTCTTGCACCTTTTTTGTAATCGTGGTCATTATTCAAGAAACGATCTATTGTTAAGTTGTTATATGACGGCGCGATATTTTAAACTCTTGTGATTAATTCATAGATACGTCTTCTCGCTCTCCCATAATGATATTGACGCGCCATATATTGAAAATCCCGAGAGATATGTTGGAATATCAACACACTATCCTTATTATAAGGTGGTAAATATTGGCGAATACTAGATTGCTTTTTAAAGCATCATGAAATGTCCTGATGTTTATAAAAAATGCAACATTTGATTCATTCCCAAATAAATTACCGACATAATATATATATATATATATATATATATATATATATATATATATATATGTGTGTGTGTGTGTGTGTGTGTGTGTGTGTGTGCAGGTATGCAGAAAAATAGGAAAGATCACGTTAGGTAAATAATCCGTAGATAAGAATTAATTCTAAACTCTTAGACCACCTAACCAATATAGCCGACCCTAGCCGTTTCCATAGTAACTAATGTTGCAAGTGACCATACTTATAAACACACGCAAAACACAAGATAGCTTATTCCCAAATTCTCGCTTGACGAGGAAGCGAGACCAGACACCTTAATTCAACTTAATTTAAAAAATTATATTAGGGGTCTCTGCTCTCGGTTTTGAAACATGAGAACTCTTATGCAGCGAAGGAATCATATTTTTTTTTTAAATATTATAATATAAATGTATGTATGTATATATATATATATATATATATATATATATATATATATATATATATATATATATATATATATGCATGTATGTATGTATGTATATATTTGGGTAGCAATGACACTTTTATACAAGTTTCGCTAAAGACGACTGGAAAAGACACTGATATTGAGCTTCTTATAAAATTTGTCTTGCATTTCTATAAGTATATGCGTTGCTGGACACATAGTGTAAAATCTTTCGGAACACCCCCGGAATTATAGATATTTTGGACAGTTTTTACGCACTTTGTGTCCAAAATGAAGACATTTGTGCGAAAGAAGAAAATAAAATAAAAAGCTTAATCACAGTGGCTTCTCGGTCATCTTTAACGAAACTTGCACACACACACACACATTATACATACATATGTGTGTGTGTGTGCGTGCGCGCGTGCACGCGTGTATGTGTGTAAAGTGTTAAGTAAATCTGACGTTATTCGGCCTGGAGGCCTCGATCGGAGTGTAGTATCTGTTCGCAGATCGCTCGCTTTGTCGTCCTTTTGGCTGAGAGCGTCACTTGATACTTACCTGGTGTAGGGATTCGTCCCTGCGCTTCTAGTATCATGGCTACGACTAGCTTGAACTGGCTCCGGCCTGGACCAGCTATGACAAGCCAAAACTAGCTATGACCAGCTTGGACAAGCTAAGACCAGCCAAGACCAGCTGTCGGGGTGAAAACACTCGGGTCCCCACGTTAAAAACCGACCTTGTGTCACAACCTGACTCAGTGGGGGGGTCAAGTAGATACCAAGTGTTAGGTAAATAAGGTAACTAGATGTTGCCGACTGTAAACGCGTGTGCTGGCGTGCATACGCTGTTAAACAAATAATAATAGCGGCTTGCAGAGGATAGAAAAAATTGTTTATAGTTACGTTGTTCTGGAATTGTCATCATTGGTCGACTGAACTTGCTTTGTTTCAATGACTTTTGTTTTGTTATTATTAGTTACTTTGTTCAACAAATAATTAATTACAAACAATAAACGATATCTTGTGCCCGATGAATTGGGTGACCAACAAAATTCGAGTCGCACACCAAACGTAGATATATGTGTATTTACTAATATATATACAAAGTATGGTGCACTTGTGCTTCTTATATGTAGATTTAATACTCAGGTTAATTAAATTTGAGGAATAAAAAATGATAACAATAAGGCTGATGATACATTATTATATATTAGCCTTATGAGTAAACTGAAGCTCAAAGAGAATGATTTTAATGTCAGAATTTTCGGACACGCCTGTGACCGTTTTAACGAGACGAGGAATAAACGAAGAAGTTGGGCTCACTTTTCCGAGGTATAATTATAGGGTTCTCTGTGGAATCTATATCCTCTGAGCAAACCCTAATCCCTTTTTAATCCTTTAATGTGTGATTTTATTTTGAAAATATATTTTAACTCCGATCTGCGTCATTCTTGTCGACTCTTAAATGAAGACCCCTAAGAGTACGCATCTGACGTTATCAATGCTATGTAACGGTTGGTTGAACCGTACAACGACAGGAAAATTGTTGTTGCTATTTTTTATTCTTTCTTTATGGTTATTGAACCCAAGACGGAACTGCTTGTCTGTTTCTACACATAATACCCATTTTTTTGGTATTTGTGGCAGAAAAAGACATACACAATATTTGAACTGTCACAAGTCAGAGCCGGGGATTTCAATATTGCTTGAGTACTGGGTGGAGGTGGAATGAAATTGCTATCGGTGATGATATGTTTACAGCCTTAGCATCAGGTTTTAATGCAGGTGATATTCTTTTGGTGAGGCTGTAAAATATGTATGTCAGATAATTGTGTGTAAGTTGGGGGGCTGATAATGTTGCGGATTCCGGGATGAATCCGATATCAATGAATAACAAACGCCAGGAATGGATAAGGAAAATAAATGTATTAACGTAATAATACTAACTGGTAATACGGGTTAGTAGATCCAGGAATGCGGGTTAGTAGCAATAATATATATATACAGTCTTGGAATTGAAGTATCGCAGTACGACTCCTTACTGAGTCTACGTGCTCGCTAACTGTGACTCTTGTGCTACCCTCCTCTATTACAGACAGTATTTACTGCCCCCCCACGAGGGATAGATGTGGTACAAGGCCGGGTTTAAAGTGGGGTATTCCCGAGCCCGTAGGCTCGGCCAAAAATATCCCGTAGATCCCGTATGAACGGGATCGGGTTGGTCAACCACCCCGAACGATATTCTACCCTTCGGCGGAGCCTCGTCCGGGTTCCTCTCTGCTCAGAGGCAGAGAGTTCGACCGTCCAACAGAGAAGACGTCGCCGTCTGCTCTGTTGCAGACTGTCCGTGTATTCACTGGTATTAGTATATGTATACCTTTGGTGAGTCCCTTTGTGCGAACAAGGGAGACCCCTTAACTGATATCTATCGTCGTGTGTTCTCGTTGAATATTTTATTGTTTGGTCGAGTCTTGAATATAAAAATAATAATACCCTCCAAATATACTGACATGTCAGACTAATATGTCTCGTGATATATTCTAAGAACAACGGTTATTGTCTCTTGATTACTACGCAGGTGAAGATCAAATACAGTAACCTTATATAATCAGTGTGTAAACTTAAATAATTATAGTTTGAGAGCTGAACGTGATATACTTAAACTCTAATATATTTATAAGCTTCTACATATCTTTTTGTTATTATTCAAATAATTAGTTATTTTTTGTTCCTATTATTCTTGTAAATTTTCTTGAAATTAAAAAAATATTTTCAGAATTTCTATTGTCCCATGACCTCACGTGAAGAGAAAATCAACAGCATTCTTTGGTTGGCTTCACGAAAATCTCTCACTGCTGTCCAAAGAACTTTTGGAATTCATAAAAACAAAGAAACTCCATAGAGGAAACCCATGTCCAAGCCGAAAAAAAATCAAGAAACAGGTTCTCTGAATGATAATCCTACGGTCTGGCAGACCAATTGTAAGTGAAGAATGGTAGCATCCGTAGAACTACATAAACAATAACTTAAAATATATATATTTTTCTTTTTTATATATTCTGTCATATACAGTAACAAAATTTTGCATATACACTTCATAACCCCCTATACATGCATGCATACATAATAATAGCTGGCCACTCGTATTCGAATATGCCTATCTACTAGGGCGGCTAGCCAATCCCTGTTGCAGAGTCACGCTCATGCACATTTGTGTTCGCTCAACACACACGGACATACATATATACATACATATACGCACACACAGACACACACACATATCTATCTATCTATCTATATATATATATATATATATATATGTGTGTGTGTGTGTGTGTGTGTGTGTGTGTGTGTGTGTGTCCGACATGTCAATTTAAACGTTATTCTTTAGTGGATTCTTGTATTGATGAGACCATCCGTTTACTTATTAATAAGTATACTTTTTTTTCATCTATCTGCATGAATGCTTAAGAAATTAAATGAAAAATGACGTTTTTTTTTGTAAATAATATTCTGTCCGGTATACAAAAATAAATAAATATACTACATGCCTTATTTACATTATTTGGACTGTTATCCTGAATCTTCATTGCCATATTCACAATGTTTCGGCAAGTGTACGCACCGGACTTCATCAGGTGAATGGGAAAAATAAACCCATGGAAGCAGTCTGGTTTTTCGCCTAAGATCTGTTGATGAGATAACTAATAATATCTTTACAAAAACCCTATCTTACTACAAATAAAGTATTAGTGCTACATCTGTGCTGGGGCTGGCCAACCTCTGACAACGTTCAAAGCGGTTACACAGCATTGTGTGCGATGATCTATTTTCAAACATACAGCAGCCTTCTTAAGGGTGAAACTTTGTTCGTCGTCTGCGATCCTGTTGCTGTTTCCATGTCAAATGTACAGACTCACCGCATTCATAAGTTCCACCATTAAGAAATTTACAACCCAGACTCACTATGCTATATACACAGGGTCGAATCTCCATTCTTTTCGTATTCCATTATTAAGAAGGATTTCCCTCTCAGAGAGCTTCTTCCCGAGAACTGTTACGCCGCAGAAGATGGTTTCCAGATCAATACGATCTTAACTTCTTCAAGTCTATGGTCAATAGTTATCTGTCTTATATATAATCTGCGTGTTTTACTCCTTTACAAATTCATCCAGTAACCCTTTACATTAAGTAGCTCTTGCGAACTGTATTTTGTGAAAGATAGTAAAAAGTATATGCCCTTGTATAAAATAAAATATGATAAAGACAATCATATGAAAAAGAAAGGTTTACCTCAGAAAGTTTACTTAAATAACGTCTATATCAGAGTTTCGAAACCGGTGGACCCGGGAGCAATAATGGGCCCTTAAACGTAATCCAGGTACGCCGCAAGTTAACAGAAGAGTATTTTATGAATTACGTTTATATTTTTTTTAAAATAGCTAGAGATACAAAGCAACGAAATGTCTAAAAATAAATGCTTATTTCAGGAAACTTATTAATTCTTTTCCTATTTTCAAATTTAATGACCTATTTTACCATATTAAAATTTATGACCTATTTTACCAGATTAAAATTTATGACATATTTTACCATATCAAAATTTATGACATATTTTACCATATTAAAATTTATGACATATTTTACCATATTAAAATTAATGTCCTATTTTACCATATTAAAATTTATGTCCTATTTTACGATATTACAATTTATTACCTATTTTACCATATTAAAATTTATACTGTGCCCCTGAGATTTATTTCGCGTTAAAGTAAAATAATTTGAGAAACATTTATCTAAAATACAAGAACATAAACTAAAAACCAAGAAATTAGTCTCGTGCGTCATTTGGTGTTCGCAATCTTTTTGTACGCCTAGTAATCTTGTACATAAAAGGTAGAATTACGGCGAAGAACGCAAGCATTAGAAATAATATGACACAGAACTATAATCTGTATGAGACCGAATAAAAACGAAACAATGCGAGGCATCATCAATCACGAAATATGTCCATTGGAAGACCTTATAACCACTTTGGAAAAGAGAAAGATGAAATGGTATGGACACGTCATAAGAGCCAAAAATCTTTCCACTGCCAACCTACAATGTATCACCTTAGTCAAAAGACAGAGGAAATATAGCCTGTCACCGACAAAACTGCTAGATCATTCACAGAGAATTAGACATTGTCAAGTGGTCAGATGCGTAGTGACTCTACGATCACACCTATCATGAGGCTGATGATGAGATTCAGTTTATAGCCCGGTGTGCACCAAGTTAATAGAAGTTTAATTTATGAATTACTTTCATATTTAAAAAACAAAAACAAAAAAAACTTTATTTTTAAAAAGCTAGAGATACAAAGCAATGGAATATCTTTAAAATAAATGCTTATTTCAGGGGATCTCTTTATTATTTTCCTATTTATCTACGTTCCAGACATTTTTATAACATTAAAATTGAAAGTGCGCCCCAGTGTTTTAGTTTTCGACAAATGCACCCCGAAGTGAAAATAGATTGAGAAATACTGGTCTATATCAACCGATATAGAGAGATATCATTTTGTAAACAGCTACTAATAATTACGTTTTATTTTTGTTGCGCATGGTGTTTTTATCTGCAACGTTTGCACTCGTGACGAATTCGGTATTAGCTATAAAGTCATCCCACTGCACACCGAGAATGTTGCGTAAGCAGGGCAGATGTAAGCGTTTACATACTCGTTGGTGACAGCGGGATATTATCTTTAATTCTATAGCGAACCGGAAGTGCAAGAATGTTAGTTAACACGAAGATTGCAGATTGTGATCTTTTGTGTTTATTTCTGATTTCTCCAAGCACGTTTGTGCAGTGTGCTCTCTGTGGATCATGTGACTAAGATGGATGATTAGCGTCTATCAAAACTTAATACTGTTAAGTTCACAGAGAGAAATGTGCAGAACAGAAGTGTTTTTTAAAGTCTTCTAAAAAGAAAAAAAGGAGTATTCCTCTTTTGTGAAGTCCACGTAATGTAATGGACGCCAGAGCGTAAAGTAAAATCGAGAGGTAAGTTCAAATTCCAAGCGCACATCCTTGTTTCATTTTCGAACAAATTGAATTGGGTAATACATTAATTAACACCTTTTCACCTAAGAGTGGCTTCAAGGAACGGGGTAGATTTGGTTGTCTGGCTTTGGATAGCAACCATTTTAAAGGAAGAAAGACACTGGATTAGAAACGGTGGTAAAGCAACGGGAATGCATTTATCTTTCCAAGATGTATTGGTAATTCACAGATACTAAAGAAACAGAAGCTGTGGATAGCCATGTTTGCATACATTCTGAACTGAAATATTACTGTTGCTTTTTTTTAACTTACTCCTGTTACATCAACTCTCACTAGCGAACAACGCATCGTTTACTAAAAAGTGAGGAATAATGCCCACACTTTATTCTATTCAGATGAAAAAGAACACTCATACACCATGATAAAATAACTCTCTGGATACAGTGGGATCTATGGAGCGAGAATGGTCATAAGTGAGTAGAGAAGGGGTGTGAGCATTCAGCGCCATTTGTACCAGGAATTGAGCAAGTGAAACTCATACTTGATACGCAAACACATCTTTATTCTTCAAAAACTAAATTACAACTGTTTTCTATTCAATTACATATTCACCATCTGTATATACTTCTGTGATGAGGTATTATGTACACTATTTACATTATTCGGACTATTGTCCTCATCTTTGTCGCCATATTTATTACAACGTTTCGGCCGTTGTACACTCCGGCTTTCTTCAGGTGGTTGGAATGTCGAACTGAACACTTTATTTCGCTCACTGGGGTAGACAGTTATAGTTTCACGTGCCATGTTTAATGGATGTCAGTTATCAGTTATCTCCTGTTAATTTTTCCCCCTGAAAGTTCTCTACTGTATTAACCGGGTATTGAACTCACACTCTTTGGGGCCTGTCACAGGATTTAACGCCTTTATCCACTGTGCCATGTGTCCAGGCATAATGCATATTATGAGGATATGTAGGATAGACGACAGTTGATTTTAAGATTTTAAGATGTTAAGTTTGTAATGATCACGGAAGAATACTCTCGGCTGTCTTAAAGTAACAGCTGTCTGAGTAAAACTTCTTCCTGTCCAATGAAATAGAAAAGGGATCGATTCTGTTTACGTGACGTGGTGGGGTAGATACGAGAAGCTTGACTTGGTAGTACTAAAAATTTAGCTCATTTCAAAAATTGCGATGAAAATAAGAGAGCAATACTTCGTCTGTGTGAAAGCGGTTGTAAGTTGGAAAATAATTCATCACCCGCAAGGCCGTGTAAATTGCTTTTGAACTCTATCAAGCCTGAAAAATGAGAATTGGGCGACTCCATTTCAGATAATTTTCTGCAATATTCTATTTTTCTCTTGTAAAGATAAAGCGTGGCAGATGGAGCACCATACTTTATAGGGCACTAGATGAAAACGACCGTTTTTCCAGCATCTTTAGCGAGAGATCGTAAATATGGGTTCCCTTTGGGTTTTCGAGTGAGCTTGAGTCCGAATAGATGTTCATGTCAAGGATCCTCATTGAGAGTTCAACCGTTCTATCGTCTACTGTATCGCAGTATTGCTATAATAAACTCAAGACTCTCTAATTGCTTCATATTGCCATAAGTATAAACTGTTTTTCTACGTCAGAGTAACGAACTTACAACTTTTTAATCTCTTGATAATATAGTTAAACCTTATACTGATATGTCTCGTAAATGCGGTGATCATTTGATATGGTAAATAATTGATATATACCGTCACATATATATATCTATATATCTTTTATCAGTCACTTATGTGCCATGCGTGATACAAACTTAGGCGATCATGTATCTTTCGATGCGTGACTGACGAGACATATTTATTCCTGCATTAGGTTACCATTTCTTTCTACCGTAGAAAAGTATACCAGTTGCCATCGAAGGCTATAGAACCCGGTCTGTTCTGCTATTTTCACGTAGCTGAGGTGGGGGCAAGAAGATGATCCATATATTTCCCAAAGGTATTAGCCCGTAAGTGAATGTAATGGATTCGACTCTCGGCCCTCCGATTCTTCAATCCGAGCCGCTATCCATTACTTCACCTTGCCTTCCCTTATACGTTACTCTTAAGTGTATTTTATCAACAACGCTTCTCCAAACATTTCCTTTCTGCCTCATTCGTTGTATTTAAAAAATATCCTATCTATTTACGCCTTTTCGTTTTTTGGCATTCTTCTATTGTTCGCTTAGTGCAAGAGTGATATTCTTTAAGTACATGAGCCGTTAGCATTTCGGGTTCACGATCGGAAAACGAGTAAGGAAGAGATGGCATGAAATAGTGGTCTAAAGTCTGAAATTCCCCATTTAAATCTATGCCCTTAAGAATATGCTAAGTCGTTCCGATACCTGATTTACTGTTTTCTCCTGCATCCTATCGTTCTATTTTTTTTTAGAGGAATTAAACAAGGACTTTTAAACAGGAAGTTGTCTTTAACACTTTTTATAGGGATGTATCGTACCAAAACCGTTCAGAAATATCTACTCTGTCCGCTGTATAGTATCACTTTCGCAGATCAATGATTAAAAATGGCTTTGAGCAAGTGAAGCCAGAGGCTCTTGGCGAAGACCACACTTCTTGGAACATTTTGAAATCGTGCTGCATTTTACTAAGTACTGTACCAGACAGCAGAAATCAAATCACTTGAGAATTTTCAACAGCAACCATAGTTAAAACGTATATAACATGTACCTCGACTAGAAAATAACATGAACAAGATATTAACATTACACACTACTTCAAATAAAAGGTTAGGAAGGAAATTCCCATGAATTTTGGAAAGAAAGATAACAGCTGCAGGATTAGAGACACCTATTTTCCTCGAAAAATTGTTTGAATAGAAAGATTTTGTAAATTTTAACCGACTTTAGTACTGTCTGCCCGGTCAACGAATGCCGAATGTTTCCTTATAAGGAAAGGTCTATTATTACAATTAAGCTAAAAAAAAAAACAAGCAATCTTATTGGCAGAATATATCAATTGTACGGAAGACTTTATTTCCGTTTCCATAAATAGATCGTCTTATCTTCATGAATCTTTGAGAGATGCAATGTGTTTAACTCCCTGAAGAATGTTGGTTTTACGTCAGTATACCATGACGGAAACTACTTTCCAGCAATTCAGGTTCGTTCAGATGTGTGTTGGTTCTATTCTCGTAGAAGCTCAAATTGCGTCGGTGTTTGAATAATCAGATCTGCCAGGCCAAAGGGTTGAGATAAACGTAGGAAAAATCGGAGGCGATTTGATTTTAACTAGTCTGTAAATATATGGAATCAATGTTCTTAATCACAGGCCAACAGCATACAAATATTTATTATCTACTTTACCAAGTGACCGGCAGCCATTTCTAATAATTTCATTTCGTATCGTAACTTTTCAAAAAATTGTTCTTTGCTTCTAACATGAAGCCATCTTGGGAAATCAAAACCGAGGCTGAAGAATAATTCTCATTTCTCATGGCTTATACTTTGTTATACGGCAGTGAACAAAATTTTATCAGATTATTTGAGACAATGAAACATATGCCTGATACCATAGATGCAATGCCATTTATTCATATAGCGAAGAATCTTTGGATGGTTGATTTATTAACCTGTTTTTTTTTTTCGGATTCTCGACCTTTGGCCGGTTATTTAAACCAGAAAATATTCTTACATTTAACATGCTTTTGACGATACTAATGATTTACTGATACAAGTCTTATTAATTAACACATAGCTAGGGGAGAGAAGAGGGGGATATATGTCTTTCCAACGGTTATTTGTGAATATAATGAACTCGACTGTAATTGGAACACATCATTCCGATTTTGAATTCTGACACGTTATCCTTTAAACCACGCTTACAACACCTGGTATCCCCAAGCGGTCACCTTCCTAATTATCCATCCGGCTCAGCGTTGCTTAACTTTGGTAGACGTACGAGAACCGGTCTTTTAACGTGATATAGCAGTAAAACTACGAATGTTTGGAAGGTGCATGTAGTACTTATTAAGGGGTCTATTTGGAGTATATTTGTAAACACGGGACTTAATCCAGGTTAAATCAGCAGAAGACTACGACGATTATTTCACTTTAAAATCTTCTGTTTTAGTTTGGTTAATTGTGCTTCTATGTCCCAAGAGCCCAGCTCAGTTTATCAGGACCTGACAATTGCATCGTGCAAGAAACTCGGAGCTATGTTACCAGAGAGGAAAATGTACATAATCACACACCCACACACACTTTCACACACATACATACACACTTTCACACACACACACACACTTTCACACACACACTTTCACACACACACACACACACACACACACACACACACACACACACACACACACACACACACACACATATATATATATGCAGAAATATAGTTTTAAAGTGTGCTATATTCATGGGATAAAGTGCTCAATATCAGAGTTAGAGCGTATGTAAATATAAATATCAATGTGAAAATTGGATGCAAAACTGAAAGGCGATAGACTGTTTCATGGTAGACGCAATCGTCAGGCGCACTACGATTGCGTTGCATCTAGCATTGAACAGCCTGTATATATATAT
Source organism: Acanthosepion esculentum (assembly GCA_964036315.1). NCBI lineage: Eukaryota > Metazoa > Mollusca > Cephalopoda > Sepiida > Sepiidae > Acanthosepion > Acanthosepion esculentum. Next base: position 89,029,075 of record OZ038487.1, read on the forward strand.
ATATATATATATATATATATATATATATATATATATATATATATATATATATATATGTAAAAATTAAAGTTTTAGAACTTGCTATATAGAGAAAATAATAAGAACTGGAAAAGCATCTAAGGTTTTCATACAATTATATGTAATATTTATAATCCATGTATGTTTAAAGAAAAAATTATTAAAAGTGTTTTACTTACATGTAGATTTTCGCTTTTACCTTTTCAAAATGTTTCTAAATATTTATTAGAATACCATGCGCTGGCGCTTCAGAATAAAAAAAAAATCATGGGTCGTAACTGGTTTTATCTGTCGCTTATGATAAGGAAAATATGACATAATCTATTTTGAGGGACGTAACTTTGGTTTTTGTAATACAAACTTTGTGAAATTTTATAATAGAAAAAACAATTACCAACACTACATATTTATATCAGAATTACCAGCAATATGTTTTATAGTAAAATTACCAACAATTAATTTCAACCGTAGTTTAATGTATACAAATGCGTTCAAAATATATTTAGTTGAAGCCATAAAATTGTTTTCAGCATATTTAGATTTCTGCATTAAATAGCCCACAGCGGTTAATATGCCATTAAATAAAAACAACCAACCAAAACCTTCATTCTTTCTGTAATCCAGTTCAAAACGTTTTCCCCCATTAAAACGTTTTCCTGATTAAATTTCTTTGCAACGATCAAGAGAGGTAATAATTGATTGTTATAAGATTTGGTAAATATAGCAGGTGTGGTAGAACAGATAATCATAGTTCCATATATTTGGTTGAGTTTACTGTATATAGCTTTGCATTCTCATCGAAGAGAAAATTATTTATCCGCTTGACGAGCGGAAGACATTTTTCAACCAATTTCTTATAACATTTGTCCCTATAAATTTGAATTAAACATCGAGATAGCATATTCACCAAATCTTCAGTTTAGACTTTTTCTGTATTCGTTTAACCTCAGACTGATTGATTGTTTCGTGTTCGACGGCTAATCATTATTTTGAAGGTTATTTAAAGCTAGATTGTAAGAAATTTGATGATATGTTTTGTGATACAACTCTTACTAATTAACTCCAAGCAGGGGAGAGAAGAGATGGATTGATATTTCCAAAAGTAATTTCCGCGTAAGTGAATATAATGAACCCAACTCGAACTGGAAATCCAGCTGCCCCATTAACAATTCCGAGCCATTATCCATTACACTACCTACACTACCATTATCCATTACACTATATGTGGATTCAAGCTTACAACACTTAGTATTAGAAAGCGTTCATCCGTCTAGGTACTGAATATGCTCGACGTTGCTTAACTTGGAAGATTCCTCTCGGGAACTATTTTTTAAACTAATGTCGCCGTAAGCTGTTTAACTTTAGGGGCTTATTATTTTCTTTCAGTCAGATCAGCGGTAGAATTATAATAGAAAAATCTGGCAGTTAGGAGACTATCGCTTAGAATCTGATTTTGTTCAAGAAAGAAGGAAATACATGTGTGTAGTATGCTTTTATCACTAGAATTATTACTGATGACGTTTATGGGTCAAAGTGATATATTTTCTGTTGTTTAAATCCTTTCAGATTCATTGAATGCAATATGAGCTTTACAAAAAGAATTAACTAAGTAAATAAAATATAAA
>OZ038487.1:89038217-89053217 GCA_964036315.1 Acanthosepion esculentum
CGCGATCAAAGACTTTTGGATGGAATTGTCTCTGGTAGCAGAGAAGAGACTCTGAAAATAAAGCACATCCACTTAAAGCGCCGAAGGTACCAGGCATATATCCAGCTGGTTAGGTCAGCTTTCTTTAGTTTCCATGACATCCGAAAACGGAAGACAAACAGGGATGCGCTTCATAGCATCTCGACTTCGGATCCAGCGCTTTAGCTTTGCTTGTAACATTGACAAAATGACAACGTTTAGCGTCGTTCGATGATTGAAAGGTCCAGGTGTTTCCGATTGATGATAGTGTTCGAGTGTCGCACAGACACTATAATTCTATAGCCCCGGGTTCTCATTAAGGCACCGTGAAGACTACTGGTGGCTCCCTAGTGAAATGAAAGCGGTTCGGTTAAAAAAAAGGTCACTTAAAAATACCCACATGATTTTACTTTTTCATGACCATTTGCCTACATTCATGGACTACATATAACCGAATGGTTCCCACCATTTTTTCTGGCCACTCCCCAACTAAGCATCTCTTAAATCCAGATGCATCCCCACCACTGTGACATATAATTAAAATAAGTCAACAACTTAACTTTCTTTAAAAACATGGTTCTGCATATATTAAAATATTTATTTAATCGACGTATGAGGCCCAGGAACAATAATATTGCAAATTATTTTCCTAGGGACCGACAGCCAGACACCAGCACATATGATCCGATTATAGTGGTGAAGGCCTTGTGCAGAAACAACCACACTTTTTTAAGGGCCGAATACAGAGACCTGGTGCACTACGTGCCACAAGGTCCCCAAACCTCCCTCAGCAGGATTTGAATTCAGAGTTGAACTTTCTCATAGACCAGTTGCCATCCAAGGCTATATAACCTAGTCTGTCCTGCTATTTACTTATAGGAAGAAGAAGAGGATTAATAACTTTCCCAAAAGTATTAGCACGTAAGTGAATGTAACGGATTCGACTGGAATTCGAACTCGTCTCTCCGATTCTTCGTCTATCCGAGCCGCTATCCACTACGCCTCCTATGTATGTATGTATGTATGTATCTATCTATCTTTGTGTGTGTGTGCAAAATATGGAATTATACAAGTACATATATGCACGCAAATATTTTTATATGTGCATACTGTATGTGCTCTGTATGCATATTCTAATGAATCACACGTTTCACCTAGAAAAAATATTACTGTTAATAACTTATTCTCGATATATCCACTTAAAACGAAATCCGGATGTAAATCCAAAAGGATGAGTAATGCCAGCAAGATTTAAACAATATAATCACATCTAAGTATCCCAGAATTAATTTGTAGATAATTCTGAAATGATCTGACGAATTATTTAGCCAGCACATTCCTTAAGCCCGAGCCCAATTAAATATTTCTGGGAAGTAGGGGCCGGGCCTAATCATAGCCAAGAGTGTGTACTTACATCTATCTAGAAGATTTGAACAGCTTTGGAGATGTCATAGACGAGCCTCTTTCCTAAATTCTTCTAAGCACTTGCAGAATCCATGCTACTTCGCCCTAGTGCACGTACAGCACTAGACATATTTTTGTATGATAGATTTGTCACGTTAGTTGAGTTAAAAGTATTTACTATAGAAATGCATTGAAGTAAAGTTGGTAAATAAATACCATGGAAGTAATGATAAATATAGTCAGTATTCAGAAATACACGCAAGCCGTATTCATTCGCCATTTATAAAATATAAGGAGGCGCGGTGGAGTAATGTATAGCTGCTCGGATTGAAAAATCGGAGAGTCGAGTTCTAATTCCAGTCGAATCACTTACGTGCTAATAACCTTGAAAATAGTATGAAATCCTTCCTCCCACCATTCTGCTATAGGTAAATAGCAGGACAGACCGGGTCTATTGTCATGGTCTACAACTGGTTTACCGTCGAAAGAAATGGCAACCTACTGCAGAAAAAAAAATCTGCCTCGTCAGTTATGTATCGAAATATACATGATCGCCTAAGGGTGTATCACGCATGTCATATAACTGACTGACTGATTTATAAAATAGAAATAATCATTAATACCTATTTTTTTTTATTTCTAAATCAATACGTTGAATTTGTGATAAGTTATATTATCCATTGTCAGGAATTAATTAATGATTTACCCAAAGAATATGCTTTTTTATATAGATAATATAATAAATATATGAAAAAATTAAGATATCTTCTATTTGATATTTCGCAGATGAAAAGGTATCAGCAAACATACAATCTCCATTAATGAGATAAATCCTGATCGTCACTAAACGACAGAATGATTGATGTTTTCCTTAACTGCATCGTTATAGAACATATATGATAACTAATTTTAAACCATTCTTATTTTCATATATTCATTTTAGTTTTTACACATCCTATATAGTTTCTGTTATCATTTAAGAAGATCAGGTGATAAAAAGAAATTTTTTGTTCGCAGTTAATAAAGGGAAGACATAGATAATGACATTTCAATGACATTTCGTCTGATTATGTTGTATATATTTATTTTTAAAACGTCATTTTCGAGATCGAAGTATTGGTTTGGTTTGTTTTCCGACATATCAACCTCAATGGGCTATGTATTTATTTTTTATTGCTGGTATATCTTTTTCAAAAATGTATTGCTGGTAATTTTTTTAATGTAAAACTGGTAATTATTTCAAAAATGTATTGCTAGTAATAATTTTTCTTCAAAAAATTATTACTATTAATGATTTTTCAAAAAGGTTTTTCTGGTATTAAAACCTATTTTTACATTTTCATAGTGTTCTGACTCCATTTTGGGGGGTTAACTATTTACCCATACCTGGGAAGCTAACTGCTTCTACCACCTCGGGTCAAGATGGACCTGGGGACACCAGCAATTAATAGATAGTTCCACGCTCCTCAAAACATCCTGATCAGAGGCCTTGCTGTTGGAGGTAGTTTATCGTCTTATCCAGGACGTGGATGTAGTTTATCGTCTTACTCAGGACGTGGATGTAGTTTATCGTCATACCCAGGATGGTTAAAGTATTGGTCAAGAAGTTTACGATATATAATAAATACAGATTTACTATAGAATTGAAAATGGTTTAAATACATAAATCTATTGAAACTATGTTGGTATTATAAGGAACTGAATATAAGAGTAATATATCAGAAATTACGACAGGAGTTACTAAAAAATTAGAGTTATTATATGCATAATATAATGCATATATATATATATATATATATATATATATTTATATATATATATATATATATATATATATATATACGTATATATATGTATATATATATATATATACGTATATATATGTATATATATATATATATATACGTATATATATGTATGTATATATATATATACGTATATATATGTATGTATATATATATATATATATATATATATATATATATATATATATATATATATATATATATATATATATATATATATATATATATATATATATATTGGGCAGCATATTTTTGCTTTTATAAAGAGGCTTTTTACAAGTACTTCCACGGTAATTGCTCCGAGGAGCTGCGTTCGCTTGTCCCCAGGCCTCGTGAATTTAAACGCCCCACCAGGCTGGCATCCCGCTCCAACCCCTACACCGTGGAAACTGTTAGATGTAGACGTCTCTTCTACTCCAATAGCTTCATGTCTCGCACATCTCGCCTATGGAACTCCCTTCCCTATTACTGTTTCCCTGATAAGTACAATCTCCAACGGTTTAAGTGTAGCGTCAATCGACATCTCCAGTTGCCTCGATCTATACACTTCCCTTCTCCACATCCTTTCATTTCTCATTCCTATCTGCTCTCGCTCCGGATCTTTTGTGGCCCCCTTGCCTTGATCGACCCACTGTCTTTCTCTTTCTCCACATCCCCTCCCTTGCCACTCCTATCTGCTCTTCCTCCAACCCCCTCTTTAACCCCTTGCGTGATAGTGGCCTCCGGCCTTGCTTGGGGTGATATGATTAAAAAAAAAATTGTCAGATGGATCTGGAGTATTTTTAGAGCAGCGAGTACTTTCGAAAACATCATGTTCTCATCATCAGGCTGTATTTTTTCATTAGAAATTAAACTCCAAGACGTAATAAATGTATTGTAGACCGAAATATGTATTTTGTTTTTAGAATGTGTTATTTATTGACGGCTATATAATATTGGAACGTGCAAGTAGCAACGATAGAATTCTTATATTTCAAGTGAGAATTTTTTTTGCATGAATTTTGTAATTTTCTAAGACATATCACTCTATTAATTGAAGTATATACTTAGTTCATGTCACGTTAAGTAGAAATCACTTACAAGAAAAGAATTCTTGGATTTACCCCATTACAAAATTCATACAAAAAATTCTCATTTGAAATATTGGAACTCTAGTTTTGCGACTTGCACGTTCCAATATTATATAACCGTTAATAAAAAAACACATTCTTTTTACCCCCTTTCATCTCGACTGGGTCAGTTTTATTGATTCCCCATGTCCGTCTATATTTTCTCTTTTCTCTCTCCCTTTACGAGTGAGCCTCTTGATTTTGTCCAAGGGCAGAATACAGCAGCGTCTCTTTTTTGAAGGTTTGGACGGGTCCTACTAACATCAGTTATGTTTATTTTTACTTTGTTTTGATATTTAGTTTGTTTTGGGGTCCACCACCCCGGCTTTCATGATCATTTATCCGATTTGTATATAAAAATTGTAAATAATATTTGTCATCTTATTGGGATGATGTTTTTTTTTTTTTAAATTCCAACCTGACAGTATGTGGTATTATGGTGTATAGAGAATTGATTGGCGATGGATGAGTTTTTATGGTGAATGAGGAAATTGTAACGAATGAATGAGTCGTGAATCTGATTAGCTAGGTATAAGATAGTTAATGAAGACCAGCCTCAACCCATTCTCCCTTTTCGGCCTTGTGCCATAATTGTATTAATTTACAATAAATCTCAATAGATTCTTACAAACTTATCTTTCGGTTTGCAATATATTTATTTTGTCTTGGAGTTTTATTTCTAATGAATTACAACCTGTGAACATGAAGTTTTCGAAAGTACTTGATGCTCGAAAAAATACACCGGATCCATCTGACAACAATTTTATACATAAGGGTCGCGCCATTCAGTCGATTGTTATTAAGTTAATGCTTATATTAAATCTTTTAGCGAAGAGAATTCGCTATTAATTACACTAATTTTACTGATTTATTTTATGATTACCTCTTATGATATATATATATATATATATATATATATATATATATATATATATATATATATATATATATATATGTGTGTGTGTGTGTGTGTGTGTGTGTGTGTGTGTGTGTGTCCATTTGGATAATAGTATTAATCAATACTAGAAGGACCCATAAAAATTTTACGGTTTTCCTATTTTAAATTTCTGATGAATCTTAATTCTTATGTTACTGACTGAATAAGCTGATGCTGAGTTATACGACAATAAAATATTCGTAGATATTCCCTTACAGCATCGTTAATATTTGAACTTACCAAATCTAACAAAATATTGCGATAACAATCATAAATATGAATGCTAGTCGTTATTTTATGAATTGGGTACAAATGAAAAGATTTGAAATTGGCAATTTTTCCATTTAAACACTTCTTATCTTCCTTTCCTTCTTCCTTCATTCGATCATTCATTCGTTTCTTCCTTTTTTCTTTCCGTCTTTCTTCGTTCGATCGTTCCTTCCTTACTTTCTTTTTTCGTTCGTTCGTCCCTTTATTTCTTTATTTATTTATTTATTTCTTTCTTCGTTTGTTCGTTCGATCGTTCGTTTCTTCCTTCGTTCGTTCGTTTCTTTCTTTCTTCGTTCGTTCGTTCCTTTCTTTCTTCGTTCGTTCCTTTCTTTCTTTCTTCGTTCGTTCGTTACTTTCTTTCTTTCTTCCTTCCTTCCTTCATTCGTTCGTTCCTTTCTTTCTTTCTACTTCGTTCGTTCGTTCGTTCGTTCGTTCCTTCGTTCCTTCCTTTCATTCTTTCTTTCTTTTTCTCTCTTTCTTTCTTCGTTCGTTCGTTCGTTCCTTTCTTTCTACTTCGTTCCTTCCTTCTCTCTCTCCTTCCTTCTTTTCTTTCTTTCTATCATTTTTTAACTGAAATCAAGAAGTGTTCTTTCTCGTCTTTCCACTCGATCAAAACAGAATATTCCATTATTTATCAGGTTTGGGGAAAAGACTTTAAACATTTCTATCTTCCGATATTTCTTTCTTTCTTGCTAAATCCCCGTCTTATTACGAACGTTTCTATTAATAATAATTCAGCAGATGTTATTTTATTTAATTTTGTTCATTGCCTTATTCGGTTTCCGTCGTACCATTCACCCCGTCTGAAAAATGGCACTTTTATGGGTCCCCATCGTTACTCAGCCTCTTGGCTGAATTCAAAGTGTAGTATCTGTTCTTATCAGCTTAGTACGATTCTTTCTTTCCACGTCTATCTCCCTTTACTTCTTTCATTTTCTCACTGAAAACAAGTAATTTTCTTCCCCTCTTTCCGCAAAATCAAAATACAGAGGTGGAAATAATATAAGACGCCGCATGAAATCGTTAATTATTTTCTTATTACTATACACATTTCTCTGAAAATTTGTGTGTGGTATTTATATACGATGGTATTAGTATACATATTCGATTTTATAACAACTTTCCGCCAAAAGAAGTTATTAAGAAATGTATTAAGAAAATACGTTTTCGAGGGTGAAAATAAGCATAAGACAGTTTTGAAAATTTCTATTTAACGGCAAAATTGCACAAAATTCAATATTTACATTTATTCCCTTTCAATTGTAATACTTCAACACACCTGTTTTGCATTGAATCAATAAGATTTCTGATAGTTTCAGATGGAATTTCATTCCAATACTGTTTAATGCAAGGTTTTAATGTTTCTAGATCTTCAAATAGACGTTTATTTCTCTTCTTGACAGAATTCCCCACATATTGTCTATTGGGTTTAAATATGGAGACTTAGTGGGCCAGTACAAAACTTCACTATTTTATTTTAAACCAGTTTTCGTGAGCTTAGAAGTGTGTATGGCTGCGTTGTCCTGTTGAAAAATGACATTATTGGTGTCTAGACGATTCATAAATGGGATAAGACTTTTTTCCAACACATTGATATATCGAGCAGTTTTGTTCCCTTCTATCACTACTAAATCAGCCTTTCCAGACGCAGAAAAAGCTCCCAAGCCATAATAGATCTTCCTCCAAATGGTCTTTTTGAAAACGGCTGCTTCTCCTAACTTAAATCATGCCAATAACACTGGTAGCCGTCGGGCCCATCCAAATGGAACTTTTTCTCATAAAAAAACATTACGGTTTCCCATTTCTCCTTTGTCCATGTTACTTTTTTCTTTGCTCAATCTACGCGCATCTTCTTTTGTTTAGCAGTTAAAGCAGGGACTGTCTTACTGTTTCGATACACGAGATTTGGCGATTCATGTAGGAGTTGACGAACTCTTCTTGGAGTGACGGGTAAATTTTGAGATTTTTACAAATCTTTTGAGCTTCATTTTCCCTTAGAAGCTTCTCGAAAAAGTCGACATCTGCCTGTATTTGTAATTTTCGGTGGACGACCTGGACGTTTTCTGGTGCCATACGATTCTGGGCCCTTTAGATAATTTCTCACAACTGTTCGGGTCATCGACAGTTCTTTTGCAATGAAACTTACAGATTATTCTTCCAGTTTATAGGCAAAAAATTTGCCCTTTTTCATTTTCATTAAGGGGATAGTTCCTAGGCATTTAGCAGTAACTGTATTAAATTCTGAAATGTTTAAATAGGACTCACTTGGCTTAAAATCATGACAAGAGTCTTTTTATAATCTGCGCATGTACTTATTCTGCCTTTGGCATTCTGAAGTAAACCAGATATGCAAATTTTCAAAACTCTCTTATAATTATTTCCATTCTCGTAAACGAAGATTTGTTAATAGCTTTTTTCGTGGAAAGTTGTTATAAAATCGAATATGTATACTAATACCCTCGGATCTAGGTACCACATACTAATTCTCAAAAGAATTTGCGCAGTAATAAGAAAATTATTAACAATTTCATGGGGTTTCTTATACTTATTTCGACCACTGTACTCAAGAGTACACTACTTAAGATGCATTGGCAAGGCGTGGGGCCCGTGCGAATTAACGAAGGTGTGCGGGGGACAAGATAGATTCAATATATAATTAATTGAAAAATGACCTTTAATTCAGTATTGCATCTTTATCGCTATTTCTACTGAAAGTGTTCAGACGAAATACATTCCTTACATCTACCATTTCTAACTGTCACGACTAAGACACGCCATGCGATGCACATTGTCGCGAACATCGCTCATATCCTTCGCATTTAAGTGATGAGATATATGTTCCAACCAATCAGCTTCTACCCATTAACGGTTGCTTTGTAGAACCAACTTCCAAGAGGGTGCTTCCCCGATCGCTACAATCATAACCTGTGCAATTTCAATATTAAACGTTATCTTCCGCTCCTGACCCTGCAAAACTGTGCCTCTTAATCTGTAACACGTTACCCCGAGGTGCTTTTTCGCTTTGTACAGGTGAATATTACTTTAAGTAAATGGCTAGATAATTGTAAAAAAAACGTGATTCTACTAATAGTAAAAGTAGGAAAAATTACTATATATTGACGATCAGCATGCGCTGAAGTGCCACAGAATAGCTGCATGACGGACCGTATGAGATGGCGGTTTTCTTCGCCTTGACCGATTACACGTTCCCTTCGCTCTTTTGTTCAATTGATTTTAGCCGACAACCGTCTCTAATTTCCCAGATGGTTTTCTGCCCGGAATTAAGTTGAGCGTTGAAAGCTAATGGTTCGTGACACACCAACCCGCCATTCCCAACCACGAAAAAAAAAATTAGGCTCAACTAGTTGGCATTGACATGCAGGGTTGGCATGGATTGCTTATGGGGATAGGGTTCTGTCCCATAAGCGCATCACGTGATTTTCCTGCGTTTCCCGCTCCCCTAGCAAACAATTCCGCACTTCTTATTTGCAACTTAAGCGTGAGTTCGCGCCAATATTTCGACATTGGGAAGTGATAAGATTCCCAAACGAAAAGAAATGTAGAAAATTAGAGGAAAGTCAAAATTGGTGAGAGGAGAGATAGAGAGAGAGAAAAAAAAGAGAGAGAGAAAGAAAGAGAGCGAGAAAGAAAGAGAGAGAGAGAGAGACGAAGAATTGGGATAGTGTGAGATGTAAATGCATGCATGATCTGAGATATTTAGTGTATGTCTTTGAGAAGAGAACAAAAAATGTATGCATGGTTTCGTTTGTGAGGCTGCTTCTATATCTGCTTCCCTGACGTGATAAATTCTTTGCACCTATTCTTAAAGAAAGCGGTTTGGGAATTTCTGCATCTTAGTGTTCGGTGAGATATTGGAAGTGCGAAAATTCATTTTCTCCGACAGATTTCTAATTAAGAAGATAGAAGAAAAGAGTTTATTTCAAAGACATAGATATGAGAGATATATAGAAAAAACGATAGCCAAATAGATAATAATGGTAAGGAATATGCTATTAATAGACAGTGTTAAACAGACATATATATATATATATATATATATATATATATATATATATATATATATATATATATATATATATATATATATATTACAATGAATCATCGCACAAAAAGTAAAAAGGTAATGATATAAAATGGGGAAATCACTTCGCTATCTAAATGTTAAAGATGCATTAACTCATTAATCACTCAATGAATGTTATGATCCTTGTTTTTTAAAATTATGAACTCTATTAAGTCCTCCTTAAATATGCAAGTATTTTCGACACTTATTCCGGTCATCCTCAAGCATGAAAACTAATTTGTTTTTGGTAACATTCAGGTAGCATCCGAGACGAAAAATATAATGCGAATTGAAATAAGTTTTCTTTTTTTTTTTCTTTTTTTCTTTTTTGTTTAAATGTGTTATTGATAACGGATACAAACTTACGAAGCGTACAGTTGCAACTCCAAGGTAGGATTTTTGCAAATTTAAGTTTTTTTTAAATAATCTAATACAAGTTTGTACCCATTATCAATAACATATTTAAAATATATATAAATAATAATATATAAAACAAAAAGTAATAACTTACAAAAATAAATAATAATAATAATGATAATAATAATATCAAAATAAATGAAAAAATATATTAAAAATCTATATAAAAGTACTAAAATAATCAATAAATAATAAAATTTACAAATAATCACAATAATAATAATAAAAATACAGGTAAAGATAATAACCGATATAATATAGACATCTACATGATAATCACATAAATAATCAAATACATCTACAGACCCATATACACATGTGCGACAAGCACATAGAAGCACATATACTCATAGATACATACATACATACATATATACGAAAACTTGCACACATATATGCTTAGACTCATATCCAATTAAAAACCCAATTCGGAAGTGCATTAACTGCAAAGTAAATGTTTTAGGGTAGTTTAAATATATTTTTATGTCGACACTTGAAAATAATTTCATTTCTTTGGTTTAACAGTTTTTATCACAAAAGAACTTGATGAATGGACAGACGGTTATATCAAAACATATCGAAAACATAGGACATACAACTACACATATTACTAGTTCCAAAACTTTTCATCTATGCAAAAAGGAAAAGTGATATTGGAACGAACCTCTACAAAAGTAACAACAACAACTGCAACTTTCGTCCTGAATTTGAGATCCAATTAATGAGTGGATAGGAACAAACTACAAGAAAAATGAAGATGTATAGGAAAACGAAAACTGTAACCAAATTATCAACATCTTCAAAATTATCAACCTGCAAAGCATCAAATGTTTTTCAGTAGTTATCTCAAGTGCTTAAAAGTGAAACACCATCTCAATATAATCAACTATTAAAGAAGCTGTTAATCTTAAAGAAGAATGAAGTAAATAATACACATAGAAAATTGGTTATTGAATACTGATGGTGAACGAAATAATGGCAAAAATATCAAGTTCTAGTTTTGAAGAAGTTAAGTTAGAAGCATTAGATCTACCAAATGGAAAAGCAGATAATGTTGTCAAATGAATAACAGCTGTTATGGATGAATACAATTTATGAAAGAGCATAAAGATGATTGTTGCAGACACTACGGACGAGAACACTGGAAGGAGGAATGGGATTGTCTTACAATTACGAAAACTATTTGCTCAAAAGTACATTCATTGTCTGTCAACATCATCTTCTTGGCCGAGTGCTTAGCGTAGTAATGGATGACGAACTTGGAGGGAACAACACCTTGCCCAATATCAGACATCTGTTTATCAATAAATAATTACGAAAAGATCAAAAAGAATTTCAAGAATGGTAAAAAAAAGATTACTGAAACAACAAGATGGTGTGATGATATGAAATTTCTATGGCGTTCATGTAGAATTTTCCGCGTTTTCGAAAAATGGAAGATTTCCTAAAGTGAAGTTTTAAACATACACCTAACTTATGCAATGTAAGATGGAATTCCAGAGCAACACTTGCTCCTTTGGCGTTTATTCTTCTAGCAGAAAAAAAGATACAGGCTACTCGAAATTTGTAGATTCATCTCTTACAGATGGCCGGACCATTGGTTTACTGACCAAATTTACAATGCAAGATGAGCTTACAGGCGCGCACGAAGAGTTAAACTCAGTGAAATGTGTTTTAGAATCCAGAATCACCTAGATTGGAAATAACCAGAACAACTCCGTATGCAGTAGGGGCAGTCAAGTACCGTTAACATATTTCTGACATTCTTAAAAAGAAAGAGAATGTTCAATTTTGTCTTGCATAATTGGATAATATGCTGTAATTATGCTAAATATTAAAAATTCTTTATCTAACGTGCTTTTACCGATTCAGCCACAGAGGAGCGTTTCGTTTAGCAACGTCGATTTTACTGTTTTTAAACTACAATTCTCCACGATTTTCTCTCATACATTCATGTCTGCTCGATGCGTATCCAAATGTAAACAAATGACGTCAAACTTTATGAAATCGGTAAAAGCACTTCAGGCGATTTGATGGTCCCGTATAAGATACATGTTTGATTCCTGCCGGAGGACGCATATATATTTTTACTTTATCCATTTCATAATGTGATATATATATATATATATATATATATATATATATATATATATATATATATATATATATATATATATGGTTAGTTAGTTTATGAAAAACTAGGTAATCTGTATGGGTAGACCCAAGCTATAATCTGATGAGCCGCAGTCCTTTAAAAAGGGTGTGGTGAAATAATTTATTACATGGAATCTTAAAGTGGTCTGTTTTTTATTTAAAAAATATATATATATATATATATATATATATATATATATATATATATATATATATATATATATATATATATATATATAAGTGTTCCCTTCAAATTGGTTCTTATTTTTCATTCATAATTTGATTTCTGTGCTTTACCTTCTTTGTAATTCATATATATATATAAAAAGTGAAACCAAGAAGACACAATGCTGTCCTGAAGGTTAACATCAACCATTTTTGACGGGGGTGTAAAAACGGTTGTCTATTATATTTAAAATACTAATGAGACAAATCTTTCCTGTTATGAACTTTTGCTTGATGGAAGAAGTTATGTTATGTAACTCTCCCTCAGGCACATTTGCGTTTGTTCAACACCCACAAAACCAAATTTTGGTTTATACTGCAACTATGATGATCAGACCTTAGTTACAGTTTCTGGGAGAGAGCTTGTTATCTAGAATGATCAACAATCTGAACAGCACCAGCATCCTCAAACCCTCGGTCACAGCTATCGAGGGCCAGGTCAACCGCTGGTATGCTCTTCAGGCAATTTTCAAAGTTGCCACACGCTGGAATCGTCTCACCTCCAGACTAATAACATCAGGAAGTCTCGGCCAATGTGAGATTCAAACACAGGTCAAAATGAACGTTCTAACCACGTGCCCATATATATATAACGGAGATAAATGAAGGGAATTATAATACTGCAGAATAACAATACATATATATGGAACAATTTTGGGGAAAATAAGTATGGTAAAGTGGAAATAAATCCGTGTGATATGTTTCATACTTTAGGACTTCATTGAACTAAGTTTATGTTTTACGTTGATGCAACTACACAAGTAGACGCACGAAAGACGCTGAGAATTTTAAATTTTAAAAAAAGCTATACTTTTCAAATATGCATTTTGGGTATATAATCTAACCGATGACATTTAAAATTAATTTATGCGCTTTTGTCTGTATCGTTTATTTCTTTTTAAGGATACTTATATATATATATATATATATATATATATATATATATATATATATATATATATATATCTGTGTGTGTGTGTGTCTACACACACTCGCGCGCGCACACACACACACATATATGAATATTATTTATTTTAGGATATTAAAAAAATCGCTGCATAATGTCAGTTATGTTTCAACACCATAAACGTTTCTCATTGTGTAATGTTAAACTAATGCTGAGTGAAAGTTTAATTTAATTTTAAATTTTAATAAAAAAAAACAGGCTTGTGCACTTTGCCGTTTAACATTAGTAGTTACGTCACCTTAATATGTAAGCTTCTTAATTTCCTATGAATCATTTTCCTTAATTTTAATGTAAAAGCTTTTGATAAAAACTGCTTATTAAAACAAAGAACTGAATTGACTGTAAATTGTAGTCAGATTTGCAATTGCATAATACTTTTTCTCATATTAATAATCAGTAGCTAAATTGTTGTACACCTTATATGGCTTACTATTCTATTTGTATGATTTATTTTGATTTAATATTGCATTGCACTGATGTTTGCTTAGTATTATTAACCTCATATATGGTTGTACAAGTGCTTAATTTGTATTATTAAAATTTTACATTGATTAGTTAGTATTATTAACATCTTATATGAATGCATTTTGACAGTTGCACATTAATTCTTCTCGTTTTACCTTTAGCGTGGTCATGTGTGACGTCATGAGATGCGGTGCAATTTTCGCTTCCAGCGTATGCACGAGTTTGTCCTTGCCTGGAAATCTTCCATGTATACAAAAGCAGGCTATCATTATTGATTTGTCCGTGTATTGTTTAATATATTGTAATGTAATTGTCAACTTTGATAATGGCTTATGTAAGCCGAAAGCTGTGATAGAATTTTAAAAAATATGTATCAATATTGTGATTTTCTTTCAACTTTTAATGATAATGTTATTAAACATATCAGACAATGTGAAAAGAATTTACATATAATAAATTGACAAAACTTGTCTATACACACACACACTCACACACACACACAAAACACACACACACACACACACACATATATATATATATATATATATATATATATATATATATATATATATATATATATATATATATATATATGTATATATATATATATATATAGGTGGACATCAGTTATTTATATTAGATCATGTTAGTTTTTAAATAATTTCCATTTCTCTAATGTATCTACCTGGCTAAATCCCTATGAAATACAATCGGTTCTAATCAACATATTTTCTGTCATAAAATGCATAGTAATTTCGGAGGATTGATTTGGATTCTGATATTTCAGATACGCACAACGTGTGAGGGAATAAAAGCATGGCTCAACATGTTATAATGAGATAAACTAAGATAAGCACACAGTGGGACACACAAATAGATAGATAGATATATAGATAGATAGATAGATAGATAGACAGATAGATAGATAGATAGATAGATAGATAGATAGATAGATAGATAGATAGATAGATAGATAGATACTAATTATTGATTATTCTGGGATATGATCATGACTCTCATCTCTTTGCGCCAATTTTTCAATACTCTTTGTTGGAGACATATCATTGTGTGAGCCTTAATCTCCCTCTTATAATTTTCTCTTTCTATTGCCCTCCCCTTTCTTCACACTTCATTTCGAAAGTCAT
>OZ038487.1:89055717-89078217 GCA_964036315.1 Acanthosepion esculentum
AATGAAAATGAAAAAATATTATTACCAGCTCAAAAACAATATTACCAACTATACTTTTTTGAAAAACAATATTACCAACTATACTTTATTGAAAAACAATATTACCAACTATACTTTTTTGAAAAACAATATTACCAACTATACTTTTTTGAAAAACAATATTACCAACTATACTTTTTTGAGAAAAAAAAAAATTTTTCAAAACCCAACAGCCTTTCAACCTTTTATACAAAATAACCAACTTAAATTCATAAATTAATAAGGCTTCGGCATAAATTGACCCAAATAGGAGTTGACATGCCGTTAAATCCAACATCCATCCATCCATCCATTTAACTACAGTATATTTTTCTTCTCGTCTATCTATCTAGATAGCTTAATTTTTGACTCCATGTTCTCCCAAACCTCCTCATTGCTCAGATATTCGGTCCATGGTATCCTGAGCATCTTTCTGTAGAAACACATTTCTATTGCATCAAGTCTCTTTTTCATCTTTGAGGAAATTGTCCAGCAATCACAGCGATACAAGAGGACAGATATCACATAACAGTCCAGTACTCCTTTATTTTTTCTAACGAATATTTTCTGTGTCTTAATACTCTGCATAACTTTTAGAATGCATCTTTGGCCATCCCAATACGTCTTATATATATATATATATATATATATATATATATATATATATATATATATCAGTGTTATACCTTTCCGCCATCTATTGGAACACTTCCAAAATGTTTAAACACACACACACATATATATTTAAAAATATTAGGAGAATTTGATAATTATATTTAAGCGATTCATCTAGTCTAAAATCTCTACAGAATGCAGAAAGCACTGGACGGCCGTTTCGTCCTATATTTGGCACTCATCAACAGTGCGCATCCACTACCGTGAATTGAAACCCTGACAGTTAGGTTGTCAAGCAAACACCATACCAACTGTTCCAACGGGCCTCGGTCACGAAGAGGTAGCAAAGCAGACACACATATTCCGTGGTGGATATACATACAATTATATATACAGACATCCACAGACATATATGTGTGTAGTGTACGTGCATGTATGTGTGTGTGTGTGTGTGTGTGTGTGTGTGTGTGTGTGTGTGTGTGTGTGTGTGTGTGTGTGTGTGTGTGTGTGTGTGTGTGTGTGTGTGTGTGTGTGTGTGTGTGTGTGTGTGTGTGTGTGTGTGTGTGTGTGTGTGTGTGTGTGTGATTACGGTCAATACAGGTTGAAATACCGTAATTAAGTAACGTCGAGCCTGCTCAGTATTTAGATGGGTGAGAGCTTGCGAGCCTCAGGTGCTGTAAACTTCGAAGTGCGGGTTATGTTATGAATAACGATCGAAATGGAAAATTGGAGAACCTAGTTCCGATTCCAGTCAAGTTCGTTAGAGTGCAAGTACTCTGCTATGGATCAATCTTTTGTACTCCCAGCTATTACTTTAATAGTGGGATATTTATCAGTAAATCATTATTATAACTCCATTCAAATTATTACAATCCCAAACTATTTGCTGGCTTCAAATAACATGCAAATGGTTTATGAGTCGTAAAATTAAAATCACCCAATATATATATATATATATATATATATATATATATATATATATGTGTGTGTGTGTGTGTGTGTGTGTGTGTCTGTGTGTGTCTGTGCACGTGTGTGTGTGTGTGTGATAGACTAATGAAATATTATCGGCCAACAGACAAAAATTTGGACAACAGACAAAAATATATTTGCAATGAAAATAAAGGAAATTATATATTTAGATATTTACCCCAGATTTTGTGAAAAGATTTGTGCTGAACGATATTATACGTACTATCGTATGTATATAAAATACACAGACAGCCACACACACATACACACAGACAGACAGACACACACACACACACACACATATATATATATATATATATATATATATATATATATATATATATATATATATATTCAGTCATATATGTCTAAATATAACAGACAACAATTCAATTGTCTATTGTGTTTGACCACGAGCCGTCCTAAGCTTCGTATACATATGTACATATATATATATATATATATATATATATATATATATATATATATATATATATATATATATATATATATATATATACTTTTCTTTTCGTCCGAGTATCTAACTATCTATCTATATACGTATATTTTTCTTCTCGTCTATCTATCTATCTATCTATCTATCTATCTATCTATCTATCTATCTGTCTGTCTGTCTGTCTGTCTGTCTGAATTTATGCTTATCTTAGTTTATCGGATCATAAAATGTAAACTAATCCTCCGAAATTACAATCAATTTTTTGTATATATATATATATATATATATATATATATATATATATATATATATATATAATGAATTAGTCCATTTCATAATATATTATATCATTTGTTTACGTTAAGATACGCTCTGAGCAGATATGAGCATTCGAGAGAAATCATCGGAATTTGTACTTCAGTAGCGGTTGAAATTTCTGGGACACGTTATGCGGAAGAAGAGCTTGGTAAAACTTTTATCATTGGTGAGAATGCGGGAAAGAAAGACAGAGAAAAACAAAGCATAACCTGCTTAATGAAGCTTGAGTTGATGGATGATAGAGCAGTAAGATAAAACTTATTGAGATCTACGGGAGGCAGGAAGATCAGGTGGGGGGGCATGATCGTCTACTCCCTGAAGGGACACAGCGCATAAAATAGAAAGAAAAATTGTTCAGGCAATACAAATTATTTAGAACATGTTTTGTTAAACAATACTGTAAAAGGTCTGTCCGTTCAAATTCATTTATGTTTTTCCAAATTCCGACTAAGTTGTTTTATGTGAGGATTAATAATTTTCAGATATCAGTTCTGCCTTTTTCAATCCGTAACGTTAGACGTTCACTACAGCTGTTTCAAACATTTACCTGTAGAATCTGTACATGAAAATGTGTTTGCAACAAATTTCTACTCAATTAAAGATAATTTACCAATTTCAAACTGAATATGTCGGAATATCGTCTATTTCCTGTCAGGACATGGACGTTTTGATATCATTCCCATCTATTTAAATAAGTTCATGTCTCTTTCATCTACCTTTGCAATCACTATGAAATACATATTTCCTTTTCTAAAATGCATATTAATTTTGATGATGGCATTTAGGTCGAGAAACGTTTAGAATATAATTATAGCTGACGCCCAGTCGCATAATGAGTGAGCGAATAAACGAATTAGTTTGCATGTTATAATCAAAACAGATCAACGGACATATTTATAGCTGCACAAAGTGAGATAGATAGATAGATAGATAGATAGATAGATAGATAGATAGATAGATAGATATGAACAGACTTTGACAGATAGATAGATAGATATGAACAGACTTTGACAGATAGATAGATAGAAATGAACAGACTTTGACAGATAGATAGATAGATATGAACAGACTTTGACAGATAGTTTGATAGATAGATATGAACAGAGCCTGATAGATAGATAGATAGATAGACATATAGATAGATAGATAGATAGATAGATAGATAGATAGATAGATAGATATATATGAACAGACTAATACTTATAAATCCAGATAGATTGATATGAACAGACTAAGATTTATAAATATAGATAGATAGCTATGAACAGACGGTGACATAGAGACAGGCAAGCAAATAGATAGATAGATAGATAGATAGATAGATAGATAGATAGATAGATAGATAGATAGATAGATAGATAGATAGAGAAAGAGAGACAGAGAGAGAGCGAGCGATACTTATTAATTTTTATTCTGGCAAAAGATCATGATAACTACCATTCCACAGCAGGTGACAAGTGATAACTCATCAGTTTCGTTTAGACTGTCATAGATTCTTAATTTTGAGGCGCCCTTTCAAGATATATATCAGTCTGGAAATGTTTTACTAATCTTCCACTAAACACCCACACATCCTTCCACGCACACGCTTCTTGTAACAAACAAATAGTAATTTTACTGCTGAACAATCTAATCCAAAAATAATGTTTCGGGGCTTTGATATCAGACTGACGATTCAAAATATAACATCTTTAGCCAAATAAAATTTAAAGATTTATGCAGACGACGCAAAACACGCTGCATTAAAACTATATTCAAACATGGACAAAGAAATACTACAATTTGCGATAATTTTTGAGAGGAAGCGTTCTCCATTTTTATATCGGAATAAAGGAATTACTAAATGTAGTAATATTGGATATTATCGCCGCAAACCGCATGGGTCTGTAGTGAATTTTCCCAAGCAAACGCTTCTTATCGGCCACATTGGAGTCATCAACTTATACAGACAGATTTGAACAGACTGTGATAAATACGTAGATAGATTTCTAAAGACACACACACACACGCACACACACACACACATACATACATATATGTGTGTATATATATATATATATATATATATATATATATATATATATATGTATGTGTGTTTGTGTGTCTATATATATATATATATACACACACACATATATATATATATATATATACACACACATACATACATACATGCATACATAAGGACCGCAGGTTACGTCGGACGCGACGTGCGACGTTTCATGGTTACGGCGCCATCTCCCATACTATAATACATCGTCCCACGGTGCAATATGAGGAAGACGGCGTTGTTTCTTCACCGACTCTGCGCCATATTGAATTGTGCTACATTCGTTATATCTCATTTGTCTGGTTTTTCTGGGGAACTTTTTGTCCTCCATTATGATCTCCAAGCGTAAAGTAGACACGCGGGTGCTTATCTACGACGTAAGTCGAGGACCCTCTGCACACATACATACGTACATTCATATGCATACATGAACAGACAGTGATAGATAGCTATAAACAGTCTGGGAGAGATAAATATGAGCAGATTTTCATAGATAGATAGATAGATAGATAGATCATAACTAGTTTATTGGTTGTTTTACTCGGTCCGTCTTGCTTTCAATCTGTCTTTTGCCTATCAAATTATCCCCGACAAACGCGAATGAATTCTACAATAGAAGAGTTTTCCATGACACAAATAATTGAAAATCTGGGGGTATAATACGCTTCTCTATTTTAATTTACTCCCTTTCATGTGTATGGTAATATCAGCCGTTTACTTAAAAGGAAATATCCGGTATTCATTGACCCAGCTCATGCAGTCATTACTACAGTCGATTGAAATTTACAAAATCTTTCCTATTATGACAATATTTTTGTAATTGATTTCCCAATGCTACTGATATTTTTCTTTCTTGATAAGGTTTCCTGCCGAACATTTTGTTCCAGATTGTGTGGAAATTAATCATCTTGATTATGAAATCCTATTCTGTCCGAGTTCCATGGGACATCCATTTTAATTCATATTGCAGTGGAAAGTTTTCAAGTGACGCGCTTTCTGCTATTCCATATAGTTTCTTTCAGTTTCTGCTATTAAAATTAGAGTGATTATACATTCTTATTGCTCAAAGTAGAGTGCTATAAAAACATAGAGAATTCCAGTAAGATATCTTTAATCAGTTGTAACATACAATGGTCCAGAGATTATTCTTACAATTATGCGTTTACACGATTTGGACAATTTTGCTTTTACACCCGACATTACCAAACCTACAAAACCCGAAAACTCAATTCATGTTCTAAAATAGACTCAACAGATAGACATATTTATATGAATACATATAGATTTCGCCAAACTCGTCTAGCAGTATCTAAACTTTGAGGTGTTTGCAACCACCATCTAAGATCAATGGTTAAAATGGTCTTGAGCAAGTGAACCTTGAGGAAATTAGTAAAGTCCATACTTGTTCGAATATCGGGGATTGAAGCTACAGAATTGCAAAATCTGTTCTGAACCAAATAAGAGAAAACACATCCCTTTAAATTGCAGCAAGAGCTAAAATTGATATCACGTGTAAGATGAGGACAAAATAATGAAAATAATGACATAACTAAGACGTTGACTTTCCATACTACATCAAGCACAAGGTTAAGATGGAAAAGCTTACGAATCAAAGAGAAAGATCAATAACAGCTACTGGACTTGAGAAATCTATTTTCCTGACAATTGTTTTTAGAGAGAGATTTTATAAATTCTAACTGACAGCAGCATTGTCTGCTCTGTAAATGAATGTCAAAGTTCTCCTAATATTATATACTTCCCCTATAGTCATCATACCTGAAACCTTGATAGAAGCGGGAAATATGATGTTCATAACATAGCGGACATTTCTTCGATTCACTTTCTGGGCAAATTTTTTCATCTCAAAAAAAAAAAAAGAAAAGCAAGGAAGAAAAACAAACAAAGTACGCAGCAGTTTTCTGGATATTTCATACTGTAATTAGTAGTCGTTTTGCTCGGGGTAACCCATGGTCTTGTGTGTGTGTCGACATCAACAAATATTTCATTATTATGTATAAATTCCATCGAATGTCATCATGCATCACATTGCGGATAGTGTCCTCGATAAATATGGGAACCTCTAGCAATGGACATCATTGATAATGCTCCGCATTCGCTTTACCAGTTGTGGTGTTCTGATAAATTCCAGTTGTGGTGTTCTGATACTGCCCAGTTGTGGTGTTCTGATAATGTCTAATTGTGGTGTTCTGAAACTGTCCAATTGTGGTGTTCTGATAATGTCTAATCGTGGTGTTCTGATACTTTCCAATTGTGGGGATATGATAATGTCTAATTCTGGTGTTCTGATAATTTATAATTGTGGTGTTCTGATACTGTCCATTTGTGGTGTTCTGACAATGTCTAATTCTGGTGTTCTGATAATGTCTTATTGTGGTTTTCTGAAACTGTCCAATTGTGGTGTTCTGATAATGTCTAATTGTGGTGTTCTGATACTTTCCAATTGTGGGGATATGATAATGTCTAATTCTGGTGTTCTGATAATTTATAATTGTGGTGTTCTGATACTGTCCATTTGTGGTGTTCTGACAATGTCTAATTCTGGTGTTCTGATAATGTCTTATTGTGGTGTTCTGATAATGTCTACTTGTGGCGCACTTATACTGTCCAATTGTGGTGTTCCGATAATGTCCAATTGTTGTGTCTGGTACTGTCACCTTGTAATATTCTGATACAGTGAATGCATTTTGCGTTTCACTAAAAGCAACACTTCTCCGTTGGAGCCTTACAAGCTGATTAAACTGATGCTCTGAACAGGTAAAACCATATTAATTGCAAAAACACTTACGCACACTGCACACGCGCGCGAACGCACACACACACACACACACATATTTATATATATATATATATATATATATATATATATATATATATATATATATATATATATATATACGCCCCTGAAAAAAATAATATTCGGTCGAGCACTTTAGAGGGGAAGCGCGAATTTGTAAACAGTGACTGCTACTGCTGATAATGCAATGCTCTTCTATGAATCGAGCACTCTGAGTTACTGGCGTGTTTATTCAAAAATAAATATGTAAAAAAATCTGCTTTCTCTCTGTCAGGAGTTGATAGCTTAGGTGGAAAATTATGGGTTGATGCAATCTGATGTCTAGTCAAACTGATGAGCTGTGATACAGCGAACCAGTTTCTGTGGATGACAATATATATATATATATATATATATATATATATATATATATATATATATATATATATTACCAATTGGAATTGTAGACGGGGTTTAGAAGAAAAATATCAATATTAACTTTTAATAATCAGATTAATTAATTAAATATATTAATGGGTCGATGCCGACAAATTACCAAATACTTAATTTTTTACTTTGATAATAATATAACATAATAAATCAAATAAAATATTAATTATTAATACAAATAGAACGTACAATATCATAATTTAATTAAAATTAAAATTTAACAAATATTACAATTTAATTAATAATATAACATAGCATAACAACTTCTATATAAACCATAAAATAAATAAATGTTTTTAATTTCGAAGAAAAAATTTACAACTGGAAGAAAAATCTACAGCTGAAAAAATGAAGACATAAACAAGAGTAACATTTCATGAACCTTGTAAAAGATGGTTAAATTCATGAATGCGCGTGTGTAAAAAATGGAGTAAAAAACGGAAAAGAGAACGCGGAACAAATGGAAATTGGAAATATCATTTAAAACGAAAAACCCCTGAAGAACGAACATCTACCAAGAAACTTCGAAGTCGGGAAAAACGACAAAAAAATTGATATTTAAAAGTTCAGTAATCTTTTTATATAATATAATAATTCTTTATTTTTAATATTATTTTATTATAAAACAGAGCATTTGCTTCAATACTTGTATCTATAAAAAGAACGTTAAACATATCATAAATGTATTTAAATAAATTGTCGCACTTTGTCCAATTCAAAATATATGACGTCATTTGTTTACATTTGATACGCTAGAGTAGATATGAATAGAAGAGATTCATGGAATATTTAAGTTTAAAGAGAGTGAAATCGACCGTGGTTACCGGACGCTTCTATGTGGCCGAACGGTTAAGGCACGTCACTCGAAATGACGGTTCCGTATAGGATACAGGCTCGATTCCTGTCGGAGAACGAAAATTTTCTATGAAAATTTCCCGGACATTCAGGCCGGTAAATGTTATTTAATACTGTTTATTATAAAACAGAGAATTTGCTTAAACACTTGTATCTATAAAAAGAACGTTAAACATATCATAAATGTCTTTAAATAAAGTGTCGGACTTTGTCCAACTCAAAAAAAAAAAAAAATATATATATATATATATATATAAATAAACAATATATATATATATATATTTAGACAGCATTTTTTCATTAATTAATGTTTCATTAAATAATATAGAAAAGTTTTTATTTAAGCGTCTGATTAGCTGAATAGCATTATCATTGAAAGACGAAAGAGAATCACCATATTAGTACGTTTTGTAATCCTCTAATCTAAGCTTTCGGCTTACATAAGCCATCATCAAAGATGACAATTACATTACAATAAATCAATAAATAAAACAATACACGGACAGTTATATCTTTTAGTTTATCATAGATTTCCTGTTTGTTGCTGTTAAGGGAGTTCAATTTCTCTTTGGCTATATATATATATATATATATATATATATATATATATATATATATATATATATATATATATATATATATATATATTATGTGATTCACAGACAGTACTGTTTCGCTGTATCACAGTTCCTCAGTGCGACTAGATTTCCGAATGCCACAAACCAGGATTGAAACACAACTAATTTTGTCAGCCAGAGATATCGTCACTCGGTAGAGTTACACAACTAAATCTAGCGTATTGTTTTTACAAATGTAAACAAATGCCAATCAGTCAAAGTGCTCCATTCATTTTACTGAAGAGCTTTGCATTCGTGCAGGTGGCTGTTGTTTATAGAATTAGCTTATCACTTAACAGTGCTCAATTGAAATGTATTTTCAATAGCTATATACATATATATATATATATATATATATATTGAATTGGACATAGTCCGACAATTTATTTAAAGACATTTATATATATTATGTTTAACGTTCTTTTTATAGATACAAGTATTTAAGCAAATGCTCTGTCTTATAATAAACAGTATTAAATAACATTTACCGGCCTGAATGTCCGAAAAATTTTCATAGATCTATAAAAAGAACGTTAAACATAATATATATAAATGTCTTTATATATATATATATATATATATATATATATATATATATATATATATATATATATATATATATATATATATATATATGTATATATATCTGTGTGTCTGTCTGCCTCTGTGTGTCTGTGTGTGTGTGTGTACTAACGTGAGGGAGTGTGTATTTGTATATTAAATTTCGATGTTTCTCTAGCATTCTTTAATAGGCCATCTTAGTTCTGGAAATGAGGTAACATGGAGCTTCGCCCGTTCCCGTTTTTTTGTTTCATCGTTTTGATTAGAAGTAGGTTACTGGCTGCTACTGTTTCTAGTCTTGCTTTCAATATTTTCCGTGAGGACCAAATTTCCCATTCCCTCTTTCCTTATTTTTCTGCCAGAAATTTCAGCAGTCATACTAGGCCTTGTGTCAGAACACGTAAATTAATCTGGTATAAGATTATTAGTATACGCCCCAGTCACTGTTTAATTCCGTACAGTAGAAAATGGATTACAGCCTACTGGTTGATACACGGTACTTATTTCTAAAGCGTAGCCGTGTTTCTATAAGACACTTATTACTAAGTATTCATCAGAATAAAAATCACTACGCTAGAAAACTGATCTGAGAGGAAAGCGTAATAATTATCTCGCTTGAGGTAGGCGTCCATGTAGAACTGTTGAATTCCGTCACCGTGCCGAGATGATGCACGTCGACTGACATTCTTTATTCGCTTCTACATCTTCTCTTTGCATTATTAATTTCACCAGGAACTTGTTTCTGGCAATCAACTACTTCTTTCGACAGATATTTTCTCTGATCAAATAAGATGATGTGTATCAAGAATTTCCTCATTTATAATATGGCTTCATGTCGCCTACGTTTATATGTGAAGAGAAAATCTATCTGACCTTCACTTTCTCTTTCGGTATATATATATATATATATATATATATATATATATATATATATATATATATATATATATGTGTGTGTGTGTTTGTGTGTGTGTGTGTGTGTGTGTGTGTGTGTGTAATTTGGCAGCAACTTTTCTTTTAACCATGTAGTATTGAATGTTAAAGACAACATAGTCTTGCATATTTTCTATTGAATTTTCTCATATTCTCTAATGAGACTTTTTATTCGAAAATGGTTTCGAAATATGTATTGTCCATACGATGACCTAGCGCTTTCGAACATCATTGTTCATCTTCAGGGTCAATATTTTTAGTCAAAATATTTTTTTAAACAAACATTTGCCAATTATCTTGTGGCGTAATCATGTTGCTATTTTTTTACAAACTAAATAAACCATTTTCAAATAAAAAGTCTCATTAGAGAATATGAGAAAATTCAAAAGAAAATATGCAAGACTATGTTGTCTTTAACATTCACTACTACATATATACATATATACATATATATATATATATATATATATATATATATATATATATATATATATATGGGGGGGGGTTAATATACGCGCGCGTGCATATGTGTGTGTGTGTAATTAACAAATTGGAGACTTCGGAAAGCCATGGTAATATTTTATTTCACGAGACTGTTTAAATTCGATTTCGCTTCGTCAGACCTGGCTTTTTATGGGTTGCTTTTAAAATGTCCCTTTTGTGTTCATATTGTTTTTGTTTAAACTTCTTTACTCCAACGTATTTAATCTAGCGATTCCCGCACGTGATACTGTAAATTCCTCCTTCAAGTTTAAATGGTTGATTTGTTTTTTTTATTCATTAAGGTTTTATTGTTTTAGCTGAGACAAATTTTTGTTGAATTCAGATAAGTTTGTTTTTTTTTCGATAGAATTGTGATAGAGTTATTTTCTTTCTTTTTGTCGTGTCCTTTCAGGACCTTTGTCGATCATAGCTCTCCACCTCCTTCTATACCTTGCAGCTCTCAACAATTCTCTTTTCACCTCCCGCAGACCATGTTCTGTCATCGACTTGTTTAAGGCCACTAGGTATGTCATGCGTTGTTTTCCATTGACTCTGTTTTCATCTATTCGACACTTGACGATCAGTGTGTAGAATTTTTTTTTTTTTATTCGTTGGCTTTGTTAGGAAGGATAGCTCTTTTATTTTGGAATATCTTATGGGCCTTTTGTTTGGCATTGTATATGAAATAGGATATTGATGGGTCTTGAATGCATTTTCAGTAGATTTCTTCTCTTCGTGTAAACAGTGAGGGCTGCAATTTCTAAAAGAGAACAACACAAGAAACACATTAGTATTTCAAGGTAACACACACAAACACAAACACACACACACACGCATATATAGATACACACACACACACACACATACACACAACATATATACGAGGGTCATTCAATAAATAATTTTAATTTTTCGGTATAAGGACTTCTAATACAGATAGAAGCTTACTTTTTTTCTTTTTCTTTTCAACGTAGTCTCCCAGCACTGTCACACACTTTTCCCATCTGTGCACAAGCTTCCGTATTCCATCAGCGTAAAAATCTTTGAACCGATGTCTCAGCCAGTCGCTCACAACACTTTTGACTTCATCGTCACTTTTAAACTTCGTGCCTCTCGTGAACGCTTTCAAGGGACCAAACAGGTGAAAATCTGAAGGGGCAAATTCTGTGCTGTAAAGGTGATGAGGGAGCAGTTCCCAGCCCAGGTCGTGGATGGTCTGCACCATTTGGGCTGCTGTGTGAGGCCTTACGTTGTCATGATGCAAGGTGACTCCTTCTGACAGATGACACCTGCGTTTGTCCCAACAGTTAAGCTCAAAGTCCTTGCAATGTCATCCACCGTCACCCTTCTGTCAGACTGAAGGAGGTCATTGACTGATTCGATCACCTCAGTAGACCTCAATTCGGTAGGCCTCCCAAGCCTGTCTTCATCCTCAAACCTGCTCCATACTTCATTAAACAATTTAGCCCACTTGTAGACATTTTTTAGCTGAAACATGTGGCACCATACACAGTTGACATTCTCCTATGAATTTCAACTGGTTTGCACCCTTCAGCAACCAAAAACTTGATAACTGACCGCTGTTCAATCCTGGAGCATGCTTCTTGGTCGGCCATCTTTGTTAGTCGCCAAAACTCTCAAATTTTTTTTTTAATCTGCAAAAGAAATTAAATCCATGTGAAAAAGAATTAAAACAAAAAAAAAAATAAAAAAGAGTAAGCTTCTATCTGTATTAGAAGTCCATATACCGAAAGATTCAACTTATTTATTGAATAACGTATGGTGATTCATTGAGCATAGAACTATTCATCCTGACTGATGAACATCCAGGATCTTAACGTTGATTAAGAAATAATAACAAATACGTCTGATCTGACAAAGTAAAACTGACAACTGCTCTTGAAGAGAACCTCCATTCAGTGGTTAACTGGAGCAGGAAATGACTTGTAAATTTAAATACTTCCAAAACAGATCCTAGAGAACGTTTTCTCTCTGACATTAGCATGACTGACGCTAAACTTCAAGAGAGCAATATACTGCGACTACATAGAATCATAGCTGCATATAGTTGAAAGAAAAGTTTGCTCACTGTGTCGTGCCAGGAAGATGTCCTCGTTTGAATCCAACTTGCACATTTACAAATCTACCAATCGTCCGTGCATTGAATACTGTTGCCATATCTGGTCTGGGTCTCCTATCTTGTTATTCTTGACAACATCCAAAGAAGGACCTGACTTGTCATTTCGATTCAGTCACTTTCTCACCAAAATCGCATCTTGCATTAGATGAGTTAGATATTTTTTTAAATTTCCCTTTATGAAATCTTACAGTTTTTTTTTAAACTAGGTTTAAAACGAAATAGAATTTTCATATTATCATACAACCCCGCCGCTTCAGTAATCTCTCTTGTACCACTTTTAAATACTTCTTGAAATGTTCGTAGTTATTTACCAGTTAACAGGTAAACTGATATTCTATAATGGACGATGAGTTGTTTTTTTTCCTCCAAATTCGTCAAGTTCGAAGCACTCGGTCAAGAACATGACGTTGACAGGGAATGAATTGTGGTTCTACCATTTTCTTTTGAGCAATTAGTCTTTGTAACTGAATGGCAATTCCATTCCTGCTTCCAGTTTTCACATTCGTAGTGTTCACACGAATTATCTTTATGCTCTTCCATAAATTGCATCAAAATGCAATGACCAATTTTCTAAGTGTAAAGTTTTCTTCATTTTATATTTAAGTTTAACAGACACTTTTATCCCGTCTTGAGATAACTGCTGGCAGACATTTGCTGCTTCGCTTGTTTGAAAACTAATTAGGTTGCAGGTTTGGTTCTGCTATACTTCTTCATTTTTCTTGTGGATTGTTCTTCAGAACTTTTGTATTCCCTTTCTGATTGGATCTCTGATTCGGACATTGCAGATGTTTTTGCTATCACTGTTATTGACTTAAGGCCAAACGACGCGCCCTGTCCTTTAGTCGGCGAACAAGAGGCTCCAACGCCAATGCGTAAATTAGGGGCTACAGAATGCAATCATGATGAACCGACTGAAATAGCGGAAAAGTCCGCGTCCCCTTTCCGTTCACCTGTACCAGAACACTGGGGGAGCGATACAGGAAGTTAATCCTCCTGGAGAAGTGTGGATTTGTATCTGGCGGCCTCCAGAACAGCAGACAGGTACCGGTGGTCAACCCTATAAAATGCCTTGGACATTCCAAATTGATCAGAATGGCTTGTTCGATGTCTTTTAAACCATCTAGATGCAGGTTGCTCTGAGTCTTTTGAATCTTCACATCACAAGTCTGTTCGGGTCTAAACAGAATCTCAGCAAATGACTGCAAAGGTTTCGTCAGGATCTTGGTCAAAATCTTTTTGTTATGGTCCAAGTAACTTATACCACGGTGATGGTCCAAGGTAGAACCAATGAAGAATAACTCGAACACAGGTATGGAATAACACAAATACGTTACAAGCAGAAATATGTACAAAGAAGTAGAAGTGTTAGTAATGACTATCAGATTTGGTTAGAGTGAACTATGTTGTCTCGACAAGTATCACTATTCCAATGTCTTACAGTAATCGTCTGACTCTATCTCTGACTGACTCTGAACTGACTGACTGACTCTCTGTCTGACTGCTGCTTCCTCTTGAGGCGCAGTATTTATGATGTCCGGAATAGTCCATTATTATTATGGGTAAGTTCCCATAACACTTTAACTCTGTGTTTTGCAGAGTTATGAGCTTGTAATAATCTAATTCCTTGCCCTTGCGGGATCACACCCCTGAAGATTCGATTTTGGATGAATGCCCGCCAGAACCAGTTGTTCACACAAAAGCTGAAATCGGCCCAAAGATGTGAGACAGCCTCAAGTGCAATTCATAGACCAGACCAACAAGTACAGGAGATTTTCTACTGCCGGCCTTCTTAAATGCCAAGTAGACTTCGTTTTCTATTTCTCACCCTCGCAGCTCGCTACTTCTGTCAGTTCGTTACAGAGATCAAGCTTCTTGGTAAACCCCCTCTCGAATGCCCCCGAAATCCCTCGCACATGTCATCAGTCGACCGCAAAGTACGCTTAACAGTGTTATTGACCTCATGAATATATTGATCGGAACCTCGCCGGATCTCTTCCTTGCAAATTTCTGTGCACATGTTCACAGTTTCTTTAGACATCTTGTTTAACATGCCTAGCAAATTGACCCTGGTTGCGCTCGCTAGCCGCGCTCTCCAAAGCCTGACTTACTAAACTCATCTCTAGGGAAATCTCCCAGTTTCAGCCTGGGACAGACTATCCTTGAGAAACTTCACTTGTTACCCTTATCTAGGGTGACACGTTGACTGTATTCGGTGTTGAAGAACGTAATCCAACCTTCCAACTTCTCCCGCCACTTATTCCCAATAAACGCCTCCACTAATTCCCACTGTGGTAATTGAATTAGCAAATGCCGAAATTCCCACCTGACAGACTGAAATTCCACTGTCCAGCCATTCTAGGCCTAGCACCAAACGCCTTCCGGGCGCAGACAAATCTATGGTCCGAATAGCCAAAGGAGTGAATCGTGGGAGAATCTAGCAAATCCATATCAGCCCGTTTCATTAACATTCTACCCAGGAAGCTGGCTACCTGGGCAGACAGCCACATCTTCCGCCAAGTGTGACCGACACGGTATCTATCGACAAGACCAAACTCGCCAGTCAGATCAATCAGGCTACGAGCGCCCGACCTCCCGCTAACTCCCCACCTGCTCTCTATGTTGGGATACAGTCCCTCACTATGATTAAGTGCAACAAATCTACTAGGAATTGATCTAACTGTCGGAAAATACTCCGTCTGGTAGCTGGGCGCAGAAGCTGCAACGACCGATAAAGGAACTATTGTTCACGGCAATATCTGCTACGATCACCGCCCCCAACCCTCGCATCAACATGGACCAGGTCCACTGTCGCATGCAGGGTACGTTTAACCAGCAATGAAAAACCTCTGGCCTGTTTTCCCCGTATGCTGAATAGACAAAATCGCTAGATATCACACGAGCATTAACCACGCAAAGAAAATGTGTTTTCTGGATATCAGCCGCATCTACCTCGAAGGAAAGGAGATCACGAAGCAGCCTTACTCTGATCCCTCAAGCCCCTCGCATTCATGCTAGCTATCTTGAGATACATTTTTCAAGTTTCCCTAGTCATATCAACGGGTGAAAGGACACCGACAGACTATTGTAGGCTCCCCGTGCCCATCTCTGACATCATATGCCCATCAACAACTATACTGCCGACCTCCGTTTTAATTCACAGAACCGAGATATTTTTTTAAAATCCGAGCTTTCAAAATCGGCCATCCTGATTCCAGGTAAAGCGTCCTTTGTCTTTGAAAGGTGGTCTCAAATTTTCAAGTACTTTCTCATATCCAGGTTATTACAGAAATTTAGATATCCCGTCGGTGGAAGTAACTTTAAATGGGGCACTCAAGAAGGTCTTTTTCATGCTGAAATGTCCCTACCTAAGGCCTGCCTGTCTACATGACTGAATTTTTCTGACAATGGTGTATTTATTTTTCTCTTAGTAGGGGTTGGGAGAGGAGAAGCCGAAGCCCTAAAAGTGGAAGATGAGAGGCTTCTAATATTGTCTAAACTGGAAAGTTACATTTTTGTCTGGCGAAGCAGGAACGTATTGGAACTTGGTTTTGTCCTTGGCATTCTCCGGCCAAATTCGTCCAGCCCGTTTTTTTTTTTTCTTAGATTTTTTCTCTTTTGTTTCTTTATCATCTTCTTCACTTCCGCTTTTCTGAAGAAGAGGTTCGTGGTGAGGGCATCTCCTTCGGCTTTTTCCGCTAATGCAGCACCTGCTGCTATTTTTGTTGGTGTTCCTACTGCTGCTTTTGTTGTCACTCTAGTTGCTGCTCCAGTTCGCACTGCTGCTGCTGCTGCTGCTGCTGCTGCTGCTGCTGCTGCTGCTGCTGCTGCTGATGATGATGATGATGATGATCGAGTTTCTGCTCCTAGTACTCTTCTTTGCCTCGTTTTATGTGGGTCATCCTATTGGTAGGGCTGGGTTTCAGCCTTCGATCCCCTCTTCACCACTTCACCTCTTCCGTCACCGAGGACGAGGGCTTTGTGGTGCCGGCCTCTTTTCGGGGCAAGATTTTGAAAGATGTCGTGCAATACCTCAGGACTAGTGGAGGGGTCGGCGACATCCCACAACTTAGATCGGTCGTAGAAAGTACATTAGGGATGTCCATAAAGTTCTTTCTGGTCAATGGGACCATTACCGCAAACTCTCCGGTGACAATGCCCGCCTTGCTTTTGACAGATGAGACATCCACATCCTCTCCAAACTTGACGAGAAAAACCTCAAGTGGTCCTCAGTAATGAACAAGAGCGCTCTTTGAAAAGTAACCTTTGTTTTTCTGGTACACATTTACTCAGTCTGCAACCTCACAGACTTTTTTGTGAGGATGTTTACGGTCAGAGATTTCGCAGCGTCATCAGTTGCCAGCGGGATGTCTAACGTGGCGTTATTTCTTCGGGCTAATATACTGGCCGAATATTAAGTGCTTTTTATGCCTCTTCCATGGTCTCTTTGTCGACGCCAGTTCCTTTCTTTGATTTTATGTCCGTGGTCAGCAGGGAGATGGTCATTGTATTAATTGCCTAAAAAAGTTAGGGCAACGATAAGCGTTCACTGCCAAAAATAAACTTCTCATACTGTTCTTTCAGGCCGTTATAGTAATCGGGCCCTTTCTTTTTGAGTGTCGGGACTTGTTGTTGGGATTCCGTCATAATGGCGTGTCTCTACTTCACCGCACACAATAAAACAATTCAGCAAAAAGAATTTACGTGGCGAAGGCAAAATACTTATAAACTAACATAAGAATGTGTCAGTTACTTTCGAAAACTTCTGTTCGTAATAACTCCAATGGAACTTGAAAAAAACTTGAAATAAACTGACGTGTAAACGTTCTCCCGTTCGACGTATCTGAACGACAACCTAACCAGTGCTCACGGTTATAAAGTTAAAAAAAAATTCACGAGATAAATTTCCAGAAAACTTTAGAATGTACATTTATATATAGATAGGGAGAAAGTGTGACAGCCAGTTATATAAATATTTAAATTTTTTTTAGCATATATGAATGTTACGAGAGTCTGAGAAAGATTTGCGTTTATAAGGCATTATTCAAATTTACTTGATCGTCAACACATATCGTGGCCGAAACGGTCTAAAGCAAGAACGTTCTAACGACGAATTCTCTTGCCAAGGGTGCTAAAACACTTTGAATCCTGCGGAAGAGTGTGTATTCAGGCCGGGAGATGAAAATATATAAATATACTGAATAATAACTAAACTAAACGTCAACTTAAATATGGATATTGACTAAAAGAGCATTTAAGTAATAATATATAGGTCAGTGAAAGAAATTGAAAGATAAAAAACAGCAATAATAATAATAATGTTAACATTTATAATATATTAGTAGATTTTTTGACTAAATAGAAGCACAACAAGAATAATTTTTAAGATCGAAATTTTCGGAATGTTAATTAATTATTACTTGCTCTGTTAATTACATTGAGCTCTCGGGATTTATATCCTCCCTAGAAATATATATACGGATCACCAATTAATTTTATCTCATATATATATATATATATATATATATATATATATATATATATATATATATATATATATATATATATATATATATACAAGTATACGGAGGGTGTATATGTGATAAATTTCAATAACCAAAAAATATTATTCTTAAAAGAGTACCCAATACAGAGTAGAGGAAATGACATCCAACACCATGACTTGATAAGACACCAGAAGTGTTGAAAAAAATGGCTATTTTTGTAGTGATTTATAACATATTTTGAATATATATATATATATATATATATATATATATATATATATATATATATATATATATGTATGTATAAATTTCGTGGATAGCCATATTTGAGCATACGCATATTTTAAACGGTATTTTAATTTCGTTTCTTAGCCGAATCATTATTTTTATATATACATATATACATCTCCGATTGACGCCAAATCAGTAGGGTTTAGATCCCGGCTTGAAGTAACCGGATGTCTAGTCATACTGATGTGTTGTGATACAGCGAAACACGCCTATATGTGAATAAGAATATCAATTTATATATATATATATATATATATATATATATATATATATACATACATATATATACATGTATGTATGTATATAGCGAGAGTATGAGAGAGATACGAATATAAAGTTTTAGCTAGTTACACAGATATTAACAAATATAGACAGGCAGACACCTAGCTAGCTAGCTAGCTAGCTAGCTAGATAGATAGATAGATAGATAGGGACGCATCGATTGCCCGAAATACGTCGAAATATTAACACATTAAGAAAGACTTAAACAGATTAAGAGTAGAAAAATTTAGATTTGAACAAAAATAGATTGACAGACAGACATAGAGATAGATAGATAGATAGATAGATAGATAGATAGATCCTATATGAATATGTAGAGTGTGACTGGCCAAACAAACTTTGGTTATAAGACGGCAAATAACGGACAGAGTCATCCAACTGTGTCAATGTTCGTGTATAAAACTACAATTGCCTGTACAGATAGTTATGGTGTTCTTATACCAAATATCCCTCAGGCATGTTTAAAAGAAAACAGAATAGAGAAAGAAATAGCATTACCATACTCTTATTGTCAGTTTCTGGTAGGAACCTGTAGACCAGGTCCAGTGTCTTCCAAAGTGTGAAGCAATTTTCTTTAAAGACGAAAAACATATTTTTCCCACCTCACGCATCAGCCTCAACTTCACCTTCTCACCATTGATTTTTATTTTTGTTTCCTGCTCGAAGTAACACACCAAAACCAGACTCTCACCGTTTTTTTTAATCTAAACTTTCCCACCTGTGTCTCGCTTTCATCACTCTTACTACCCACATTTCTTCGCCGTTTCTTCTTCTTTCTTCTTACACATATTAACCTTTTTTTTTTACCTCCTACTCCCTGAGTGTTGATTTTTTCGATTCTAAATCGATTTTCTCCCACTCCCCGCTATTTCTACCTACCACCCTTCGTTTCATTTTTCATTTGCATCTCGTCTGCTTCTCTCACTAACCCCCTCCTATTTAACACTTCCTTTAATTCTTTATATCTCCCTCTCTATTTATCCTGCGAAATTATTACTACTACTCCACCTCACCTCTCTGTTCATTTATACTTTCTCTTTCTCTGACCTCGATTTCTCTTTAAGATTCTTTCATTCCACTTGTCTTTAATATATCCTTCTTTCGTTTTCTCTCTTTCTTTCTGTGTATTAATATATTCCCTCTCCCACTAACGTTCTTAAGTTTCCTCTTCTTTCTTTGATATTCCTCTCTCTCTCTCTCTCTCTCTCTCTCTCTCTCTCTCTCTTGCATTCTCTCTGACTTTATTCTTTTTCCTTGGTTCTACTTCGAAATATCTGATGAATATTTCTCTCTGTATATTTTTGTTTGATCTGTTTCTCCTTTTCAATCTCCCATTCATCATACTGAATACCTCCTCACATAAGACACATCTCATAAATTTTAGGACATCTCTTCCCTCTCTCTATATATAAGGGGGTGCTGAAAAGTAGGAGCAAATTTTCAAACTCTGAACAGATGACCAATCCTATAGTTTTGTCCTCAGTATGTTCTTAGGCTACGTGAAAGGTTTCTAACACTATATATATATATATATATATATATATATATATATATATATATATATATATATATGACTTGTTTTCTGATCAAACAAAGTCCGAATACTGCTTACGGACACATATCCTTCCGACTCTCGAAATATACATAACCTAACGTAAATAAAGACAACTTTTTAGGAAATGGATTAAATCCGATATATTTTGAATTTAAAAACAAATACATTAAAATATGTCGGATATAATTCACTTTCTTAGAAAGAAAAAAGGTCTTTTTTTAAGTTAGGATACGAAACAGAGCAAATATGTATATTTCGATAATCGGGAAGATATGTGTTCAAAAGCCATATATATATATATATATATATATATATATATATATATATATATATATATATATATATATATATATATTTCCGCGTATAAGGCGATCTTTAGATAAGACGAGGTAAAAAAAAATATAGCAAATGTTCATATATTTATCCTATACCTGTAGTATATGACGACTGTTTATTGATTATATAAAGATGATGTTATTGAAAATGTTGTTACTGTATCCTTAGAAATTTAAAATAAATGAAATAACAAAAGTGATTCTATATCATGTTTTTCATACGTCCAAAAAGGCAAGCCATAGATTTGTTTACGCTTCATTGTGTGATCTCTTGAGAATACTGATTATTTTTCTTCTTCTTATTATTATTTAACTACAAAATAATAATAAATTTTTCATGGGAAATGAATATTATGTTATCTTCATTATTATTACTGCCGTAATTAACCCCACTATTATGATCATTAAAGGTTTAGCGAAAGATAAAGGCTGATATGTATGTAATCTTACCTAAATGTCTGCATTTTTTCAGTTGTACTTAAATGGATACTTGTTGATTTCATTGATACGTAATTATTCTTCGAATAGCCATTTTTTATGAAATTATGCTATTAATATATACGCTAGAAATGGTATTATTAACTTTCTTATC
The DNA here is from genome assembly GCA_964036315.1 of Acanthosepion esculentum. NCBI lineage: Eukaryota > Metazoa > Mollusca > Cephalopoda > Sepiida > Sepiidae > Acanthosepion > Acanthosepion esculentum. The sequence continues at coordinate 89,077,537 of OZ038487.1, forward strand.
AGTTTATACGTTATTAGCATCGAGCCCGAGGGTAGCCTACCGAAAAATATCGCTCAGAATTTATGTTTTTTTTTTAGAATTGTAGTATAAGGCGAAACCACAATTTTTAATGGTGAATTTTGGATTTAAACTTCGTCTTATACGCTGAAATATACGGTATATACCAATCTGCATTTCCAATCTTCTTTTTTCGCTTTAGCGCCTGACATTTCATGTTTTCCTTTGTCTCTCACTCACCTTTCTCTCTTCTTTTCTGTTCTTTCTATAGACTTAACTTCCCACCCATTCTGTTCCGTTTCTTCTTCTCATTCCTCTTCTCAATCTGATTTCAACTGGCTCTCTCGACTACCTTTCTATCTATTTTTTCAATACGTTTTATCACTTTTCTTATTTTCGTTTCTTTTCTTCGTTCTTTCTTTTTTCTTTCTTTCTTCCTTCCTTCCTTCCTTTCTTTCTTTCTTTCCTTATTTATTTCTTTCACTCCTTTTTCTGCCATATTTCTCAATGACATTTCTGTGTATCCCCGATCTCCGATACAAAAAAAGCTCTCTCACCCTTCACTCCCGCTTCTACAGTTATTTGTATTCTTCATACTTTTTCTACTACCCAACCTCTTTCTTTTAAACACCTTTTTTTTATACTTACTCCCTTTCAGCTCGATGAATACAGCCTAATCACTCT
>OZ038487.1:89080717-89083217 GCA_964036315.1 Acanthosepion esculentum
ATATATATATATATATATATATATATATATATATATATATATATATATATATATATATATATATATATATATATATATATATATATTAACTACAGTAGACAAGAATGATTTAATTCATTTTTATTTAGTTTCAAAACAACAAAATAAACCTTCATAAACATTCAAACATGAAGATATATGAACCACACATAAGTAGTACCCTCCTTGAAAAGGGCTCAATAAGTGAATGAAAGCGATTGGAACAATGGACAATACGGATAATTTTTCACTACTTTATTCCCACCAAACGAAAACTAAAACGTCTCAAAACTGTAAAAAAAAATAAATAAAACAACGAAACTTGTTCAAAACAAAGGTTGCTCTCCAAATACACACAAACACAATCACAGACACATACTTATATATATATATATATATATATATATATATATATATATATATATATATATATATATATATATATATATTCGATAAGAATAGATAGATTTGCCTATCGCCTGGTTCACACTCCTCCGCGGTCTTGTATTTTATTTAGGATAGGCTTTCAAATTCCTTCTAAATTCTTCTCATTCTTTTTCACTCATACCAGTCTATTTCGTCTTAGTGGCATTATCGCCTTGCTTGGATGAACTGATTGAACAAAAACAATATATATATATATATATATATATATATATATATATATATATATATATATATATATATATATATATATATATATATATATATATATATATTAATTGTCTATATTTTTGGGATGAGGGGTTTTCACTATGGATTTCGTTAATCGGACTGACTTCCTCATCTTGGTTGCTTTCCTCACAACGTTTCGGCCGTCTGATCCTCCGGCCTTCTTCAGGTGCATCTCGAACTCGGGAACCGTCGGTCTGGAATTTCGAAAATATTCGATATATATAAGTGAATATACGAAATATCTAACGACGAAAACACGACACAGTTTCATGCAGTCAATGCAATTTTTATGTGTAGAATCTGACCGTTATCTATCGCGTTCTCATGATGATGATACAAAATTGGCTGTACAAACTTGTCTATTTAAATTATAGAATTGATTATTAACAATTTCATTCAAATTCATAAGTTCCAAAGTAGGGGAATTAAAAAAGTAATAAAGAAAATCAAAAAATATTATTTCAATTTGAATTTGAATTCGAAAGTAAAGAATATATCAAGGGGGGTAACTCTCGTTTTTTAGCATAAAATACCCAGGTTATGATTATTTATGTAAACTATAACGCAGATTAGAACTATAATATAACGATGTGAAAATAAATAAATGAATAATACTTCAGGACTTTATATCAAATGTATCATAATTATGAATTTTATATAAACACGTTATAAATTAATCGAGTACAATAATATTACATTGTATATGTGAAACGCTGAATTTTTTATTTATTATACAGTGAGAATTACATCTATTGACCTGCGCATTCGAGAAATATATGTAATGACAAATGCCTCCTATACGAGGGATCAAACCTGGTTCGCCCTTTGTCTTCTCTCTGGTTTTGGCAAATTACTGGGGAATCGAAGAGCCGAGTTCAAATTCCAGTCGAATCCATTACATTCACTTACGAGCTAATAAACATGGGAAAGGTATGAATCCTCTTTTCTCCCCCCAGCTATGTGTAAATAGCAGGGCAGACCGTCTTCTATAGCCTTGGATGACAATTGCTCTACTGCAAAAAGAAATGGCAACCTACTACGGTAAAAAAATCCGCCTCGTCATTCATGTATCGAAAGATACATGACCGCCTAACTGTGTATCACGCATGGCACATAACTAACTAGCAAGAGACTAGTCAACCCTGATTTGGTTAAGCATCTTACGTTGCATTCAGAAAATCAAAATGGCTTTCGCTTCTCTTGGTCACCTGCTGATGTATTAACTGTTATTGAAAGCGTATTGACGGTTAGTGAAAGAGTCGGTCAAGCTTTAGTTATGAAGGGTGAACCTCGGTCTGTTGCACTGGATATCTAAAAGAGATTTGAGTGGTTTTTGTCATGCTGATTTTATTGAAAATGTTATTAAATTTTATAGTATTTTCAGACGAATATTTGATCTGATTAAATTTTTATCAAATCGTGAAATGAAAGCTATCTTGAACGTCCACACGTCTAGAGCATTTTGCATTAATGCAGATGTCCTTCAGACTACTAGTATCATTTGAACTACGTTGTTCGTAATTTTCATCAACGACACTTATTTCTCATCTCGGTATCTATGCTGACGGCAACCTATTCACACCTGTCTTAATGGTAAGTCTGATCGGTTCGATACGGTCAAGTTAGCAGCTGATCTCAAAAATGATTTGCAATCTATGACTAACTGAAGCAAGAAATGACTTGTTAATTGTAATACTCCCAAAACGAAATTGCTTTATTTTAATCCTTTTTCTTTCCAGCATAGCTGATGCTGAACTCCAGGAGAATGACTCATAGCACCTTCTTGAGCTATACTTTTTTACTGATA
>OZ038487.1:89088217-89090717 GCA_964036315.1 Acanthosepion esculentum
TGTGTGTGTGCGTGTATGCATGTATGTGTGTGTGTGTGCGCGCGTTCATGTATTAATCGATTTTACCTCAAGTAAGACAGTAAAACCACCGAGACGCAAGGGGTTACTGGCTGTGGGAGAGTTAGAAACAGGAATATTGCTGAAGAGCGGAAACAGAGGAATTGTCAGATAGCGAGTGACATACCATTTAATTTTTGACAGAGAGAGAGAGAGAGAGAGAGAAAGAGATAGCGAGAGTGCCGACGTACTTATTTTTCATTCGCAAACAACTATGTTCGTCATCTTCACGCAAACGAAATCTCTAACCCTTATCCTTAAACCTAATCATTAAATCTAATCCCAACAATAAGATATAATATATGCGTTCTGCTGCTAAATTCTATGCATTATATCACTAATTACTCTTATTTAAAACAATTCAATAAGTTAGTCTCTCAGAGAAAGTTCCAAAATCTAAAAACTCGATAACAAAACAACCTTAATGAAAATAGATAAATATTTCTGATTCCCCCAAAGAAAGAAAGAGAGAAAACAAATTGCCGCTGAAGATTTAACCTCCAAACAACACTATGATGATCATTTCTAATTGGGGAAGCATAGTCAAAAAGAAACATGCGATATTTCTGAGTAAAAATATAAGGAAAATGCTTCGGAATAATCAACACACACACAGGTTATTGAGTGGCAAATCGTAACATCGAGTGATCTACCTAGTGAGTTTTCGTGAATGGATAGCAAATTGCAGGCAAAAATGAAGTCATTTTACAGGACGAAACGAAGTTAAACATATTTTTTCCACTTTGTTATTCAACTGCCTATCAATTTGTGATCGTAAACACTTGCTTAGAACTACAAATGACAGGAAGTTGTGAAGAGCTATGATCGCCTCGACATGACGATACACAGCTCATAAAAGAAGAAAGTTCTATACCTTGTTAACATTCTCTCTTAACCAGCCTCCTTGAAAATTTAATAGTGGTAGAAATAAAATTACCAAATCGAATCAATTTCGTACATTGGAAATTGTTACGCTGATCAAAGACATCAGTGGAGTTATTCGCAATGCTTCAATAAAAAAATAATTGGTTTTGTTCATTTTTTTTAATAATTAAGACAGAGTAACATTCTATTTAAATCCATACAACGCACCGACTATTTTAGATTTAGGACAATGGAGGAAACTTTTCCGTACTCTAATTAAGTTATCAGATCATTATTTAGGTAGGAAATACGAATCGTAAAAGGGAGGTAGATAAGAAATTATGAAGAAAAAAGAACGAAACATATTTTGTCAAGAGTTTATTGCGGGTGGTATATGCGCTTAGTTAGTTACTTGAAACAGATGTTGTTTTTTGTATTGTTACTTTCCAGCTCTCAACTCAGCTATCTCAGTATGGTAAAAAGGCCACTTAGCTGGATAAGGCAAAAGGAAGATTATATTACGGCAATTGTTCTTTTTCCTGAACTGACAGCGGGTCAGTTTTTTCTACGTTTTCTTCGTTAGTTTGTCTTTTTTGCGAATGTATTTTACTTTTTCTTATTATTTTTTAACAAATTATCCTTCTTATAATTTTTTTACTGTTGTTTTTGCCGGTTTGTTGTGTCAGATAAAGGTCTCCTTTGTGCTTTAGAATCTCCATTGAAATCTTCCTTTTTCAGTCTTATAGTGTTTCTTTACTGAAATATTTTTTCCAACAGTAAATTTGCGATATATTTATGTCTTGTTATTTTTTTGGTCTAGAAATCGTTCATGCAATATATATTCCTTCCAGAATTTCCTGCAATGTTTCTTTTCTGTAATTTCGTCTTTCTTTTAATATACATCAGTCTTTGTAATCATTTTTACCTATACATTTTTTACTGAGATTTTTTTTCATGTAGATATAATTTTACGAAAATGTATTATAATTTTGTTGCAATCAATTTTTGTAATGTATTGCAGTTCACTTTTCGTTAAATAAGTTTTTTGTTTCAATCTTTATACTCACGGATATTTCATCTCGTCATATCCTTCTACCGACTCTTATTTCTTGCATTTGAAATTATATCCATATCTTTCAGTTTTCGTCTTCCTAATCTCTCTAGACTTCAAATATTTTTACTTCTTTTTCTTCTCGTAATCATCTGATCATTCGACTATTATTTCTTGCATCTGAATCTATTGCAGTTTCTTTTGCTATGTTTCTTTCTGGTGCAATCTTTCTTTATTTCAGTCGTTTTGTTGAAAATTAGTCTTGTTGCAATGTTTCTATGACGCAAACATTATTTCTTTAATTTGTATTTACAGCAATTTCTCTTAAGGTTTTCTGCAATATTTTAGCTATTTCAATATTTTTTATCTCGTATTATTCTATCCGTAATCTTTCTAGCAGTGTATTCGGTTAGTGCAACGGATCGGGAAGGCGCGGAAAATGAAATTGGCGAGCCCAGTTCAATTTCCAAGTTATTCTCTTGTGTTTAGTTTAGCAATAATTTACTATGACAACAAATGCATTTTTCT
>OZ038487.1:89098217-89108217 GCA_964036315.1 Acanthosepion esculentum
TCTTTGCAAAAAAAAAAAAAAGTTTGATTTTTTTCCACTTTTTCTTTTATCACCCCTCTTTTCACTATATTCATTTATTTTTAAATTAGGTTTTTATTTTGTTTATTTTTCTATAACCCTCCCCTTTAAAATCCTTCTTTGTTTCCACGTATTTATTTTGTCTTACCTTTTAAATTTCTCTTCATTTATTACGTATTAATTGTTTCTTTTCCTTTATAAAAATATCATTTAAGTCCGTCTTTTTTATCATTTAAGCGTTCTGTGTTAAAATTTCCGATTATTTTTTTCTGTCTTTATTATTGTTTGTGCTTCGTTCGTCTTCTGGTCGGACTAGATTTTTCTAGCGGCCATATTGTAAATTTTTTAATTTATTGTTTCGTATTTTTTAAAAAAGTTATCGTTAAACGTTTTCCTTTTTCCTGTATTATTGTATTAATTTTTGTTTTGCAACTGTAACCTTTCTTTTTCCGTTTTAAAAGTTTTTGTGACCGTTACTTGATTTATAATTGTCTTTTTTGTTTAACTTTATTGTTTTCATTTCGCCGTTAGGCAATCCTTGTTTTTGTTAATTTCTGTATGTGACTTTAGCTGTACTTTTGTAATTAATTTTTTTCTTGTCTCGCTTTCCGGCGAGTTTTGTAATTTATTTTCTTTATTCATTTTATTTTTATTTTTCATTTTTCGCTAATAGGCAAGTTTCCCTTATTTTTAACATCCGCCACGCCTATAGGCGATCTTTGTTTCTTTCCATCCCTCCCCTTCTTTTCCCTTCCCTTCCCGTCGTATGATTTTTTTAAAAAATGGATATAAAGAAAAATAAAGCCACTTCTTTTTTGATAAAAAAGAAAAAACCAGTAATAGACATTAAAAAGTCTGTTAATAGACATTTATTTTCTATAGATAAAAAACCGCCTGACAAAAACGATCCACTGGAGTACCCACTTTTAGAGGACACTTTGGAAGAACAAAATAGGCCTAGTCCGAATAATAGTCAAAAAAATGTAGTAGATAAAAATAGTCCAAATAAAAAAGCTACGGAAGCCCAAAAGGGTCAGAATCCAAAAGCTTTGGAAGCCGAAATTACGGAAGCCGAAAATGGCCAAAATCTAATGGAAGTCAATAAGGGCCAAAATAGAGAAAGTATGGAGGCAATAAATTGGAGGCCAGTAACGGCCAACACAAACAAAAGAACAAGACAGAGGCCGGGGAATCGCCCTCTTGTTGGTCGTCCCCACCAAAATGTATTATCAATTTAGCGGAGTTCTTGGAGCGTACTAAGAGTTACGCTCACCTTGTCGTAGAAGGTGGACTTTTAGAAGACCCCATAGAACTAAAGAAAATTGAAAAAAGAATTGTCAGTTTTCGTCGTCGACAAGCGTACGCGCTAAATTTGTCGTTCGACGAAAAACACTGTGTTGAAAACACTAGAGTCCTTGGGATTTAAGCCCCTCAGAATAGTTAAGGGAGCAAAATTCTTCATGTGGGACGTACTGGTACCCACGCCTGAAGATTGCGTTGCTATGTCTAGCCGTGATCTTATAACGAAAGATCTCATAGTACGAACAGAGTACGAAGGGCGAAGACGGACCAGGGTGGCAGTATATGAGGTCCCTCCTAAGGTTATCGGGGAACACAGTGCTGCATTTTTGTCCCAGTATGGCGAAATTCTAGGCTCCTCCTGAGATAGCCTGAACGGGGGGCAGGGGGGTGTGGAGCTTCGATATTATGTTGGACGAGAAGGCCTTCCGCTCCATCCCCAACTGTCTGGATGTTGGTAGCTTGAAGTTACCGGTCATATTAACTGGCCGAAAACCGGTATGCTGGAAGTGTGGAGTGATTGGTCACCTCTCCTCTTCCTGCCCAGGGAAGAAGGCCCCGAGCAGTCAAGCACCAGTAGACCAAAATCCCCCTCTGACCGAGTCTTTAGCTTCCGCCTCGCCTGTAGTGGGCGTACCAGCTGCTGGGATCGGGTCGGTTAATCCGCCGGTTGGTGAAACATCGAAAACCACTTTCCCCAAAGAGCCTTCGCCCGCTGCTTGTGCAGTTGTGGAGAAGGGGGAGGGGGAATGGCTGGTAGCTGGTAAGGGCAGAGGGAAGCACCGGACAGCGGGTCCTCAGTCCCCTGAAAACCCAAAGGCGAAAGACACGGACAGCCCCACTCCATCTTGCAACGCTAAGGGCGATGCCTCGACCTCTCAGCTATCATTTAAAGAAAAACAAAAAAAGTATGACCCAGCTTTTGAAAAAACTGAGAAAATAAAAGAACTGAAAAAAAAATTAGATAGTCAAAAACAGTGCCAAAACACAGATCCTATTCCATCCACGTCTTCTGCCCAGTCCGCACTCTCTCCCATGAAGAAACCTTCCCCTCCGTCAACCCGGTCCAACTCTCGTCGTCACAGTAGAGATCCTAGCCCCTACAATCATAGGTCCTACTACACTCCACTTCAAACCCCTACTGCTTCCCCTGTTAAACCGATATCCCCCAACACACCTCGGAAAACTCCCTGTCCTTCCCCCTCTACTAAAGCAGAAATGCCTCATCCCGCTACAAAACGGCAGAGAAGCCCTGCTCAGGAGAAGAGAGAAAAAAAAAAGCACAGAAATTTATTTTCAACACCGGTGTGGATGTCTGTCGTGTTTCTCCGGCCCAGACTGAGAGAGCCCGCGATTACGGTAATCGCATCAAAGAACTTAAATATTTGCTGTCCATAAGTCAGTATGCGGACCTAGACGTAGAGGTTCCACAGATCTTCCCACTTGCGCAAAGGGTTCTAACAGTAGTTAGAACCGGAACCGGTGCGAAACAAATATGGGCAATGTTGGATGAGGCCATCAGCGCTTACAAGATGGCCTTACCCATAGCCATTGTAGAAAATGAGCAACTCAATCATCTGAGGCAATTTTGTGCAGGGAGGGTCCCCATTTTAGTTCACCCATCCCTGTACAGGGCTCTTAAACTGACATTTCCCTGGAATATCGGAGGAATCTCTCAAGACGGCTCTATCAAGAATGAGATGGGCCACGGGTCTATGGGAGAGGCTGTCTTTACCCTCACCCCAGCCATGTTCAAACCAGTATCACAACACTAATCGGTTTTCATTATGGCTCTTTGGTTAGCAAGTTTGAATGTCCGAGGCCTGAGGTCGGAGTTTCGAAGGGTGAGGCTCGTTCGCGATCTTCAGCGCCTCGGGGTGGACTTATGTTGCGTGCAGGAGACCCGTTTTTTATCTCGCGATTATGAAGACATTCTGTCTAAGCGGTTCGACCTCTTTTCAGCATGTTTTGATGGACGCTCGAGGGGTGTTTCCTGGCTGGTGAGCAAGTCTCTGGACGCGGTGTGTGCTCTTGTCTTCGCGGATCCGGCGGGCAGGCTTTGCGTGCTGGATATTACCATAAAGCATAAGGCTCTTCGTCTCATTGGGGTTTATGCACCCAATGACCATGCGCAGCGGTCTGTTTTGTTTCGACAGATCGAGCCGTTTCTGACGACTTCTCGTTCGGTAGTTCTAGCGGGTGATTGGAATGCCGTCCTTGATCCCGATATAGATCGTATAGGGCAAAAACCGGGTACTAACAATCCGGATGTGAAACCGTTTCGAGACTTTATCGACGCGTTTGATCTCGTCGATAAGTATCGAAATGAACACCCCCGGGAGGTAGCATGGACTTGGACTAGGGGCGGCAGCTCGGTGGTTAGCGCAAGCTACATCGACCGAGTTCTAGTTAAGAGAGTCGAAGTAGGGCTCTTAGAATGTCCAAGCTTCCATTTTATAGTTTACTCGGATCATAGGCTTGTCCGGGTCCGGGTAAACTTAGATAAGCCTAGGGTTAAGATGGCTGGGTATTGGAAATTGAACTCCTCATCATTTGGTGAGCAAGATTTCCGGGACCAGCTTTTACTAATGCTACAGCGGGAATTGTCGGGGGCTGTGGTTGGGAATAGTTGGTGGGGTTTCTAAAATCCAAACTTAGGTCTTTTGCTGCTGATTTTAGTCGACGACTCAACTTAGCAAGGCTAGCAGCGCAAAAGTCTCTAGAGGCAAAAGTTAATCGGGCGGTTAAATCCCGTGATAGTGGGGACATAGCCATAGCTAAGGCGGAGCTGGCCTCCTTGCTTATCAAGAAGGATCAAGCTCTGGTAGTTAGGGCTAGGATAAAAAGAATGTCTTGCGAGGCTACGAATATGGCCGCTTCATTGCGTTCAGAGGAACTTCGTAGGGCAACTAGTCGGCATATCGCGAGCATCACATTGCCGGATAAGCGGACGGTGACTACAGACGTGGGGATTTGTGAGGCTTTTCGAGACTACTTTCAGGAGCTTTTTACCAGGGAGCCCGGTCTGAGCACTGCTCAGTTCGATGCCTATTTAGCCGACTTTCCCCGCCTTGAGGCGGCTGAAGCGGCTGGGTGCGAGGGGCCCATAACAGAGTTGAGATCTGGGATGCGCTGAAATAGGTAGGCCTGGACAAGACTCCGGGATTAGATGGTCTTCCCTATGAAATGTACTTGAGGCAGTCGCCCGTCTTTGTCCTCTTGCTGGCACTGATTTACAACAACTGGTTTAAGCATGGGTCTTTTCCTCAACGCTTCACCAGGGGTGTGATCAAGTTGCTTCGCAAGAAGAAAGACGGTGGGGATGGGGTAGATAATTATCGGCCTTTGACGATGTTAAATACAGAGTTGAAGATTTTAGCCAAGGTCTTAGCTGACCGTTTGCAGGTTGTCCTCTCTAGTCTGAATGGTCCCGAGCAGACTTGTGCTGTGAAGGGCAGGACTATTCAGGACAGCCTTCATATGGTTCGCTTGATCATTGAGAAAGTCGACAGTGATGCCTCGCTGATCAATTTGGATCAGTCCAAGGCTTTCGATAGGGTTGTCCATCGGTTTCTGGAGGCTGTTCTTTCGGCCGCCGGTTTCGGGCCGCACTTTCGCACTTGGATCCGACTGCTGTATGCGTCTCCCGGTGCGCTGGTAGAAGTGAATGGGGTAAGATCGAAACCTTTCATTTTGTCTCGCTCTATTTGTCAAGGTTGTCCGCTGTCTCCATTGCTGTACGTTCTTGCGTGGGAACATTTCCTGCGTAAGTTGAAGACAAATCCGGTCCTTCGCGGAATTTCCCTACCTGGTGCTACCACCTCGGCCAGGTACTCCGCCTATGCTGATGACGTTTCGGTTCTGGTGTCGAGTAGGGCCGAAATTAACGAAGTCAGCAAAGAAATCAATGGTTATGAGATGGTGACACGGGCCAAGATCAACCGCGATAAGTCTGTTGGCTTGCGGTTGGGTTCGTGGAAGGGAGTTTCACTTCCCGTACCTTTCCTCTGGACGGACGGGCCGGTCAAGATACTCGGCATCTGGTTCGGTCCCGACCTCCTATTGGAAATGAATTGGACGGAGGTGCGGGAGAAGGCCGAGTTTACAGTACGTCTGTGGACTCGGAGGAATCTTTCCTTGAAGGGGATGGCGGAAGTATGTGCTACGCACATCTACCCGATTCTCCTTTACCGACTCTCCGTGCTTCCACTCCCGTCTAGCACTTTACTGGCGTTTGTAAGGCTCTTGTTCTCTTTCTTGTGGAGAGGCAAGGCTGCCATGGTTAGTCACGAGATCTGTTACCTCCATCCCTCTGATGGCGGTCTGGGGATGCCTTTCGTTGAGACTCGTCAACATACGCTTCGCATTTCATACCTAGATCGGATGTGTATGCAAGTGGATGAGAACGGCGAATTCTGGAAGGAAGACGTCCATAAACATTTTCCATCCTTGAGAAATGTGCGCTCGTGTGAGGAGGAGGCCTCTTTCTATCGCGAATGTCGGATTGCCCTCAAGCGACTCTTACGGGCGAAGGATGGCCTCTCCGACATCTAGCCGTTGTCCCGTAAGGTGTTAGTTAGGGGAAACGTTCAAGATAGTCTGATAGGCGAGCTCGGTCTGACGAAGCGGGAGGCTCGCTGCATATGGCCTTGGGCGCCCGGGTTGAAATGTCTCACTAACCCTGAGGCATCACTCACCTGGCTGGTGATTCGAAGTGCCCTCTGGGTCGCCAAAAGACTTCGCTCAGCGGGTTCGGCAAAGTCGCCAAACTGCGTTCGCTGCAGTGGGGAGGTGGAGACCTTAGGTCACGCCTTCTTTCATTGTAGTGTTGTAGTTCCGCTGTGCAAGTTTGTTGAAGACATCATGGTTCGCATGCTGCGCGGAAAGTTTTTTGTCCTCGAGGCCAGTTCCGTCTGTAGCAATATAGTACCGTCGTTGACTAAGGCTGAGAACTATGTGTTCCTTTGCTTACTGGGGGGTTATGCGAGTCGTGATATGGACGACGCGACAGAAGGAATTCCATGGGGACGAGAAGTTTACCTCTTCCCAACTGATCTTGTTCTTTAAGCATCAGCTTAAAGTCAAGATCAGGACGGAAAGGATGCGACTCCATCCATTGGAATTTGGCGAAAGGTGGGTGAGTCTTGCGCGTCTCTGCAGAGTGAAAGGTGCTGACTTAGAGTGGCATTTTGATGCCGGTTAGGAGGATATTGTTTTTGCTGGGTTGAACATTGGCAACCCACCCCTTAATAGGTTAGTGTAGGTCGTTTTGTTGTTTTAGTTGTTTGTTTTTTTCTTCTCTCCCGTTATTAAACTTAGCTAGGTTGTGTATGCGCATTGGCCCCTTTTATTTTTTTCGTCCCTATTTGTTTTTCTTTGAGTTTAATTCCCCATCCCTCCCATCATTAGGTGTCTAGTGCCGTCAGTTCTCTGGATGCGGGGCGATTTTCGTTTCGGGTATGTTGTTTCGTGACTGTTTTTGTGTTTGGATGAGCGTGTGTTTGAGTGAATGGTTGGGATGCACAAATGTTTTATTTCTTTCCAAGTCCCGCATTGATTTCGTCCAGGGAACTGATGTTACTGCTACATTTAGTTGCTTTGTGGGGGTTTTATTACTAACAAAAATTTTGTTTAGTTTCTTGTATATAGTTCTTATACATTTGTAATTACTCATTGGGGTTTTTAAATTGTTTTTATTACACCCCCCACAAACATTGAGCTGTATATATGGGGACTAGTTAGGACATCATGGAGTTTTTTAGGTATCATGGTGTTTGAGGTAAGAATGGTAATGTAAGAATGAGTCGTTTTGGTGAAAGGAATATTGTCAGTATGTTTGGGTCAGTGATTGCGGTAGCTAAGTTTAAACGCTAAGACAGAAGAAGACCAGCCTTTTCCCCCCTTTCCCCTTTTCGGCCTTGTGCCACACTTGTACCTTTGTACAATAAATATTAACGAATCAAGAGATTCAACCAGAGACTCTGCCCGACTGCGACTCAGTCAACACATTCTCCAAAAAACGGTCTTCCCAGGAATATACAAAAGACTATATGTAAATATTGTGTACACTTTCTTGTTTCAATACATTTTGTTCTAAGTACATTTTGTGTTGCATTATTATTCCATGCATTAGTCAAGTTTCAACAACACACACACACACATATATATATATATATAGAGAGAGAGATGTGTGTGAGTGTATCCAAACTTTCGTTAGTATCCACGAGACTGTGGGCGACCTCGAAGTCTTGCCCCATAAGTGAGTTTAAATGCACTTTACCCTAACGCCATCCAAAGGGTGCTCTCTCTCTCTTTCTCTCTGTGTATACAAGATATCGTCTCTGTAATTCTTTTACCTATGTATGTATTTTTTTCTCCTCTTTATTTCTTTAACCCTTGTTTTGTTCGACTTTTTAACATGTATTTTTGTTCTAATTCATTCTAACCGATCTTACAACTCTGTATTTCGTTTCGTTTAGTTAGAAACGCCTCATTGCCCCCCACCCAAAAAAAGCCTTTAAAGCAAGTAATGGGTCGCCACCATTTTCATGCTAGTTGGCCGAAATTCATTTATCTTGCTAGATAAAATTATCTCGACTTGGAATTTGTCTTTGCAGTTTCTTTCTCCTTGTTGATTTTAATTTATATTCAAATGCAAGTACCCAAGCCCAATGCCCAGCTTTGCGTTCATTGAAACTTGAATCTTGGAGTTAAAGGTAACCAAACTTTCGCTAGTATCCACGAGACTGTGGGCAACCTCGAAGACTTCCATAAGTGGATGTCCATATTTCTTAATTCCTTTATTAGTATAAGTCTCGTTGTCCTATACTGAGTTAAAACTTAGTGTTACGATGGGGCAAGATGCAAGCCAAGTGCCTTTCCTATCCCCCAGTACATACATCTAGTGTCAGCCCTGAGACTTTGCGAACTACCTCCCTCTCTAATTGTTTTTGTTGTTTTTGTCATTACTGTAAGTGTTATATGTAATAGGAGTAGGTAGGCTCTCCTATCGCCCGGTCAACACTCCTCTCCCTTCTCTTGGACATGAATAGAGGTGCACACCTTGTTTCTTGTTTAGGAAGGGGTTCCCGGAACTCTCTCTCTCTCTCTTGCCTCTGTGCTAGTGCTGCTATGTTTCTCCCGTGATGTGCGCTGTCTGTGGCATAACCTCTTTATTCTGAGGGTACACGGTTGACAGTTTCCTGGTGCTGTTTCCGACTGTTAGTTTGGAGCCCCAACTCTTGCGTAACGTCTTGATCGGCTGCTCTGATCAACAGTTGTATAATATCGGGGTGTCTGTAGTGCCATGTCGCGTATGGAAAGGTGTCCCTGCAGTCACCACATTATGATGCAGGCTGTGCCCAATTCAGTCTGCCCACGTCACGGCCGATAACCGTCGCCTTCTCATCTTCCAACCATAATTTCACATGATGATGACATACAAAGATCGAAAAAGTAAACCTAAACCAGCCCTCCAAAAATCACCTAAATCCCTCAACATCTCGTTCTCCAACATCCGTGGCATTAGAACCAATTTCTACAGTGTGGAATCTTTCCTCACTGCAAACTGTCCGGACATACTGGCTCTGTGTGAGACCAATCTTGACTCATCTATCCCTTCCTCTGAACTCTCGATCCCTAGCTACCTCTCTTTCCTCAGAAAAAGACTCTCTAACTCACATGCATGACCTTGGTGTTTACGTCAAGGACCATCTCCCTCTGGCGAAAGAGTCCTCCCTCGAATCGCCGGACCATTCGTACATGTGTCTCCGGCTATCTCTTCTCAATGCTGTAATCTATCTCTTCTTCCTTTATCGCTCTCCATGCTCTCAGGACTGTGGAATACTTGATGTCGTTTCTGACAAGGCTCTCTCTCTCTCCACAGGTACGCTCACATATTTGTGTTTGGCGATTTTAACGACCACCATAACAAGTGGCTTCAGAATGCTACTACTAATCTCGCAGGCATACACACAATTAACTTTTCAGTTTCTCAATCCCTCACGCAGATAGTTGACTTCCCCACGCGTTTTGCCTACAACCAGGACAATAAGGCCTCTCTTCTCGATCTGTGTTTTACCTCCATCCCCGAGTCTTGTAGTGCCACGCAGCTCTGCCCTCTTGGTAACTCTGATCATGTGGTAGTGTCTATTAACATCTCCTTCAACCTCACCCCCTGCAAAGCGCCTGCTACCACCCGAACCTCGTTCTGCTACCAACGAGTTGACTGGGACTCGTTCCGCGATTTCCTCCGCGATGTCCCTTGGGATGTTGTATTTAAGCTCCCTGTTCAAGATTGTGCTTCAGAGGTCTCATCCTGGGTTAAAGCTGGAATTGACGCTTTCATCCGCTCAAGGAAATTCAAGGTCAAATCGCGCTCCTCCCCGTGCTTCTCCGCTGCTTGCTCAGCCGACATTGCCCATGGCACCACTTCTTCCACCTATTTCGTAGCGATATGTCCGACTGCAACAGACGCCTCTTTGCCTCCGCCCGTAATGAGTGCAAGCGTGTCCTCAACGAAGCTAAGTCTCTATTTGCTGCTCGAATGAAGGAACGCATCGCATTCTCGCAAATTCGGCTCCAAGGATTATTGGCGTTTTTGCAAAAGCGTTCAGAACAATTGCAAACCCTCTATACCTTTTCTTTTCAACCAGTTTGAGGTCCTGACCTCCTCTGCCAACAA
>OZ038487.1:89115717-89118217 GCA_964036315.1 Acanthosepion esculentum
CGTTTATTTCGCAGTGATTTGTCGTCTATGTTAGTTTGAACTGATAAGCAACCTGTTAATATGTGAAATAAACTTAATAATAATTCCGGGTGTTAATATGTTAATAGCCTTAATAATAATTCCGGGTGTAACAGCAAATTTATACAAATACTGTAACAGCAAAATTGTCCAAGTGTAAGATTAGGATTTGAACTGCTGTATCTGAGAAATGATTAAAGATATCTTACTGGAATTCTACACGGTTTTTATAACACTATTGGACTCTACTTTTGACAATAAGAATGTATAGTTGAAGAATCTTGATTTAATCGATCACAAACGAAAGTGAAATGTTCATCATTAATTAATCATAGCTAAGAATCGGAAGCTCATGAAAGATTGAAATACATTTCATTATATATATATATATATATATATATATATATATATATATATGTATATATATATATATATATAAATTCCAGGATCATTTTCAAGGTGATTGAAGATGAAATTTACCCTCGCTAACGTTCTAACTTTCTGTCCTGTAGTTACATGTTGTTCCACACGTTTCACGTACGGTTTCTTTTTCAAGAGTTCTTTCATTGCCCTTTTACTGGCATTGCAGAAACTTCTCTGTCACGTACCAAACTTTTTACGGATTGATTTGGATCTTTTCTAATTTACCTTTTTAGCTCTAAGTTGAAATGATTATCCCTCTTCCTGATGTGACCTTCTGATCCTGTTTTTCTGTCAATATTCCCTCTTTTTAAACATATTGTCGGTTGTTCTTGAATGGAAATTAGAGATGGAATCCGATTTATGAATTTTGGTACCATTATTGAAGGCCTGAATGTTTTTCCTCCCACCGTTGCTCAGTTGAAAATACATTAGTACTGACACAAATCGATTTTAACCTGTTATCTTTCTAGCTGAATAACTCAAATGGTTTTTCAGGGATACATATGTCAAATTGCATCAAGATGGCTAAAGGTGTTATCTGAAATCCTGGAAAAAATAAACTCAATTGGTTAAGTGTTCTTTTAGATATTAAACATTTTGTGAGATGGACCATTATGCTGTAATACGATATGAACAATTTTGCCGTTACACCCGGTATATATATATAAACCATTTTTTTATTTTCGTTTTTTTTCCGTGGGTGGTAGCTACCTTGGTCCTATTGCTAGGGGATCATACTCACCGGTCGCGTGTATAAATAGGTGGGGACAATTTAAAAAAAACTGTTCTAAACGCTTGATAGTCGGTTGAAACCCACTGAAAAGTTTAGTTGCCTGTGTGCTACGGGTCATCTTAGTAAGGCCAAAAATGAATTTTTACATAAAATATATATTTTTTTTATTTGTAAAAGTTCTGCTATGATTAAAAATGTATCTGTAAAATCTAATGTGAAAAAAGAAAGAAGGAAAACCTTCCTTCAGCGACGCATTTCGTATTAATATTAAGGGACAACATAGCATCTAATATAATATTATCAAGTTTATTTAACATTGACATTTTGAGTGATAAAATCTTGTTAGTCCGTGTTTTAATTATTGTGAATGTTGTTTTCTCTGTTTATATAGTCAGCACAATTTTCAAGTGTTTTCTGGCTGGTCAATCCACTTGTCTGGCTTATTACCATTTTAAGTATATTTTGTCCTATTCTTTAAGTCTGTTTTGTTTTTCATTATGCTGCAAACGCATTTTCTTTTAATTCGTTTGTTTTTTATTCACTAAAATCGGTTCAATTTTTTCAATTTGTTGAGTTTGCATCTTTCCTTCGACACATGGTAAATATTATATAAGGGGAAATGAAAAGCAAAAATAACCGTTGTTATAACATTTCAGATATTTATTTACAATATGAAGAAGAAACTTCAAGTTGTAAAAACCTCAGAGAATATAAAATTTGATTGAAATATTTGTACTAAAAGAAACATCACACACACAGAATATATATATATATATATATATATAAGTGAACATTGAAGTCAACACTTAGAGGCGACAGGCTGTTTCATGCTAGACGCGATCGTGTTGACTTCAATGTTCACTTTTATGTTTACACACGCTCTATCTCTGATATTGAGCACTTTAAATAAATAGTGCTATAAATATAGCACACTCTAAGAGTATATTTCTTCATATATACATATATATATATATATATATATATATATATATGAAGAAATATACTCTTAAGGTGTGATATATATATATATATATATATATATATATAGAGAGAGAGAGAGAGAGAAGGAGGATATATGGAGAGAGAGACAGACAGATAGATCCAGAAATTTAATCAATATCTGATGGCTAATAGCAATTTTATTATTAAAATTGTCAACCATAATAAAATATGGCTTATATATATTCAGACAGCATATTTTCATTTAAACATTTCTGATTAAACGATTTCGACATGTTGCGCAACCTTATCTTCAATAAGATCACTTCGTAATCCCGTATAAGCTTTCTTGTTCCATGATTAAAGACAACAATAAATGTACTGCAG